>OY725330.1:45379005-45979005 GCA_963242795.1 Inga leiocalycina | reverse complement strand
TCTTTTTTAATATCTCATTTAATATAGGTAAAGTTGAATATTTCTTTTAATTTAGGATAAATTTAATGAGTTAACTATTATTTTTTATTATGATGAATTAGTTAAAAGTGATTTGGGAGGGAGTATTAGAGTGTATTTGGATTAATTTTTAGAGAATAGCTTATAAAGAAAAAGTGGTAAAAGTAATTTTAGAGAATAGATTTTGTATAGAATTGATTCTGAAAAAAAAATGATTTTGATAAAATAATAATGTTTAGATATTGGGATTAGAATCACTTTTTTCATGACCAAATTACTAAAAAAACATAAGCTTTTGTGATAATTATATATAAAGGATAAGGTTATATTTTATGTATTATTTAACATTAAATTTTATAATGAATACCAAAAATGAAATAAATTTATCTGTAAAATTAAAATTATATCATTAGTCAATCATGTAACATAAAAAAAATAGATCAAACGTACATGCATATATAAATATAAATATAAATATATTAATAAATTGTATAATAAAAAATCATTTATAAATAATAAGTATCTAAAATAATATCTTTTATATTGAAATACATAATTTAATTAATGCTAGTAACCCTCCTCTGATTATTGCAAATTCCAATACTCTCTCAATTATCACAAAGTTTATATGCATCAATCAAAATAGTCAAAAGAAAAGAGACAGGACGAGCTCATACAAGAGAAAAAAGAGAGGAGAGAAAGAGAGGAAAGGGATAGGGATAAAAGGCAGATAAAGGAGAGAGGTGAAAAAGATAAAAATTTAGCTTTCACAAAATTATGATTTTAGGAAAAAAAAGTGATTATTAGCTTTTGTTAGGTGTTTGCGTAAATTTTTGTAAACTATGGTTTTGGAGTTAGAAGCATTTTTTTTTATACAATGATACAATTGGTGTGTGTTTGGATAACTATAAAAAAACACTTTTGAAGTCAAAATCATGATTTTATAAAAATTATTCAAACAATTAAAAAAAAGGAAAAAACATTTTTATTCTCTAAAACCATTGTTTTGAAGAAACAAATTATTTTCCCTTTTTTTAGGTTGTTGAGTCATAATTATGATGTAATAATTTCCCCAATCCCTATATTGTCATTTTTCTCTTTCCTCCTTTTCTCATAGAAAAACATCACTCTTATTTTTTCTAAGGTTCCATTTTTTAGTCATAAAAATTTAATTATAAGATAAATTATGTATTTCTATTTAAAATATATTATTTTAGATAATTACTATTCAAAAATGATTTTAGTCTGCACAATTTATTAATATATATATGTTTAAGCTATTTTTTATCATCTTATAAAATTGACTAATGTTATTATTTTAATTTTGTAGACAAATTTATTTAAATTTTGGTTTTCATTATGAAATTTATTGTTAAAAATCTTTAAAATGGAATGTTATCCTTTATACGCAATTATTATAAAAGATAATGTCTTTTTTTGGTAATTTAAACATAAAAAATTATTCTTGTAACAATTATTCAAACATTGTACTTGTTTGAGATCACGTATGAGATTCTCAAAAGTGTTTATTCACATAAATTGAGATAAAACTCTTGTCATAAACTTACCTCGTATACCGTAAATTAGGATTAAAAAGTTGCTTTTGAAGGCTCCAATCGCTATTCTAAATAAGCATACTATTATTTTATCAAATCACTTGTTTCACATAATCTATTCTCTAAAATTATTTTTTATATTATTTTTTCTTTAAAAGTTATTTTCCAAAAGCTAATCCAAACATTAAGAGAATAAGTTAATCCAAACATACTCTTTATATTTAGATTAACTTTTAAAAAATAATTTTTATGATTTATGAGATAAATATGTGAAAAAAATTTTATCTCAACTTATCAAAAACAACTATTTTTTTTTGCCAATTACCAAAAACAACTACTAGAACTATGGTTTTGATAACACTCACAATTTTGATCGTTAACCTTTATGTGTGTCAGTGGTTTTTTTTTTTGGAGAATTACAATGAGGTCCCAAGGAAAGAAAAAAAATAAAGAAATGGTCCCTATAGATTGCAAAATAAAAAAATGGTCCCATTAACAACTTCAGGAGCCTGTATTGACAACTCATTAACAACTCCATGAGCCTGTATTAACAACTCCATGGGATCATTTTTTCATTTTATAATCTATTGAGACCATTTTTTCATTTCTCTTCTTCTATGTGATCTTAGTATAATTCTCCCTTTTTTTTTGAGCCAGTTGTCAGTGCTTTTTACCATTCAACATTGCAGCTGGGTGAATAATGATTAATGGGTAGGGGAACAGCCTAATTATGAGAGGAGCGCTCCTAATTCCTCACCCATATCGACACGTGGGGATCGTTTCTGACAGCAACACGTGGCGTAACATCACACACCAATATTTTGCCAATACCTTGTTTGTGTGTGTGTGGTTGTCGGAACATGTTGTCCATCAAAAAGTGCAAGTTGCCTCAAGTGTGGGACCCACCTCATCATGACCCCTCCTTCTCTACGGCCTCACGCCTCCAGCTTTGCGCGCCACGTGTCATTCTTCTGTCCTCTTACTCCAGTACTCCCTAATAATAATAGTCCTATAATCGAATTATGTAATTTTAAAAAATAATTAAAATTAGTTAAAAATAATAGATATATTTAAAATAATTTTTTTAAAATAAAATTTTATTTATGATAGGATAAATAAGAGAGAGAAAAATAAAATAAAGATATATATCACCAACTTTTAATTAATGTAATATATATAATTAATGGGGGTAAAGATAAAAAAACTCATTAAATATTTAGATAACTCTTGTCAGATTATTATAAAAAAAATCAAGGTAATTCGAAATTTATGCACTGGGCTTTTATAAAAAGAACCAAAGGGAGTAAATCGGTTACTGGTGAGCCAATATCTTAATCGGTCAAGTAAGGAGGGGTTTTAGACAAGACGACCAAGTTAGATATTTTTCTTTTATTCTTAATTGTAAAACTTATTTTATTTAATTTGAGAATATTTAAAAAATCTAAATAAATTATTTAATTATAATATATGTGACACGATCTTTTTAACATATTTCTTTATAACATTAGATTATAGGAAAAATTACTTTCAGGGCCCAGACAAAAGAAAAAAAATAAAACAATAGTCCCTTCAAATATCAAAATTGTCAAAAAGTCCCGTGGGACTTATAAATTTCAATCATAGATTTGTCAATGGACGCTCATAGACTTGTCTGTTAACGGAAACTCCTAGACTTGTCAATGACACTCCCATGGATTTATCGACGGAATTGGAATTTATTGCAAAAAAGTCCTAGGGACTTAAATGTAATTTTAAGGGACCATTTTTTCATTATTCCTTTTGTCAAGGACTTGAATATAATTTTCCCTAGATTATACTCGCTTTGGTGCTTAATATAAGATATATTTGAAGAATTAATCTAAGTCCAAAATATAAGATGTAGTTTTCATATTTTCCAATTTTTTTTTAATTGAACCCTATTGATGCTCCATCAATAATAATCAATGAGCAGAGGGAATGAGAGAATTAAGGAAGATGATTAGAGTGTTTTAGAAAATATATGCTATATTAACTAACTTAATTAACTCTCTTAATTTAATTCAAATTAGATAAATATATCTTATATTAAGGATCGTAGGGAATATATCAATTTATAAGTTAGACAAATTAGTTTAGAAAAAATGATAAATATGAGGGATAAAATGAATAAAAGTTTTACATTGAGGATTAAAATCTATCCCCAAACTAGGTCCTATATTTAGGAATGAAAGAGTACAATTTTTCTCCCCTTATAGAGGCTTATATTAGGAGTGAAATTGCACTGCAAAATATTTTAAAGTACTGGATATACCTAAAAAAGATTTTGACGTGCTGGGATGCGTCATAACCTATTTTTAAAATTATTAAAAAATATGTAATGATCAAAATGACATTCAAGATAATTCCACGTAAGTTTTTTCTCAAAAACTATAATAGGTACAGCATATGAACTTGCATGCACCAATATCAAATTTAGTTGTTAGTTGTTAATTAAAGTAAGGCTGAAGATTAAGATTACACAAGTTTTTTTTTTTAACATTACATTTTTTAACAAGTGAGGATATCTTTTTTTTTTTTTTCTTTTGTGGAATTGGTAATGACAAGCCAATGGCTTGGAGAAATGCTAATGATAAATTATTACAAAATCAAGCTAGACTATCTAGGCACTACAAATTTTAGCCAAGGTCGGCTAACATTTGTTACGAACAAAAAGCTAGTGGATCCATGTACGGTTAGCTCAATGTTCGAATCATGAGCCTTTTTGCCATTATGTCGGCACACTTCATTGCCTCCATGTGAGAACAATTCACCTCAATATCCCAATTAGCGAGGATTAAATCACGAACCTCGACAATCTCATTAGCTAGTAGGTATATGTCACCCGTGCTTGAGAGTAGCAGCTAGATAGCTTCCAAGGAATCAGAGAAGAGTTTTACCATCTTCAGCTTTAGTGTTCTACAGACTAGCAAACCCACTTTTATAGTTAGAATCTCAGTGATCGAGCAGTTTATGCCGCCTTCTAGTTTCTGTTGGAAGCTATTTAATCAGTTTCCTGCACTATCTCACGCCAAGCCCCCACACACAACATTTTCTTGAGAGTTGACTGAACCATCCACGACCATAATCAGCCGGAGGAGCACTCGATTTGTCATCTTCTCATCTCAGAAATCTGAATATCTTGTGGCGGAACTGTCTATCCTCAATCCCCTCATGCAGTAAGTACAGGCAGCGATGCAAGAGGTTCTTTGGCTGCTCACTTGTGCCCTCAAATGCATTTCTGTGCCTATTCTTCCATATCAGCTAGCATGTTATTCCAAACACTCTCAGCTAATCCCATATTTTAACTTTGCAGTTTCCTGGGTTATGCTTGAAATTCCATTTCAGCCATAAGTGCAAATTACCACTAAAGAAAGTAGAATAATATATAGGATCAATTAGTAAAACCCAAAATCTGTTTGTAGCCTCACAATCTCTCAGTATATGAATTATAGATTCCTCAACACCAACACTAGAAAGGGCACTCAAATTACTCACTAAGACCTCTTTGCTCAAAGTGAATTTGTTAGTAATCTCTTATGAAACGCTTGCCATATAAAAAATTTAGCTTTTTCTAGAATCAGCCACCGCCACAAAATCCGCCAGAAAGGCTCCAACAGTTGATTTAGCTTCTTGGAGATCATGATTAAGCTATTTTAACACTAAAGTTCCCATATGATGCTTGCCTCCACCAAAACAGATAATCACCTTCTCTAGAAAGTAGAGCTATACTCCTGATTTGATCCATAACCTAGTTGGGTAGGAATAATCTTTACTTGTCCACATCCCATGAACTTGTCGGAGTCACAAAGTGTCTAACTAGGGCATCCGAGTCAAGCATATGATGATTCTTGTCCACATAATGCATTAGTGGAAGCTTCAATGGAGTCTATAGCTCCCACCACGCATTTGTAGAATTACCACTCTTGAGTTTGCTCCCAAGGCCTTTCCTAAATTGATCCCAAAATTTGGTAATAGCCCCCCATACTACTAATTGTTGCTTCTCCTTTTATATTTTTGGGAATTTTTCCTCCAAACAATCATATTGGGCTCTCAAGCATCTCACCCACAATGCTTGAGGCTTCGTGAGTATGTCCCTGCATAGCTTTAATATGAAAGCCTTATTTTGACTCACTAGATCCTTTACTCCAATTCCCCCTTGATTTCTTTCTTGCTTAATTTTGTCCTAGGAAATTAAATATAGTTTACGGCCCTTTGAGCTCTGATTCCAAAAGAAGTCTCTACTCAAATTTTCAATTTCACACAATACCCCATGTGGAATGATTATGGATTGCATCTGTTAGTATGGGATGGATGAAAGAACTTACTTGATAAGAACCGATTTACCTACCATATTGAGTCGGCTATCCTTCTGCCCTACCAACTTCTTATGCACTTTAGAGATAATTGATGTAAACATCAGTTTCACCACTCTTTTGTTTAAGAAGGGGACTCCTAAGTATTTGCCCAAGTTAGATATGATACCTATGCCCAATCCGTTACTATATTCAGTTGCTCTGTTGAAATTCATATTCCTGGAAACCAAAACCTTTGACATCTCCAAACTAACTCTATGCCTTGGCGTTCTGCAAAATATTTCCCTAACTTCTTGAATCTTCTCTATCTAGTCAATTGAAGCTTCACTAAACAATATCAAACATTAGCAAAGAAGAGACGTGAGACATGAGGCCCTCTTGTACTTTAGTTTAGAGGTTTCCACCTGCTTTCCTCTACTTCCTGATTGATCAGTTGACTTTGGCGTTCCATACATAGGACAAATAAGTATGGACCGAGAGGATCACACTGTCATATTCCTCTTGTTGGCATTAAAACCTCTAAAAGATTGCCATTCCAATTAACTCTCATTATCATCGAGGAATCACATTGCATCAGGAGGTAGACAGAATGATCATTGAGGCCCAGGCTGTGGAGATTGAATTTTAGAAAATCCCAATCTAAGCTATCATATGCTTTCTCTATATCCTCTTTCACCGCAACATATCCTATCTTGCCTCTCTTTGTCCTCATAGTATGCATAACTTCCTGTACTAGAGTGATGTTGTCACAGCTTTGCCGACCACTTATGAAGCTATACTGACTTGGATGAATGAGGTAGTCCATCACCCATCTCAATCTATTAGCCAATAACTTACTCAGAATTTTGTAACTCATGTTGTATAATGAGATAGGCCTGAAATCCTTGATGCAGGAAGGATTGTCTGTCTTTGGGATCAGCACGATGCTTTTTTGATTCATCTCTTGGATTTTCTCTGGCTCACTCATGAATCTGCATATAAGCTCACAAACTTTTGTCCCTACCACTTCCTACTAGGATTGGAAGAAATGTGGTTGTAACCTAAAAGGGCCTGGTGCCTTGAATGCACCCATATCAAAATCTATATTTTTAATTTCTATGGCCAAGACATTCCTCTGAATTTCTACTATCTAGGTCTCAATTAGACAAGGAAACTTTCTAGGCCAATCCTCGGCAGGTAGCACCTCATTTTCTTTAGTATACAATTGATTGAAATACATTAATGCCATGTTACCCAATTCTGTGTGGTTGAACACTCAATCACCTTGATCATTTTTCAAAGCTTCCACTTTGTTTCTCTTTCATCTAATCATAACATAAGTGTGGAAGTATTTCAAGTTCTTGTGCCCAAACTGCAGCCACTTGCGCCTTGATTTCTAGAATTACAATAATTCTTTTTGATTAACCACTTTCACATATTCTTGCCACAACTTCTTCTTTAATTTAACCAGCCTTGCATGTGGTCTATCCTTGGTCTATCTTTTTAATTATAGGGAAAGGGTGTAAAAATACACGAGATTTTTCCAAAAGTGCATCTAACATCAAATATTATTTTTAAGGGTAAAAATAATTATGAACTTCTAAAATACATGCAACAATACACATTGACCGTTAGTTGACAGTTTGTTTGAATTTTTTGACTGAAAATGGTGACATAGAAAATGATGTGGATGATTAAGAAACAACCCGGAATAATAATTTATTGAATGGGCAAAGGAAATTAAATCTAAATAAGTTGTTTCTTACATTCAGAATATATAAGTGGAGTTGTCGAACCGATGAGATATCAAACAATGTGAGAATCCCTTGAGACCCAACTGTGAAGAAAGTGATTCAAGCCCTCTACCAAACCCGACAATTCTAGCAGGTTGACAGATCGACATGATGGAGTACCCAACGAGAAAATCGGGCATGATTTTTTCAGGAAGGTTGAGGTTTTCTAAGAGTAACAAGCTAGTGGTGGAGCCCAAACCATATTGAATTATAAAAGTGGGGCAAATCTGTGAGCATTTTTGGCATCGAGATTGAAGATCAAGGACGAAAATCCAACCATATTTTGGATTTCTACAATCGACAAACTTGGCCGAGGAACAATTTTTTAGGATAGATGTGGGGAGTTTAATGGCATCAATGTTGGGGAAGGAACATTTGGAACAAAACTAATGAGAGGAGGAGGGGAACCAGATGAGGCTACTGCCAGTGTCTAAGACGAAAGGGAAGGTTGAGGCGGCATGACGAATTTGAGATCGACGAAGTATCCACCATAGCTTATAGGGCAATCGGTAGTCTTAGTGAGGGAAGAATTGGGATTAGATTTAGGGTGCTTAAGGTGGTGAGCTCTGGTGAGAGAAGCAGAGGCAACGACCTTGAGGGTCTGAAAGGGATCAAAAGAAATTAAATCTCGTTCATTCAGATTAAATTTCCCTTGCCTAGTCAAAAAAATTATTATTTCAAGGTGTTTCTTAATCATCCACGTCATCCTCCATGTCATCATTTTTAGTCAAAAAAAATCAAATAAGTGGTCAACTAACAGTCAATGTATATTTTTTCACATATTTTAAAAGTTCATAGTTATTTTTACCTTTTGAAGAAGTATTTGATGTGTTGGGGTGCATTTTTGAAAAAATTTCCTCTGAATTTTTGTGCATTAACCTTATATTCTAGAGTGGTTATTGTTTCAAAATGAATGGAGTGCTATTAATTTATATTTGATAACATGAGTGGGTTGATTTTGTATTGATTTTAAATATGCAATATATATTCTCATAAAAGAGAATATATTAATGATGATTAGCTAAAAATGGGATCTATGTTTATGGTATGGAATTTAAAAACTGAGCCGCAATATACATTATTTAGTGTAACATCACTTATCATAAATTTCACATTATACTTCCCGTCATTATATTGTCTATTATAAGTAAGTTTTTTACAAGTCTTTTTGTAAAATATTGAGAATAATTAATATTTTTATCCAGAAGTTTCTCAAGATAATTAAAAGAAATAAAACTTTTCAACATCATTCACTAAATGGAAATAATTTACATACCCATCAATAGGGGTGGAAATAGACTAGGCTAGGCTTTGCCTAAATAGGCCTGGACCTGTAACAAAGATTCAAAGCCTGAGCCTGGGCCTGAGTCTGTATGTAGGCTTTTTTTTAGGCCTGAGTTTGGGCCTTCAGAAGGCCTGACAATGCCTGAAGCCTGTTTAAAAGCCTACTTAAAATGTAGGACTTTAAATAGCCTTTAAAGCCTATACTGCCAAATTCATATATAACCCTTCATGCTTATATACAATCCTATATTATGTCTTAAAAGCCTAACATCTATTCTTGTAGTAATATTAAGGCTTAGTAAGGAAAAAAGAAATAATGTCTAGTGACAACACTTGTTCGAGCAAATAGGAATAAGAAAAACTAATCGACTGTTGACTAATGAGATATATTTTTTAAAATCTACCAAGCATAACAAATAATATGTAAAACTATATTTTTACCTATTTTATTCTTTCCACGTAAATTGGGACAAACTCCTCTTGTTAAGATTAAAATATTTCATTTGACACTAAAATAAACTCATAACATTTTTTATGCTTTAGTGGAGGGCACAAATTAGGGGAGAGAGTGAGTTAGTATTGCCATCTCGAGCGATCGAAGAGAAGAGATGTAGAGGTGAATGATTTATGCGAAAACAAGGGATGAGTATAATGACGATGAAATATGAAACTTAGAATTTAGAATTAAGATTAAGTTGGTAAATTTATAAAATTATTTAGATGATATTATATATACTTATATAATAATATATTTTTTAAAATAAAAAATTAAATAGGCCAGGCCTGTAGGCTTGTAGGCTAGGCCTTATAAAAATAGGCCTAGCAATATACCTGAGCCTGGCCTATTTACTAAATAGACTAGGATAGACTTTATGTAGGCTAGGCCATAGGCCCCTGTTAGGAGCCTGGCCTATTTCCATCCCTACCCATCAAACTCATAAAGGGTCAAACTCGTAACTTAAGAAAAGCTTAAGGATGTGTTTAGTCTTAGTTGAGTCAAATGCCCCGACAATCAATAGAAATCCATCAAACTCTATTGATTTAATTCTTTTTTCATTAAGTAATTATAGTTAATGAAGTGCATATTTAAAAAGATTTATATTTCCTTCACTTGTAAAACTTTTTTGGAATGAAAAATATGAAGAGTGAAGACCAATAATCCTCATTAAATACAGTTAGTTAGAAAGCTTATTTATTTTTGAAAGGGAAGTGATGTAAATTTTCAAAAATATCCTTCACTTTATAGAAAGTCCTAATTAGCTCATACTTATGATCCCAAAAAAAAAAAAATATAGCTCATACTTAATTGATGAATGATATTTTTGAAACAAAGGTCACTAATGAATCGTTATTTTCTCTCAAACATCTTTTTTTGTCCTTTTTCTTGATCGAATATTTTTCTTCTCAGCCCTAAGCATCTTATATTACAAAATAAGAAATCACTCCAAAACATATCTTATAAATTGAACTAGTCGGAAGTATGTTTTTGTGATATTAATTAACTATTCACTAGTGGAAAAATAATTTTTTAGACCGGGTAAAAATGAATTTTTAGACTAGTTTTGGATGAGGTCTTAATACAGCCGGTCTAAAAAGTATGTTACTTTTTAGATCAGTTAAGTGACCGGTCTTAAAAATCACTTTTTAGACTGGTTGATCCAAGACCAGGTCTAAAAAAGATGACTTTTTAAACCAGTTTTCTATCGATTGTGATGATAACCAGTCTTAAAAGTATTTTTAAGACCGGTTATTATGAAAATCGATCTAAAAAGTATAACTTTTTAGACTTTATATTTCACAAAAATGGTCTTAAAAGTTATTGTTGGTGTTTTTAATGAATAACAAATTAATGGTGAAAGTGCAGTATATATTATACATATAGATATTCTGAGTTTCTATGGTTGTTGATGAAATAGTCCAGCGAAAGTTACGTGGGTTGTTTGTTTGCCCATTTCCTGCAGAGCTGTGTTCATTTCAGGACCTAGCAGATGATGAGAGGATAAACAATATCATTGATCAGATACTTATGCTGATGATAATGCTTCTCCATGAAAACTCTGGAAGCACCCTCCACAATACTCCACCACTTCTGTAAGAACTAGTGAACACTAGTTAATGCGAGCTCATACAAAAATTGTTGTCAACATCAAGCTGCGCTATTGTTGTTTCTGCTAGTTCAAGAATAGATAGATAATCAACAAAATCAAATTGAGGGAATAATACAGGTAATAGAAGCAGACCTTCTCGAGAGTGCCAAAGAGGGATCTGTTTCTGATATCCCTAGCCTTGAGGCAGGCTCGAGCAATGCCAAGCTGTTGAGCAAAGTAGAGCGGCGAGTGGTGACGGGAAGGAGAAGCGACCACTTCTCAGCTAAAGTGGAGCATGAATGGGAAGGGATGTGGCAGTGAGATTTGGCGATAGAGCATTGGTGCTTTGATTTTGGGGGAAGGGGAATCGAGGTGAGCAAATTTCTGGAGAAGTTGGTCGAAAGATTTCTTGGCACATGTTGAACAGCAGGGGAGGAGGCAGCTACAGGAGGAGGAGTGGCCATTGCGGAGGAGGAGGGGAGGGGAATAGTGGTGATGGATATATAAAAGCAAGGGAGGAAGAAAGGGTTATGAGAAAGAGAGGATTTAGAGAGCGTGAGATTCAATTTAATGAGGCACGATGATGAAAAAGGATTTTGAGAAAGAGATAAATTTGGGGGAAATCTTTTAGACCGGTTGCAATTAAAATAAGGTCTAAAAAATTCATTTTTTAGACCAGTTATTTGAAACATTAGGTCTTAAAAGGAAAAAAATATATTATTTTTTAATTCCACATCTTTTAGATTGGTTATAAAAAAAAACAACCGGTCTTAAATGTTTTATCTTTTAGACCGGTTATTAGTAACAACCGGTCTACAAATTTTCAAAAATTTTTAATTTTTAATTATTTTTGTCTTTTTATACCGGTTGTTTGAATAACCGATCTAAATAATATCTTTTGGATCGCATATTTTAAGAACCGGTCTCAAAAGTTCTTTATGATTACAAAACTACCACCAATCTTACTTTTTAAACCTTATCCGTAATAACCGGTCTAAAAATGTTGCCGTCTAAAAAGGTTATTTTGTACTAGTGATTGTATTGATCTGTATAAATAGATTAAAATTAATTTATAACATACATGATACAATGAAGAGACTGGGTAGTATATCAATTAGATATTTTTCATGTGATATGCAAGTTTTAAAATATAAATTTTATTATTAATATATTTTAAATAATATATATAACAAATTATAAATTTTATATTATCCATTAATTTATTGACATTGATGAAAAGATGCAAATTTCCTTTTGAAGTTTACGCTGAGAAGTAATGTTGCCTCGAAAATGTTAAAATGGAATAATATTACCCATTTTTGTTAAAAAATTAACAGTCAACGTCAATTTTTTAACGGTCAATATTAGTTTTTTAATATAATAGGGTAACATTGCTACGTTTTAATATTTTCGGGTGACAATGAACTTAAAAAAACTTCTAAGTGAATATTGCTCCTCAACGAAAACTTCCATGACAGCATTCATGTATCCATTAAACTCATGGGGTTGAACTCGCAACTTTATACCTAAGTAAGAATTATATTGACCTGATTCGTTTTTTAATTTTTCAATATCACTTTTAAGTGAATGAAAACTAAAAAAAAAAATCCGTGTGTACTGTGTAGTTTTCTTGCTAGTTTTCTGTTTCATTAATTCTTATGGGCCCCGCTTTGCGCCAATAAAAAGAAAGAGAAAGCGAAAACTGATTATTGTCAAAATAAGACAAATTCTAGATTTTGATATATATGCCAATAATCCTTTTAAAGTCACAGTCAACAAAATAAGGATTCAATTTTATAAATTTTCTAATTTGGCATGACATATCTTATGAATTACCAGTCGGGGGTTCGTTGAATTGAATAATATATATATGTGAAAATCACTCCTAGATCCTAGGCAAGTAACATATTATTAGAAATGTCCCTTAAAGTTATAAAATGTATTGAACAAATTGTGAATACACATAGAAGAGTTGTAAATAAAGATCTCTTTAATAATATGTTGTTTGCTTTGGACCTAGGAGTGATTTTCCCTATTTATATTAAAAGGTTCAAATTTTTATAGATTAAAAAATATGTGGACACGGATTCATATACACTCATAACATAAAGATTTTAGGTTATGATGTAGTGTCGAATCTATTTACACACACATATATGCTCATGGTCCAGCTAGACTCTTTCCCCTTTTCGAATTGTCCAGATTAACAAAGGGAATTAAAAAAGCTTACATTGTGCACTATTTAAAGTGTAGATTAAGAAGGTTCAGATGTTTGTTGGGGAAGTAGAAGAATTAATTTAAAAAAGTAAGGGAAAAACATTTTTCCTGTATTTATATTTTTCATCAATTTTTAATTCGGTACTTATATATTTTTCTCTTTTAATTAAATCATTTAAGTATGCTCTATTAGCACAATTAATCCATGTAACTTTTCTTTGTTAGTTGTAACATCTCAAATTTTATTCACAAAATATATTGTAATTATTGGAAATAGTCAATGAAATGAAATGACGAATTTTAGATAATATAGTTATGTTTTCGGTGAAATTACCTATGAGGCAGTGAGCTTGTCATTTGATTTTGTATAATCAAATGATGAGCAAAAATTATGAAATTTTATAGTGTAAAAGTAGACATCTTAAGCTTTAAATTGATAAGTTATATGAATCATTTGAATATATACACAAAATTTTATGAATTTTTGAATTTAGCCTAGAAAAGCTGAAAAGTTTCTGGAACAACATTCAAATATTTAAATTCTAGGATTTTTCTGATTCCAATTGGCAAATTTTTATATTTTTTCTTGAAACTAAACTCAATAAGGGTTCTATAGCCTTTAGAATCACTCTGATACGATGTCTACAAATTTAGTTATGATTTTTAAAGTTTGGGCAGAAAATCTGCAAGAATTCTCATTAAACCCGAAAATGGAATAAAAATGTGATGGCAATTTTTAAAATTATAAAATGAATCAAAAAGCCAATTGGGATCTAAAGAAAGGACTCTAGGATGCCATTACATGTAACAAGAAGAGTGAAATATTAGTTGCATGACAAATGGGCTTGGGACAATATTATATATATATAAACGTTGAAATATGATATTTTTGGAAATTTGCTAATTATGATGACATAAGCGATGACATAAGCATAAATTATCAAAGAAACATCATCCTCTTCCTACATCATTTTTGACACGATTCTGCAACCAAATTAAAGAAAAAGAGTTGAGAGAGTTTAGGGAGATAAGGAAAAAAAAACTCACAAGATAAGTTGATTCCTCTGATAATTTAGCTTTGTAAACCTTCTCCTAAGCTTTTATTCTATGTTATTAAGGTTCTTGAAGCAGAAAATTCTGTGTAAAAAGGGTTAGGGTTTTCAGCCACAAGAGGAATAAGTCAGAAGGAGCTTAAGGTAACTTCCAAAATTTCAATATTTGATTGTTCTAGCTGCTGTAAGTAGTTTAATCGGTAAAATTCCGATTGATTTGTTTTGATTTCAAATTTGGTAAAGGAGTTGGCCTAAGCGTTATGCTACCAAAATTGAGTCTAAATGGCAGTTATAACGTAATTAAATAGTTAATAAAGTGGTTAAGAGTAGAAAGGAACATGTCTATAGAGTTATATTTCAAAAACCCCAATTTTTTTCGAGAATTTGTACAATTTAGCCAGCTCTATTTAGAAGCCTTAGAGTTAGATTTTTAATGATTTTATGATTCCATTGAGTTCAGGAGGGAAATTAAGGTGGGGTTACATTTGGTCACTTTTTCGGATAATTTTGAAAAAGCATAATTACGAAAACGCCAATAAAACCCTTAAAGCGGGTCTGCCAAGGGCAATTTCATCTTTTGGTAGTGAATTTGGTAATTTCAAGTCCGGAAATGGATTCCTTGGGTGGAAATTTGTCAGGATAGCTCAGGTTAGAATTTCGGGAAAAGTGCAGCTGGACCGGGTATAGCGAGGCCAGGTGGGGTCCTCAGGGGTAGCTTAATAATTTTTTAATATAGACTCATATAACTCTCAGAAATACTATGGAAGTGTCTAAACTGTACATTTGACGTTTTAGGATCGAGTTGAGTGCTCGAGGGATTAGCACGTAAATCGAGGCACGTTATTCAAGGATCAGGGAAGGCAATTAAGGTAGGGAACTTACCTCTCCTATGTGTATTTGATATTTATGCTGGTTTATTGATACAAGTTATTACTTTACTTGATTATGTGAAACATATATGAATGATTGAAGCTCTGTTTTTGTTTATGCTATGGCCATAAGTATGTTGTTTGAAATATTGAGCACGCAGATATGTCACTGTGTGAGCATAAGTTAGTAATACAAGTATGTCATGCATTAAGCACTTATCTTACATTCATATTGGTACTGTTTTCTTATTGAGATTCTCTTGAATCTCACCCTCCCCTACCAACAAATTAGATAGGTGAAAACAAGAGGTGTATTGAAAGCAGAGAAGAGAACTACAAGGGAGGAATGTAGTGGTGGAACAAAGACGGAAAGATGTCTCCGTTTCACTAGAACAAGTTTAGATATCCTAAAGCCTTGTGTGACTACAATGTTTGTAATTATTATGCACGAACCTCTATGGGGAATTTCTTTAATCATACATATATTATCAGTATATTTATGCTATTCTTATGTTATCCATTAAACCGCATATCGTTTTTCGTAAATACTCTGATAAAGGTGAAATTAAAATAAGAACGTGATATTAGTATTGTGTGCCCTGTATTGGAGCTAATTGTTTTAACCAAGAAAAGTTAAAGATTTAATTTAGAGAAACAAATGCATAGGTACTAACTTAAAAATTGAAGAAAAAAAAAAGTATAGATAACTACAAAATGATTTTTTCAAGAAACTATTTTGCGCTACGTAAAAAAAATCCTCTTATATAATATTTACATCGTGCAGCATAAAATCACTTGAAAGTTTAAAATAATATAATTTCTACCCATGCTTTCACAGTTGAATTATAAATCTTGAAAGATGAATTATAAATTAATTATAACAAGATGCATTTTTAAAATATGAAGTAGATTTAATTTAATAATTAATATTTTGAAATTTACAACTCAATTTTACATTATATATAAAAATTGTGTTCTTATACTTATCTACCAAAATTTTCAGCTAAATTATTTATAGATGAGTTATATTTTTGATCGAGAACAAACATTTTTGTCCATTAATTTATGATAGTTATACAAATTTACGGGTTGTTGCATGATTATTTTCTTTTCTTGTTTTTTTTTTTCTATAGATAACACTAACAATGTGAATTTGAATTTTTTTAATAAAAGAAATAATACTAGTAGATGTTTGGTCCATCTAAATTAGACTCATGAATAGTAAGATTTTGTATACCTCCCCTCATTTTAATATAGGTCATTTATAAGTCCTATCTATCCTATTAGGAGGTGTAATTAAATAATTAAAATATATATTTTTTAAATAAAATCTAAAAAATTATAAATCAGGATGATTTTGAAAAAAATTACTCCCTCCGGTCTTAATTATAGGACAATATTTAGGAGTTGGTATTAATCCTAATTATAGGACAAAGTTCTAATTTTTGTCAATTTATTCCTAAATTACCTCCTATTAATATTTTCTCAATAATAATTAAACATAATAATTAATTTAATAACATGCTTATATTCAATCTGTCAATTTAATAACCTTGCATTTATATTATGCCCAATTAAATAGACATTCTTTTGGTAGAAAAATTTGAGAGGCAGGAAAGGTACGATGAAAAATATAGATACAATATAACTTATGCCATTTTAAATTTTAGATAAGGGCATTTTAGGAAATTAAATATGATTAACTAATTTAACTACTATCCTTAATTTCTCCAAAATTAGGTAACTATGTCCTATAATTAGGACCGGAGGGAGTAATTAATATGCTTCTTTTTTAATATAAGGTGGGGAGCACGCTCATCAGTTTGATGAGCATAGTTGTTAATCACCTAAATAAAACATAATGAACTCCCGTTTTATAAAACATGAGCATCGTAGTTCATCAAAAAACATATTATTTGTCGGGCAAAAAATGTTATTTCAAATACATAGACAAAATTTAGAAAAGAAACAAGTCAATGTCATAAGATCTTCCATAATGACGTTAGAACCGATAAATATTTGTGTATCAATTTCCCGTAATACTTGACATTGAAGAAGTAGGAAGAAATTTTTCATGGAAATGATTTTATGATCCAAATAGTCCATCACGCAGGAATTCATTTAAAGGGAAGCTGATATTTTCCAAAGTAGAGGGGTTCTAGTGTACAACTAGATTTTTTCGCCTCCCGTTTATGAACTCTGAATGAAATCACTCATACCCGCTCTCAAAAGTGCATCATCTACCTAAATTTGGTTCGGATCATAGGCCTGTCTTACTAAAAGCTTATCTTTCATATGGCCGACGGTTTAAAACCTCTTTTAAATGTCAGGTTGCTTGGTTTTTGGAGGAGGGCGTTCGGGATATGGTTGAGGAGGCTTGGAATGGGTATCACTGGAATGTAAAAGTTAATAATTTTACTAACAAGGCAGGGAAGTGGAATAAAAGAAGGGTGGGAAATCTTAATAAAAAGAAATGAAGGATTCTTCAAAGAATAGGAGGGATTGAAAGAGCAAGAACCAGGCGGGATAGCCAATATTTGGTCCAAAGTAAAAATGAGATATGGAAAGAATACAACAAATTATTGGCTTAAGAAGAATTAGTATGGTACCAAAAATCGAGATGTAACTGGTTGCAATGGGGGGATTAAAATAGTAAATTCTTTCATACTACTGCGATTGTCAGAAGACGGCATAATAGAATTGAGGGTCTGAGAAAGAATAACAATGAGTGGACCTTTGACCAACAGGAGCTAAAGAATCTTGCGGTGGATTATTACAAATGCCTGTTTCAATATGGTCTCCAAAATCCTACTATCATTGCTACTCAAGCCAACTTTTCTAACCTGAGTGACACAGAGCTAACCATGTTAAATGCAACTGTCTCTCAAGAAGAGATTAAACGAGCTACTTTTGATCTTGGTGCTTTCAAGGCTCCGAGGCCTGATGGTATTCAAGCGATCTTTTACCAAGAATATTGGGGGGTAGTTGGGAAGCATATTGTTGATTTGGTGAATGATGTTTTTCAAGACCTGGCCAGATCAGAGATATCAATAACACAAATATAGTGCTCATTCCAAATTCAGATGCCCCAGAAAATATCATGAATTTCAGGCCAATCTCCTTATGTAATGTGAGCTATAAAATAATTACTAAGATTCTTAGTGGTTGGCTAAGGGAGGTTATGGATAAACTTGTTGGGCAGCATTAATGTAGCTTCATTACAGGCCATCAGAGCAGCGACAATATAATTATTACTCAAGAAGTTATCTACTCAATAAGAATCAAGACAGGGAAGAAAAGTTGGATGGCTGTGAAGGTAGATCTTGAGAAGGCTTACGATTGGCTAAAATGGTCTTTCATTTATGATACACTTCAGGCTGTTGGCATAGAAGGGAAAATCTGTGATCTTATTATGGCTTGTATCTCGAGTTCGTCCTTTTAGGTGCTGTGGAATGGGGAAACTTCTAATACATTCACTTCGTCTCGTGGAGTTAGACAGGGAGACCCCCTTTCACCTTATATATTCACTCTGTGTATGGAGCGGCTGAGTCATATTATTCAAGATGTAGTTAACGAGGGCCTGTAGAAACCGATTCGTCTTAATAGAGGAAGTCCTTCCATTTCTCACCTCTTTCTTTGCGGATGATCTAATATTATTTGGAGAGGTGTCACAGGATCAGGTTGATCAAATGATGGATTGTTTACAAAAATTTTGTGATGTCTTCGGGCAAAAAGTTAACAAAAGAAAGACTAGAGTTTGTTTATCTAAGAATGTGCATTTCAACAGAGCGTATGATCTTAGCAGACATATGGGAGTTCTTTTAATAGGGGACTTGGGATTCCCTTGATTCATAAAAGGGTTTCCAAGGTTCTTTTTAACCCAATTATGGAGAAGACACAAGTGATTAACAGGCTGGAAGAGAGGATGCTTGAATATGGCAGGAAGAGTTACCCTCATCAAATATGTGCTATCTGCTCTCTCAGCCTATTATATGCAGACTATGTTGTTACCAATAGGGTTACTAAAAGATCTGGAGAAGAAGAGTAGAAGCTTCCTATGGGATGAGAGGGATGATTATAGGAGAATACATCTTATCTCTTGGGATCAGATTAAGAAAGATAAGAAAGAAGGCGGGTTAGGCATACGAGATATATGCAAACAGAATGAGGCCTTTATTATGAAATTATGCTGGCATCTTCTTACTAATAAGGATGCTTTATGGACAAGAGTACTCAGGAGCAAATACAAATGGGATCAAATGAATGGACCGATACTTCGAAAAGTTGCATCTTTTACATGGAGGGGTATCTGCTCGGTATGGGATAAATTCCAGGAAGGAGTGAAGATCAAAATAGGAGATGGTGCGAGGGCCTCCTTTTGGTATGATAACTGGTCTAATATAAACAAACCTTTGGTTGATCTTTTTCCAGGTTCGGAGGGTTTCATGGATATTAATGAAAAAGTTCAGGATTATGTCAACCTGTGGAATGAGTGGGATATAAGAAAGTTAAGTCAGTTGTTCCAGTGGCCGATTATTAAGAAAATTACTAGCGTCAATCCTCCTTATGAGGAGAGGGGGGAGGATAAGTATGAATGGTTGCCAACTTCTAATGGTAAGTTTACTGTTAGTTCCGCATAACGTTTCTGTTTTGCAGGTTCCCAGAACCAGAATCAAACATTTTGGAAGCTGCTATGGAGGTGGAAGGTACCAGAGAAGATCAAAACCTTTATGTGGCTTGCTGCTCATGGAAAATGCTATATGCTAAGCTAAGACAATAAAGGGGTTTGATGGAAAATGCTATATGTGCTTTTGGATGCAATGAGGATGAAGATTTGATGCATCTGCTGAGGGATTGTACCAATGCTAAGGAGCAATGGATTTCTCTAATTAAACCAGCACTATGGACAAAGTTCTCCAATCTACATGGTTTGGAATGGATACAATGGAATCTTAGGAATAAGGCAGGGAGGAACTTCACTACTAAAGTTATCTGGCCAATTCTATTTGGGTATGTTTGTTGGGATATATAGGTTGATCGCTATTCGAAGCTATTTGGGAATGAGCAAGAAATGGGACACCAAGATGGCCACTTAAGTCTATTCAGAGCTAGCTGGGATCTCGACTTAACCAGAAGTTGCCAATTCTATAATAGTAACATTATTGAGGTGGGAGTTGGTATAGGAGGAAGACAGGGCTTTGCTACTATGGAGACAGATGGATCGGTACTTGCCTCAGGCATGGCAAGCTGCGCTGGAACAATCAAGGATGAAGACGGTAGATGGATTTGTGGCTATATTAGTCGACTTATACATGTGCCTTCGGTGGTGGCGGAGATCATTGCAATTATACAAGGTCTTCATATCTGCTGGAACGGGAACTTAAAAAATATCATTGTCTTCACAGACTGTTTAGAGGCCATCAACGTTCTCACTACAGGCACTGACAAGGATCATCCCTTCAGGGAAGTGATCGAGGATGGGAGACTTTGGCTGTCCAGCTGGCATGTCCTTCTGAGTTTTGTACCTAGGGAGATGAATACTCTTGCTGATTCACTGGCAGGGTTAGCTCATAGCATTACCACGAATTTTGTTATCCTTAATTACCCATTACCTTCTCTTCTGGAGGTGGATGTTAATTATGGTTGATTGTTGTTTTTGTGTTTCCTACAGGGAACGAGTTTCTTTGTAACCCCCTTGGGTTATTGTATTCCAATCTTCAATCAAAAAGAAAAAAAAAAGATTTTTTCGCCTCCCAATTAGATTAAGAAAAATAATACTTCTTCGATCCTTAACATAAAACATACTACCTCCTCATTTGTGATAGCTTATTTTTGACTTATAAATGATTATAAATCATTATTTACGGTATATAAGGTAACTATGTGAGAGGGGTTTTATCTCAACTTACGTAATAAGCACTTATTGTCAAAAAATAAGCTATCCCAAACTCCCTTTTGTTGACTTTTTTTTGGAGAAATTAAGAAAGCTAAACAAGTTACTTAATCATATCATATGTTATATATTCTTAGATTATATATTAATTTATTATTCAAACTAATTAGTTTGAAGAAAAAAAATATAAATATAAATATTCTAAAGTAATTTAATTGATTTCCTTAATTTCTCCAAAAAAGTCAACTTTGTCTTATAATTAAGATAGCAAGGAGTACTTACTTAATTTGATTAGATTAAGCAAGTTGGTTAAGTTAGTTAATATGACATGTATTTTCTAAAATATTCTAATTATCTTCTTTAATTCCCTCATTCTTGATTATTGTTGAGGGAGCATCAATAGAGATAAATTAAAAATATTAACAAATATGAAAATTTTATCTTATATTTAGGACTAATATCAATTCCCCAACTATATCTCCTCTATATTTATTATTTTTAACTAATTTTAATTCTCAATTTATTTTATCAGATTTGAGTAGTTGTTTTTTTAATATTATCATCCGGTATTTGGTTTGGGGTTCGTGGCTATACCTCCCAACACAAATGTTTCCTATGAAATTTGAACTCAAGACCCAGGGACCTAGGAAATTTGTACCTTATATCGTTAGACTAACTCTATATTAGTTCAGTAGTTTTTACTTTATAAAAAAGGGTTAAGATACAAATTTGCCAAAAATGCAAATTGCCCATGAAGTTTTCGTTGGGGAGCAATGTTATCATAGAAGTTTTTTTAGGTTCTATATTACCTCAGAAGTGTTAAAGTAGAGCAATATTGCATTTTTTTAAAAAGCGTTAACGGCCAACGTCAATATTTTAACGGACAACGTTAGTTTTTTAACGATATGTGACAATATTACTACATTTTGAAAAATTTTGAGGTAACATTAAATCTAACAAAACTTTTAAGGCAACATTTTTTTCTGAGTAAAAACTTTCGAAACAAATTTACATCTTAATCCTATTAAAAAAAAACCGGGGAGTACAATATAACATTAGTGAGAATGTGTTTTATTATTATATTAATTTATGAATTGGTTTTTCAAGAGGCAAGATACAAAATACAAATAAAAAATAAATAAAGATACGATAAATAACAAGTAAAATAAATTAAGTACAAGTTGTCCAGCCTGATTTTAGAAAATGCCTTTGGAAAGTTGCTTCCAATTATCTTAATGCTTAAATTTGACTTTTGTTGTACGCATAAGAAAATAAATGGGTTAAAGTATTTTGACATATTTTTTTAATGTGTATCTAGTGTGTTAAAAAATTTTGTGATGCCTTTAATATTTTAGAGCATTTTTTTAATGTGCTCTGGTTACTTTAATAATTTAGATAATTTATAATGTTGGATATACTAAAAAAAAACACTTTAAAGTATTTAGATGTATCAAAATGTAATTTAGGGTGTTCCACGATTTGAATATGTCTAAAAAATATTTTAAAATAATAAATAGACTTAAAAAATATTTAAAATTATTTATGCATCATAAAATATTTTAAGGTATTTGATTCACCACATAATATTTTAGGTAGGGAGTACACCTTTGAAAAAAAAAAAAAGACTTTAGGTAACCTCAAATAAATCAAGGAAAAGATCACATTAAAATTATTATGCACAATATCGTGGGATACAGCTAAATAAGATACTTTTCACGTCACATGGGGGCGGTTCCAGACAGCTTGATGGACCGCAGACGGCAGAACCGTATGCAAGGCAAGTTTCCACTTCCCAGAGACGCAACCATGAACCCACGCCGCAGCAAATACGACGCCCTAAATCATTGCGGCCACGTGTCACCTTCCCCATTCTCGTATTTTGACCGACGCGTGGCGCCCCCAACACCCCGATTTTACACCTGACACGTGTCACCGGCAAAAAAGACAACTTGACAGCGACCCTTCCATGCCAGAAGACCGTTTTTTATTTAATTACTTATCTCTTGGTAATCGTGTCAGCCTTGCCACGTGTCGCCCTCCAACCCGCCGCGATCGCCATGTGTCGACCCTTGAACTTTTATTCTCACAATCTCGGGGGTAGTTTGGAAACACAACACTAGACATTTCTTCCTCCGTCTCTTTTCTCTCTACTCTTCTCTTCTCTCTGTTCATTCTTTGTGCTTTTTTGTTATTTTTTTTTCCTGCTTTCTTTTCAGGAAAAAAAAAACTATATCGCACTATTTGTCGCGTCTGGGCTGGGTTACTTTGCAGACAGAAAAAAAGGATTCAGCGACTTTTTGTGGGGATTGCTTACTTATTTCACTAAATTTTTCTCGTTCTTGATTATTCAAACAACAATCTTAGTAATTTTTATTCTTGCTTCCTTTTCGGATTGTTTTCTGGGAGCAGAAAACATTTCTTCTCATTTCGGGTCATGTGTTTCTGTTCGATTGAGCATCATCGTGTAAGAAACATGTTTTCGTTCGAAGATTTTTCGAATTTGAACAACCATGACGAACCATGGTTTCTGGTATCCGCGAAGGATGAGTAGCTAGAAGTTGAAGTGTTACTTTTATCGAGTGAATCTCTCTCTCCCTCTCCCCGTTTTGTTTTCCAACTGGCTGTTGAACCATGGGTGAGGCTAACGAAGGAAGAAGAAGCAAGGCTATGGAGAATTTCTCTCTACAAATGGATAAGTATCCGAGAGATCTTCTTCAGAGATTCATGGCTTGTAGTAGTAATAATAATGCGCAGCAAACGCTGTACTCAGTGGCTCGCGAAGAATCTGAAGAGATTGAGCTTAGCCTTGGCCTTTCGTTGGGAGGTCGGTTCGGTGTTGACAAGAATTCTAAGAAGCTTATGCGATCGTCGTCTATCGTCGGGACAATGCCTTTCCTCAGAGAGGACGTCGACTCAAATACTCCGTCGCCGGCACCGGCACGGGCGTATCCGACTACTCTCATGCGGACTTCGTCACTTCCGATGGAGACCGAAGGGCAGTGGAGGAAGAAGAAGGAGTTGCAAACATTGAGGCGAATGGAGGCTAAGAGACGGCGGTCGGAGAAGCAGAGAAATTCCAAGACGGAGAGAGATGGCGGCAGTGGAGGTGCAGAGGAAGGTGTCGGCGGTGCAACGGTGTCTCCACGCCCTTTCGGGTTACCTAGCGGGGTTGCATCATCTGCTTGTAATGCTAGGCAAGGGCAAGTGGTTCTTGGTGATGTATTGGCCAAAGGAAAGGTTGGTTTTCAAGGTTATGCGCAGCCTTCTTCTCAAGGCTCTGCGGATTCTCAAGGTGGAAGCTCTTCAGGAATATCAGAAATGGAGAGCAAACCTTTTCAAGGTAAATTACTACTACAAGTTTTCCTCTATTTTAACTGGTTGGGTTATCAGGATTAGGCATACTCAAACTTTGTTCTAAGTTGAGTGTTTTTTTTTTTGAAAAAAAAAAGGTTCTATAGACGAAGTTAACCAGATTACTAAAGAGGCGTGCTATTGCCTAACTCTGTACTGGTTTTCCTCTTTATTTGGCCAGCTTTCTAATCTTAACTAGATACCTTTTGGTTATGGAAGCGTTTTGAGTTTAGTAGTTTTCCTTGTATGTTAATAAGATTGTGAAGGAGAAATAACATCTTTTCTTGGCAACGACCTACTAGTTTCCCTTTTTATTCGGTCACTGTTAATTGTTTTGACGATGATCTTTATGTTCATCATTAACTATTCCTTTTATGTCTAGTTTGGTTGATTGTTATGGTTTGCTTTGGTGTGGATGGTGTAAATCCGCAGAAATAGTGGATTGGATTTTGATTGTATGATTGAAGGTTTTTAGGGGTTGATAAGTGAATGGGATGCTAGAAACGCTGATGATAGGGAAGATCAAAAGTGTAGAATCTGATGCCATTTGTTCTCAGCTATTGTTTAGTGTTCGGAAAAAAATGACAATGTGATTCTTAGAATTCCAACTTTGGTTGGTCAGCATAGGAGGATGCGATATTTAGTTTGATCAATTTGTGATCTTTTTCATTTTTTTTCAGCTAACCAAAGTTACTTTACGTGTGAGAGCTTTATTTGGGTGGTGGTTTTTCATTTTCTTCTGCCTTTTGGGTTTTTTAATTTTTTGACGATAAAGAGGATGCGCCTCTTCACTTTTGTATATGGATGTAGAATTTGGAAATAATGGCAATCGAGTGTAAACTCAAGCAATAATCATTCTAGATAGAAATATTCTGTTTTTGGTTTTTCATGATTTTAAATTAGTCCCACTACGTTGAACCTAATAAGCCATAGATAGCATACTGAAACAGATTACGTTTGAAGATTTAAGAGAATAATTAATCTTCGCAGCTATTCTTATCTCTACAAGAATGATTCTGAGTCTCTCATTCCCTTCTCTCTTATTTCATAGAGACTTTTATTCTTTCAAGAGTTTTCTGGCACACAATTCCTTGATGTCATCAACAGGAGCTGTAAATTAGATTATAGCAACCAGGAGGAGCAGACCATGGAGTTTTTTCCTCCCTTTTCATTATAAAGTGGGTGAGCTTTGGAGCAACAGTAAAGTTGCTGTCATGTGACTTGGATGTCATAAGTTCAAATTTTGAAAACAGTCTCTCCGTTTGCGGGAGTAAAGCTGCGTACATCTATCGCTCTTTAAACCCCACCTGGTGGAAGCTTTGTACACTGGGCTGCCCCTTTTTGTTCATTTTAACTCATTGAAATGCATCATCCAAAATCCAAATTTATGGATCTTGAGATTTGGGAACAAAATGCATTTAGGTCGATCTAGGAGGGCTATCTCAGGCAATTGTCTCCTGTTCTTGATAAGGTTTGATGAGCAGTAGTGTTGAACATTATCAATTTCGTATGTAGCGATGACAATGTGATAGGCCAGGGAAAGTTTTTAGATTAGCACCGGTTCCCCACTATCCTTTTATACTTGTGACTTGTCCCATTACCCTAAAGTGTTTTGCCACCTATGGTGTAAATGAAGAAAAAGGAATCTTATTTCATGGCATGAAAATTGAGGTGTGATATCTATTGGATTCTTATAATCAACACTCCTCAATAACAACTATCATTTGTTATTATTACTTTTTATTTAGGGATATGTATATATGTGTGACATGCCACAAGGGAAAATCACCTTTTTGTTCCATTTCTTTTTCCATTTCCTTCTCATTCCCCATAGGCATTCAATTATCTCATATCCAGCCCCCTAACCTCAAAATAGATTGAAAAAAATTAATAACCTTTTCTCTTATAATAAAATATCCTTAAAATTAATCTATTTGTTCGTGTATTATAAATATCGGATTGAGAAATTCATATCCAACTTAATATTTTAATTCAAAATCAAACCTTTTTAACTTGCATTTCATTTTATTAATGATATTTTTACTTAGGTTCAAATTATAAACTATATGGATGAAGGATATTTTCCTTTATAGTAGTAATATTAAAACAATATGTTACAGAAGATTTAATTACGTTTACATTTTGGCCAACAAAGATTTAGTTTAGTATTGGTCAAAACTTGGTTTCATTCGACAGCTAGGTTCATTCAGTAAAATACCACTGTAAATATATAGCAGTTGCCTGTGGTTCCTGTAGGTCTTCTCAAATCTCAATATTTTACCCGTCAATTTGGTACATCAAGCTTCATCGTCTACATGAATCAGCAACCAGTAATGTCAGTGGATTTTAGCGTACTATCCACTTTGCCTTGTTGGCTAAGTCAACATTTCTTGAACTAACTCAATTTGGTGTGGAGGAACATGCATTTAGCTTTGAGAATATCGGTATTTGCTATTTAAAGTCGTCATTTTACTGAGTGAAATTTGACCATTTGGTACGAGGTTTGAGATATGTCAATGTTTAAGATTGTTGTGATCATGAGGACATGTATCAGACTCGGAAGCTTCTTGGAGCAATCTTTGTATTATGATTGGGTTCTTTGGCATGTCATTTGTATTCCTTGTTATTCCATATATGCAAATGCAAGTCAGGTTCACCTTTTCACAACCTAGTTGGAACTGCTTACAGGAAAAATATGTTGAAATGATTAAGCACTATAAGGGTACATCAACAGTTTGTTTGGAGAAGCAGAAAGAGAGAATCAGAATTGGAATGTTGAAATTGGAATGATCTCCTTCCATTTCTTTCTTTTTATCTTGGGATATTCACTCTCTTTAAGTTTGAAATTTTGTTCTTGAACCTCAGGAAATTTTTGACAGTTTTGGAAGTCTGAAATTTCTTTAGGTTGCTTAACAATCCACTAAATGTTTTAAAGCCTGCATGACTTCTATGGTTCAGTACTTGGGAGAATATAACAAATGATAGACTAAAATGTAGTTAGCTAGTAAATGGAATGATTCTTTTCTGGGGCTGAATGATCGCATAAACCCTTTATTTGAGAGGAGTAGACTTCTTTGTCACTTAATATCTGTGCTCTACTGTTCAATGAAAACATTATCATTAATTAATGTAAGTTTCAATATTGCTATCTATTATGGTTTTTGGTCTAATAATATCATTTTCCCCTACATCACAGGATCAAGCAGTTGTGGTGAAGCAAGAAGCCCGGCTAGTAGTAATAATCCATTGCAGGAACAAAGCAAACAGGATTCAGCAGGTTCATCAGGGGCAAAGACAAATGACAATGTGATCAGAACTTCCAGGGCCGAGTCAGACCATCCATCCAAGAAACCTGACTCTTCCCTGAAGAGAGGGAGGGAAATCGGGATAAACTCGATGGAGGACATGCCCTGTGTATTCGCGAAAGGGGATGGTCCCAACGGGAGGAGGATCGAGGGAATCTTATACAGGTATGGAAAAGGTGAGGAAGTGAGGATAATGTGCGTGTGCCATGGCATCTTCCTGTCCCCAGCAGAGTTTGTGAAGCATGCTGGTTATGGTGATGTTTCTCACCCACTAAGGCACATAGTTGTGAACCCTGTCCACACACCCTTTTTGTGATGACAGTGAACTTCTCCTCATGTTCTGCAAAAGTAGGACAGAATTATAGGGATGATATTATTGAAGTGAACATAATTATGTAATTTCTTAACTTAATTCTTGCTAAATCATGTGTAAATGTTTTGCCTGTTTTCTGTATGAGAATGTTAGGCATATTCATCAGTTTGGCAGTAGCCTGTGGATCTTCTTGTTATGTTTGTTATTTTTACAAAATGTTTGAGTGAGTGAGAGAAGCATGTTTGATAAAATTGAAGTTTCAGATTGTGATATGCTCTTGGTGGGAAGAACATGTGGAAGTACAGCTGAAAATGATATTTCAGGTGATTCTGGGATGGAATTCATTGGAAAGTTATGTTACTTGAGATGTTTATAGGGAGACAAATTTTTTTTTTTGATACATAGGGAGACAATTTTAAGTTCATCCATTTTACCAAAAAGAAGGGTAAAATTGTAGCTTATTCTAATTATGAAGATGAAAGTCCCAAAAAAAAAAAAAAAAAGAAACTGATTATGAAGATCCTTTTATTTTACCCCCTTAAAAAAATAAAGAATACCGGTTATTTCCCCTAATTATTTTACTCATCCGGTCCTTAATATAAGATCTAATTACCTAATTTAATTAGATTAAGGAAGTTAATTGAGTTAGTTAATATGACATGTATTTTCTAAAATATGCTAGTCATCTTCCTTAATCCCCTAATTTCTTCCCCTCTTTGATTATTATTGATGAAACTTTAATAAGGGTAAATTAGAAAAAGATTGATAAATATGTAAACTATGTCTTATATTTAGGATTAAAATCAACTTCCCAAATATATTTTATATTAAGGGTCGGAGGAGTATTATATAAGAGAATCTAATAATAAATTATGAAAGATTGACCAAACACAAGTTATGCAATCAACAAAAGGTTTTGTCCTTTAATTTCACATTCCTTAATTTTATAAATATCTTTTTAATTCTTCCACGCTATCATCGTAAAAATAATGCAGATATTAAAATTTTAGTAGTTATTTTTTTTTAAATGCTAACATATTAAGTTTTTCAAATAGATATGAATGTCACAAAAAATTATCATTTGAGGTTAACAATGTTAGATTGAAAATATACTTTTTAAAATTAAGGATCAAACTGAAACTTGGATAAAGTTAGAGGATTCAATGCCAATTTATGCCTATGCAATTTACCTCCCGCAATGGTGATTATAATTATAAATATCAGTAGCACAAGTTGTGCAACATAGATCAAGCTCATTTTTACACACACATATATTTTGCTTGGGATTTTTTTTTTCTTGCGGCTGAATTTCTCACCCAAAAAAACCCTCCCTCCCACTCACACAGAGACAATGTCAAGGTTTTGAATGGAATAAGAAAAAATTGTATTTGCTATAGTTCTTGTAATTTTAATAGAATTTAAATAATAAATAAAAATGACATAATTTTGACAAAAATTGGAAAAATTCATGGCTATAGTAAATTATATTATTTTATTGACTATAAATAATATCTTTTGAGACTTAGAATACAAAGAGTTTTTGTCTTTCCTTAGGAGTATGGAATATACTTCTTGAGACTTGGTCCTGAGTTAGTGTAGGGCTATTTACCAACTCCACTAATAGAATGTAGGTTGTCAAGGTTTATATAATATTATTATTGGATTTTAGACAATCTAACTAATGAAGGCTAGATAGATGATAAGCTTTAGAACCACTGAAAATCTAATACTCCATCCAGTCCTATTTATAGGAACTTGATAACTGAATTAAGCAATTTAAGAAAATAATTAAAATTAATTTAAAATAAAAGGCATGTATGAAATAAATTTCTTTTCAAGTACTCCCTTTTTTATAAGGGGCAAGTAACAGAAAGAAATAAGATAAATATAAGTATCACTAATTTTTTAATTAATATAATATATATAATTAATAAGAGGAAAAAAAAACTCATTAAATGTTCAAACAATTCTTATCAAGCTTTTATAAAAAAGATCAAAATAATTCAAAATTTAAACTCTAATAAAAAGCGGCGTGGGAGAACATAAAATCCATAATAACTTGCATTATAGTACTATAACTTAATTATCAGATTTTGTAATCTATCATGGGACCGACACCACCTGGTTGTTATCTAATTTTAGGCGATGAATGATGAATAAGTTTTATGAGCTTTAGCTTTACACTCAACTTGACTAAGAATATTTCTTTGCATATTAGGTATCAAGAATAAAAATTTTAAAAAATAAAGCATTTATGGGATTTTCACTTTGACATTTTCATATAATATAGTATATATTCTTATAGTATCTGAATGCTTAAAGGTCTCATGTTGGAGCGCATATTTATAATACTTGCACTTTACTTGGGTCATTGTAATATTATAATGAATTTTTGTTCCTTTATCCTCACAGGAATGAATTTTAGTCTGGTCAACTTACTTTAGTAAATAGGATGTGTTTTTTTTATACACAAATATAATGTGTTATCACTTGATATTTTCTCCAAAAAAATCATATTCAATTTTCTTGTAATATTTTAATGTAATGATGGAAATTTCACTTTAAGATTTTATTCAAATTTAAATTCAAATTTTTATGGCTAAAATATATATAACCTCCTAGATTTTGGATCATGTACATATAATCTTTCTAATCCTTGAAACTTTACAAGGACTGAATTTTGCAGATAACTTATTTGCACACTTTTCAAAATTTTGTAGTTATTTACATATCAATCAAAGGTTTTTTTTTTTGGCTGGGGTGCATGCAAGAATAAATTTTAGGGAGAATTACATTGTAGTCCCATGAAAACTAATATACGAAGAAATGGTCCTGGAAAAATATGAAATTACTCTCAAGTCCCATGGGACCATTTTGTAATAAATTTAGGGTGAGAAATGTCTGAAATACCCCTGTCAGAACCATACTAAAAGGGATGGTAAATGATGCACAGATACTCAAATGACATCCCAAAAAGCGTTAGAGATGTTGAGAAAAACGGAGTGACGATCATCAGCCGTGGTTGAAGAGTAAGGTAGGGAATTGATGCCATCCAATCTCTTGTCTTCATTATTCCATGTGACTCATGTATTCTATTGAGTAGCTAAACATATCTTCAAGTTTTGTTGATTCATGTTCGTTTTGGTCATGAAAAATGGAAAAAGATGTCTACTTTTGATGGGTATTATCCTCTATATGCTTGTAAACTAAAAAGGGTGACCTAGTAAATGCAATGGATATGCTTTGGATGTGATTTCAAGTTGTTTGGGTATGGTTTAGTATGCTCTATTTTTATTGTCATTATGCTTTGTTTTCTGGTTCATTGTTCTGTGTTTCTACAATAGAAGAGGTAAGGAATGAAGATGGGGGTGAAAGGTTTGAGGCAACATAAGATGATGTGCGTAGGGAAAAATGTATTGTTAATGGCAGCAGCGATAGTTGTCAATGGAGGATGATAAACTTGTTAATGACAACTATAGGTCATATTTAAATATTTTTTGTGACAACTAAAGGTTATTTTGATTGATCTTCATTTTGATCATGATAAATTGAAAAAGCTTTCTGATTTTTGTGGGTATTGTCCTCCATATGCTTGCAAACTATAAAGGATGACCTAGTAAATGCAATGAATATGCTTTAGCTAAGGTTTCAATGTGTTTGGGTATGGTTTAGTATACTCTATTTTTGCTATCATTATGCTTTGTTTTCTGGTTAATGGTGCTGTGTTTCTGCCATAGAAGAGGTAAGAAATAAAGATGAGGGTGAAAGGTTTGGAGGCACATAACCTGATGTGCATAGGAAAAAAAGAATTGTTAATGGGAGCAGTGATAGTTGTCACTAGAGGCTGCTTAACTTATTAATGACAACTGTATGTAATATTAAAATGTTTTACTTGTGGTGTAATGATGTTTGGAATGGGTTTGAAAAATTTGCTATGTTTTTTGGTATTTTGCGCTGTTTTCAGTCATTATAAGTGGGATTTAACGAACAAGGTGTGAAATATGTGTGGCTGGAGATCCTGATTATGTAGTAAGAATGTGTTGTTAATAGGGGCTGCGACATTTGTTAATAATGCTACTAAAATTGTTAATGATAACTTTTTTGTGCAGCTGGACAACAGTGATGGCTACCACGTTGACAATAATCTACTATGTTTCCTTCATATAGGGGGAAGGTTTGAAGTTCTTAGAGATGGTGATTTAACATATGTTGGTGGAACTGTCAGATCTAGAACCATTAAGGAAGGAACAAGTTTAGAAGAGTTTAAGACAATGATATCCTTCATTGTGAGAAAAGAGAGCGGCGAACTTGTTATGAAGTTCACATTACCGTGTGATAGAACAACATTTGTGGACGTACTAGATGATGAAGCAATTAAACACTTAATTAGTTATAGTGGAGAAAGTGGGCATGTCTATGTAGACAAAGGACAAAATGAAGATGCTAATTCAGCGGCAATAAGGGATGATCCATGTGATGAGCAATATGTGTAAGTTTAATGTAACCCCCTTCCAATCAAAGACCGATATTAAGTTCATAAATACGTGATTATGTGGAATTAGAGACCATAAGATTATTTAGGACTAAATAAAAGTAAATTTCCTAAAACCAGGGTTTTCAAAAACTTTTCTAAACTTGTACAACAATGGTCTTATATTCACATTTCAATTACACAAATGGCCTGTACAGTACGATTTCATTCATAAATATTAGAGTACAATGTAAATTCCTGACACACTCAGGTTCTATTAATCAATAAAGGGTTTTACATGGTACAAATTGTAATACCCCGAATTTTGAGACTTGAGGCTAGAGAATAAGCCTGAGATTAGTGGATTGCTAAGCCCCGATTTAGCAAGATCCCAAATTGTGATTAAGGGCTAATGACTCCAAAAGTAAATGTCATTAGTGATAAATGAACTCTTTTGGAGAATCCGGTGTGATTTGAGATTCGGATGCGATTCGTATGTATTATGCGCAGTGCCGAAACCCTGTATTTAAGTTCAATTATTGATTAACATCTAAATTGACTTAAATAGAGGGATGGCGTATAATGTGGTGATATGGAAAGGTATGAATTGTTTGGTGGTGATTCAATGGGAATTGCCATAATCAGGGGCAAAACGGTAAAGTGACCGACCGATTGGTCAGTTACCGAAGAGGAAACTCATTGGTAACTTCAAGATCAATATTTGAGATTGATTTGTACAATAGATCAAAGGGTGGAATTCCATGTGTTTGAGCTTATGTGAACTCATGGAGGTGTGATAGGATCTTGACACTTGGCATCTTTTGAGCCATGGGATTGAGTCAACATGTCAAAGCTCTTTCCTCTCTCCTCTCCCTCTCTTTAGGTTGGTTTTGGAGGCCCAAAAACTGATCACTCTCTTCATCATCTTCATCTCTCTCCAAAGCCTCCATTGTCACCAAGCAAGGAAGGAAAGAGAAAGGAGAAAGCTCATGGTAAGTGCTCTATATGGTCTCTAATGCCTAAATTCTCTTCTTTAATGTTGTTCATAGTGATGAGAGCTTCATCTCTATGGTTTTAGATTCTTGATTGGAGGTGTTTGATGGCTTGAGGAAATTTGGAAAGATGAAGAATCAAAGAATTGGTTTGGAAAAGAGGAAGAGGTGAGCATTTGCTTCCTTTTGATATAAGTTTTGTGACTTTTGGTTAAGTATTGTGATTTGTGAATTTTGCCCTGATTTTGTGGTATTTTTGTATGGCAAGTAATTGGATGATTTGAGTGGTGAATTGTGGTTAAATTGATGCCATAATGTGTTTTGGTGTCATTGGAATTGGTTTGAGAACTTGGAATGAAAAGAATGGCAATGTGTGTTTGTGTTGTAGTTTTGTGATGACATGTTATGATTATTCGTAAAACATGCCAAAGTGATGTGAATTTGGTTGATTTGGTATTTCCAATGGATTCCTTGTGAAATTTTGTGTGAGAATGATGCTTGATATGAAAATTGGACCATTGGAAGCCAATTGTGCAAAACTGGAAATTCTGTCCAGTGTGAATTCTGTCTGGGCAGTCTGGTTGTGTGGACGTTTTGAATGGGCAAATGATGTTAGAAAATTCTGAAACTTTCCAGTATTTAATTTCACATCCCAAGCTTCAAAATGGACATATAAATTGTGTCATTTCGTTTTGTGAACTGGGATTTATGTTTGCCCAAAGTTTGAGGTCGAAACTGGGTTTGATTCTGGAGCAGTAGTGGATTTTGGGGAATTCTGTATTTTTATGGTGATTTCCAGTAATGACTCATATTTTTCCTATGAATAGGACTTAAATAGCTTTCATTTGGATTTGGAATCACCTCATTTCTATTTTTTTGGAATTAGTTATGAATTTCCTAAGTTGCCTTGGCTGCAGCAGAAAATCCTGGCTGCAGCGCAAAAGTTTCTGTGCATGTTTTGGCTGCAGCCAGAAATTCTTGGCTGCAGCCAAAAACCTTCTGTGCGCATTTTGGCTGCAGCCAGAGGGTTCTTGGCTGCAGCCAACCCCTATTTTTAATAGTTTGTGATTTTGAAAGGTGATTTCAAATCTAGTACGTCCCAATCCTTTAGGCTTTCGTTGAGCTTATTATAGCCACCTAAAGGGCGTGAATGATAACCAACCTTAAGTAATATGGAAATAAGGATTTGGAATTTAGATTGACCCTATGTCCTTGATTTGGTTATAGGGTTGGATATTCGCCCTGATCGTGAGGAGCCGGAGCCGGAGCTTACGTGGAAAGAGTGTAGGGAACTTACCTCTCTTGCATGCTTTGATATTTGTGTTTGTGTATTGATGCATGAATTACTTTGCTGGATTATGTGAAATATGTATGAATGATTGTAGGTCTGTTTCTAGTTATGCTATGGCCGTGAGTATGTTGTTGAAACATTGAGCACGCAGATATGTCATTGTGTGAACATGAGTTATGTATTGCAAGCATGTCATGCATTAAACACATATCATACATGCATATAGGTATCTGTTTCCTACTGAGATTCTCTCGAATCTCACCCTCCCCTACTAACATTTTAGACAGGGTAGGTGGATCGAGGATGGAGCAAGCAGTCAAGGGCGACGAGACTCGTTCGGGTTGTAATCTTATGATAGTTGGTTATCATAATTGGGATGATTTGTATTCGTATTTGGATATGAGTTGTATATATTGTGGAATGTATATTTGGTTATATGTTGAATGAGAATATTTGATTATGTATTTGGAATGAGCATTTGGATATTTGTATTTGTATTTGTATTTGAGGAGAACTGTGTAATCCCCATTCGAAGAATTGTAAAGGGTAGATGTGCCCTATGAATTCTAGGTAAAGGTATGAACCCGGGAGTTGCCGGGATGATATTGTTGTACACTCTAATATTTGTATAAATGTGATATTCCGCATGATGTGATTATATTTGAAATTGAATATGAGACCAGGTTAACTAGATTTCGAAAGTTATTTGTGAAAACCCTGTCTGGTAGATGGGTTTGTAAATGTTATTTAATTGTTATTGGTCTCTATTTCACTTTAATCACATATTTCGGATATAATTACGGAAGGGGGTTACACAAATGCCCATAATCCATTTTCCTTAACTAGGGGATTACACAAAACTATCCAATATCCATATACAATTGTTTGCCCAACAACATATCCAAAATATAAAATTATGATAACCAATTTATCCAAAATAAACTCATAGCCCGGAGCTTTATCCACTCTTCGTCACCCGCTTTCCTTTAGATCCTTTGGCCTTGTCTAAAAATTGTTTTTGGGAGAGTGAGATTCTAAGGAATCCCCGTAGTGTCAATTCACTTATAGTTGCACAACCACAAAGCATGAAAGTAAATCATCACACAACACATAGCAACTACAACGGCAAGGGCAGGTATGACTTGCGTCACCCTTACGTTTGCTCACGCTGAAGTGCTCACGCTGTATTACACATTCACATGTTCATATCACATATATCACCATAGCTGAGATCCATATAAAATATTTCATATACGCATAGCCACACTGACCGGATAATCAAACAGGAATCCACGATTCCACAACACAACCATATAAAATAGTTATGAAGTGCTCACGCTGTATTACACATTCACATGTTCATATCACATATATCACCATAGCTGGGATCCATATAAAATATTTCATATACGCATAGCCACACTGGTCGGATAATCAAACAGGAATCCACGATTCCACAACACAACCTTGGCAATTATAACGGCATATACAATGGTAGGGGTAGGTATGATAGCCATCACCCCTACGACTGCTCACATTGAACTGCTCACGTTGTAATGCCCTACGACCGATAACACATACACAACATGAGAGAAAAGTCACTACCTTGGTCCTTCCGTGCATGTTCTGGCACTGGTCTCTTACGAGCAGAGCAAATATTGAATCCTATAATTCACAATTAGGGATGAAGTGTTATTCTCTATTCCAATATTCAAGTGACTTCACAACACTTAGATTTGGTTGTCATTTATGTCCTTTAGGTGGCTACTAGAAGTCCAAACATATGCCTAAAGGGTTAGGAAAGACTATACCAAAAACCACCTTTCAGAAGTGCAAAATGCTGATTTTTGGGGGTTAACTGCGGCCCAAAAATCCATTGGCTGCGGCCAAAAATAGGTCCGAAACATTTGGGCCGTGACCAAGAATCCACTGGCCGCGGCCAAGAAAAATCCTGTTTCTTAGATGAACTTCAAAAAATTATAACTAATTTTAGAAAAATTGAAATGAGGTGATTCCAAAGCCTAATGAAAGATATTTAAGTCCTCTTTATTTGAAAAATATGGATCAAGGCTGTCCATAACCAAAAAAATCCAGAATTTCACAAATGTTCATACTGTTCCAGAATTAAGTCCAGTTTCGACACCAAATTTTGGAAAATCATAACTCTCAACAAAGAACTCAGAATTGACCAAAATTTATATAAATGGAAATCTTGAAATATGAATTACAAAACTAGAAATTTTCACCTCATTCTAAAACCATTTTCTATTTCAAATTATCATGCAAAATTGGTCATTTGCACAATAATTTATACTTAGCATTTTCCAGAATTTTCCAATTTTGCAACATATGTCTCCAATGGTTCCAAAACTCAACCAAAGCTCATTCCCACATAAAATTTCACAAAGAAATCAATGGAAGCATCAAAATGACCAAATTCACATTACTTTCACATGATATAACATAGACTACAACACAATGCCTTTTTCCCAAAAACTCAAAATCCACAATTCCATCACCAAAACAATTCTATCTATCCAAAAGACTTGTCAAGACACCATATCCATGACAACCGCATGCCATACACACAATGATCCCCATTTTTAAAAATGAGCCAAAAATCCCAGAAAATCAAAGCTCAATCAAATGCCACAAAACCTATGTAGAAAGGTTTGTCTTACTCACCTTTACAACTTTTCCAAAGGAGTTCCTTGGTTCTCCAAACTCCAAAATTTCTTGAGAGCTCAAAACACCATCAATGAAAAATCTAAAACCATGAAAATGAAGCTCTCAACATAAGGAACAACTTTATATAAGGGAGTTTTTGCATTAGAAGCCATCTTCTTACCTTAAATCTCAAGCTTTTCTCCTTCTTGCTTGAGCTCCCATGGCAGCATGAAAGAGAGGGAGAAATGGGAGAGATGAGAGTGTGAAATGATGAAGATGGAGGTAGAAATTCTACTACTCAATGCCCCATACACATAGGCAAGAGAGAGGGAAGAGAAAAGAGAATTTAAAATGATTTGTTGACTTTTCTCCCACCAACTCTCCATGCTTGATCCACATGTGCCACATGTCACAATCTTATGTAATCTCACCACATGTAATTCCTCCATTTAGTTACACTAACTAATTCCATTAACCATATAGTTACACTCCTTATTTCTCTTAGTTAGTAATTAATTTCTCCATTAATCACTAACTAATTGACCGATAATTTTCATTCTTCCCATTTCTCCATTGATTTTGGTACATTTATTTAAATTGCCACATATCTCATAATTAGATCCTTTTTCCTCTTCCATGCACCATTTTTCCTTTAATTTTAGCCCTTAAATTACTTTGTCAAATAATCATGCTAAAATATAGGGTGTTGGGCATTTCCAATAACTGATTCGTCTCTCAAATCAATTTTGATTTACCAAAATGATTCATTATAATTATCATTAGCCCTTAATTAAAATTTGGGGCATTACATTTAACATCGTTATCGAAAATAACTTGTGAACGAAGTGCTGTTAACTTATCATTACTAACATATTTTACTGTGCAATGTGGTCCAGATTTGATAACTTGTCAGAAGGTTGGGATAGAGGATTAGCCACTATGTGTATTGAAGATTCACCTTCATTGTAATGTGCTATCCAAATGGTGCCAACAAGAAGACCTGAAATGAACTCGACAAAGTGGAAGGATATGATAACTGGGGAGGGACAAGTTTTTATCAATGCGGATGGCCTTTGGCAAACATTATACAAGTATGGCATTGCGCACAAGTTTACATATAAATATGTCAAAAACAACTAGCAAAAGATCATCGCCAAATGTATGGTTGATGGTTGTCCATAGTACTTGGGAGCGTATTCAATGGGAGAACGACAAGATATTGAATTCCTCACTATAAGAATATTCAAAGGTGACCACAAACATGATGTACATGATAATCTACTTGTACCTTACTTGAAGAGATCCAAATTAACCTCATCAGTAATTGCAGATAGTTTGAGGTGTAACATAGACAAGAATGCAAATAAGATTATGAGAGATATGTATAGAGATTATGGGGTGTGTCTAAATTATAGTTAAGCGTATAGGGGAAAAGAAAGAGCATTGATGGAAATACATGGCTGTGTTAAAGATTCATACATGACAGTTCCTTGGATATGTCATAGGCTAGTAGAGATCGATCCAGAAACATTAGCCCGGTGTGAATTCTCTAAGGGTGATAGATTTGAGAGGCTATTCATTGCTTATGGATTTGTGATCAAAGGCTTCTTACAAGGGTGTCAAGGCATACTTTACATAGATAGATGTCACTTTAATGGTCTTTACAAGGGAACATTAGTTTCAGCTAATGCGTATGATGCTAATGATCAATTGTTTCCCTTGGCATATGGCATAGTTAGTGGGGAAACACATGATGATTGGAGTTAGTTTCTTAAGATTGTGAAGTATATCATTAGCACAAGGGAGATCACAATAGTGTCAGATAAGAATTTTGCCATTATAAGTGCTGTTTGTTGTATATTTGGATCTTAAAGACACGCATTTTGTTACTGGCATGTCAATGAAAAATTTAGTGCACACTTTGTAAAGCTGAGAAGAGTAAAGGATAGGACTTTTGCGAACAGCAAAGAAGATACACTTAAAATGCTTGATGGTATTGCATATGCAAGGCATGAACATGAATATAATGTTGCATTGGGTAGGCTGAAATTGTTTTCTCTAGAGTTGGATCAGTGGGTTGAGACTAAAGGAGATGTTGAAAGATGGGCTTAAAGCAAGTTTCCTCACAAAAGATGGGATAAATTAACATCAAATGTTATGGAGTCATTCAACCTTGGGTATTGAACGAGATGAAGAACAATGTTGATGTTTTCATTAATGAGCATAGAGAAAAATTAGCCAAGAAGATGGTTGCATGCAAAGCAGCCATGAGAAATTGGAGGAATGAGATTGGGCCGAATATTGAGTCTAAGTTGATGGAAGAAGTGAAGGGCGCTGAAAATATGGAATGTGAATATTATGGTGATGATATGATTTCAGTTGCAACAATGTGTAACAATCGAGTCATCCATCTGACTGTTGACCTCATACGACACACATGCAATTGCTTGGCATGATAGATGAGCGGAATCCCTTGTTCACATGCATGTGTAGCAATCAAGTTAGTTCATCGTAGTGTGTACTCGTACATTGATGATTGCTATAAACTTTCTACCCAAGAAAACATATATGCATCGCCTATGAGGCCTATAGCAAAGCATTATTGCCCACGTGTTGAAGCACTTACAGTGACACAGCTGATGACACAAAATTTTTTGTGTCCACCAATTACCAGAAGGCCATCAGGAAGGCCAAAACAAAAAAGGATTGAATCTCAGTTTCAAGACAAAAGGGTTAATCATTGTGGCAGGTGCAATGAAACTGGCCACACTGTAAAGACTTACAAGAATTCTAATCCAAGATGATAAATCATGGTGGCTTAAGTTCTTTTGATTTTGGAAACTGCATGTTATACTATTTGTGTAAATCTGATTAGATAGAAATCCATACTACTTCTATAGCAACAGTCTGTGACTTTTTGGGTACTTGTACATGCATTTTCAGCTGTAAATGAAAGTTGGATATAATATGGTTTTGTATCCCACTTTCATTTATGGAGAGTTGTAATATGATATAAATTATGTTGTCAAAGAATGGACATGGAATTGTCATTCGAGGCTCATGCAGTTGTTAATGTATATATATGCAGTTATGTTCACATTTATGTATCACAATATCATGTATTGAAAATTTTAATCTGATGTAAAGTATGTTGTCAATGAATGGGCTTGGGGTTGTCATTACAGGCATATGGAGTTGTCAATGTAGCCCATGCAATTGTTAATATATATATATACAGATATGATGAAATTAGAAAATGAGTTCATTTGCATATACTTATAGATTACATATGTTATTGATATTCCACATTAATTAGGTAGTCAGAATCACTGGTGCCGCCTTCACGTCTAAATGAAAGGGTGGAAGAGTTGTCAATGGAGGCCCAACGAGTTGTCAGTGTAGGCCCCTTGACTTGTTAATGAAGGCACCACGAGTTGTCAGTGGAGTCCCCTTGACTTGTTAATGAAGGCACCACGGTGGAGTTGTTAATATATTTATGTTGTTATAAAGAGTTGTCAATGGAGGCCCAATGAGTTGTCAGTATAGACTCCTAGTGTAACCCCCTTCCAACTAAGGCCGAGATTAAGTTTATAAATACGTGATTGTGTTGAATTAGATACCATAAGAAGATTTGAAACTTACTAAAAATTTCTTTTCCCCAAAACAGGGTTTGTAAAAACTTTTCTAAAACCTGTTCAACACGGTCTCATATTCACATTTCAGTTACATAATTGGCCTGTACAGTTCGATTCCATTTATAAACATCAGAGTACAATATAATTTCCTGACACACTCAGGTTCTATTAATCAACTAAGGGGTTTACAAGGCACTAAAACCCATAATTAGTTTCCCATAACAAGGGGATTACACAAAGACTATCTAATATACACATAATTCCCTAACAAAATATCCTAATGTTTTGTACATGATAACCAATTATCCAAAATAAATTCCTAGCCTAGAGCTTTAACCGCCCTTCGTCACCTACTTTTCTTTAGAACCACCAGCCCTGTCTGAAATTTGTTTGGGAGAGTGAGATTCTAAGGAATCCCCGTAGTAATAGATCACTTATAGTATGCATAACCACAAAACATGTAAGCAAATTATAGCACAACACACAACAATTATAATGGAAGTTACAGCGGCAGGGTAGGTGTGATAAGCATCACCCTTTACGACTGCTCACATTGAAGTGCTCACGCTGTATTGCACCATAACATGGTTCACAACCATATATTTCACCACAGTTGGGTTTCATATAAAGCATTTCACAACATATAGCCATACTGGAATATTTCTCAAAGTAGGAATTCACAATTCCATCACATCGCCACGACAATTACAATGGTAGTTACAGTAGCAGGGGTAGGTGTGATAAGCATCACCCCTTATGTAATATCCTGAATTGTGATTAAGGGCTAATAACTTCAAAGTGATGTAATTAATGTTAATTAAACACTTTTGAAGTAAATAATGTGAATTATGATGCAAATGTGTTTGATGATGGTTTAGTATATGTTATGATAAGCAGGGGTAAAATGTTAAATCTATTGACCGACTGACTAGTTACCGAAGAGGGAACTCATGGGTAACTTGAGATTGGGATCAATGGCTAGGATGTGTTGAGTAAGGGGTAGAATCTTGTATGGATAAGTTTATAAGAACTCATGGAAGGGAGAATGAGATCTTGCCAAGTGTCATTATGATGGCCCTAGGATTAGTCAAAGTTTCAAACTCATTTTTTTCTCTTCCCTCTCTTCCTCCAAGTCGGTTTGTGTGCATAGGAATGGGAGAAAATATGTATCATCATCATATTCATCTTCTCTCTCATCTAACCTCCATTTTCTTTGAGCAAGGGAAGGAAAGAGAAAGTGTTAAGGTGAGTTTTGGCTAGTTAGATGCCTCTTAATGCTCAAATGTTCTTTATTAATGTTGTGCAAGAGGTTGAGAGCTTTAAACCTATGGTTTCAGAATTTTGAAAGAAGGTGTTTTGAAGTTTGCACAAGTTTGGAAACTAGAGAATCAAGAAGTTAATCATTGGAAATTGAAGGGGTGAGTATTTATAGTATTTTGATATAATTTTTTTAATCATTGGTTGAGTTTTGAGAACTTTGGAATTTGCCCTGATTTTAGTCTAATTATGAAATATATGAATTAGCTAGTGTTTTGTGATGAAATAGATGCCAAATAGTGTCTTGGGATCAATGGTTGTGGTTTGGATTTGAAAAGGGAAAGTTTGATCATTAGGTGACATTGGGTACAATGTGGTTAGAAAAGTAGAATGTATTACTGTGGTAAGATTTTGGTTGTTTTGAGGTTGCCAATAGGTTCATTGTGGAATTTAGTATGGGAATGAACTTTGGTATAAATGTTGGGACCATTGGAACCAGTTTTGGTAAATCTGAAAAATCATATCAGTTGCTGCGATCTGGCTTCTTTTTAAGCTTCACTCGAGTAAGGAGGGGTCTCACTCGAGTGCAGTATGAAATTCTGGGTATTTTGGTTAAGTCTTCAGGCAGAAATCACGAGTGTACTTTTGTTTCCGTGAGTGATATAGGTCATCACTCAAATGATCTTGGTTTTACTCGAGTCAGGGAGTAAGTTTAAGACTTTGGAGTTTATTGTTTGGCAACATCCCAAACCATGGTTTGAGCAACTCGAGACAAAACTCCTCTCATACACTTACCTCGTAAGTCGTAAAAGCTATTAAAAAAAGCTAATCCAAACACACATATGATTGCTCTCGAGTAGTCACTCGCGGTTCCTCACTTCTTGGTGCTCGAGTGCATATGAGGTTATCACTCGAGTGCGGTTTTCTGTGCTCGAGTGAGGGTGTAAGATATATCAAGGTTTGCTCTTGGGCAAACACTTCTGGTGTGACACTTTTGGGTGCTCGAGTGAATTTGGGGGTCATCACTTGAGTGAGCTGACTAAAAATCAATGCTTTTGTTTCCAAAAAGGCATCTTCAGGGTAGTTTCTCCCAACCCTTTTGGCATATGTTTAGGTATTTAATGGCCACCTAAAGAGTTCATATGAATACCAACTTAAAGTATTATGGAATTAAGAACTTGGAAAAGAGATTGATCTATTGTCCCTATTTTGGTTTATAGGATTTGACATCTGCCGTCCTCGTGAGCCCATTGTGCCAGCGAACGTCAGAAAGGAACAAGGTAGTGACTTTTCTTTTATACCATATGTGATGTATTGTATGTGTGTTATATCATTGATTTGTGATAAATTCGTATGCTGCGATATTTGTGGATATGTGTAAGCACCGCCATGCTAATAGTCCCTGAGTCACTAACAACGATTCGGGGTAGGACGGTGTGCCTTCTCAGCGGTAAAAGGGGATAAGGATGGGGTGTGATATGTGTGATTATGTGAAAAGCCGAAAGGCTATTTGTGAAGGCCGACAAGCCAATTGTGAAAGCCGGATGGCTATATGAGCTATAAGGCTATGTGTATGCATTGTCATGTCAACAGTCCTTGAGTCGCTAACAACGGTTCGGGTTAGGACCGTGTGCCTTCCCGGCGGTAAAAGGGGATGAGGGTGGAGTGTGATTCGTGTTGCTGCTGTATGATAATTTGCTTACATGCTATGTGTTTAGGTGTGGTATGTGTTAGAACCGGCTGACACCCAAGAGGGAGGGTGAATTGGGTGTAAGATAAAAACTTAAGAACATTGAAAATCTTTTCGTATCTTAGTAAAAGCAATAAGTATGAAGGTAATGAATTATAAATCAACAGTTAGATTAAATAATATATGCTGGAAATATAAGAGCTTAGGAAAGAGAATATGCAAACTGTGATTTATCCTGGTTCGGTCCAATAGTCCCCAGGCTACTTCTGAGATTTTCAAATCCACTATCTTGTTTAATCCAGGCACAAGAAAAGCCTTTACAATTCTACAAGTTTAACGGGTACTTGTGAAACCTTTTACAAATCTCTCACCAAGATACTCCCCCTTACGGCAAGTCTTACGTGCAGAGCAATCCCGAAGGTCTTCCTCTCCTGCTTACTCGAGCAAGTCTTACGAGCAGCAACGTTCTCTCCTGCTTACACCCCTGTAAGTCTTATGAGCAGCAACGTTCTCTACTGCTTGCACCTTGTAAGTCTTACGAGCAGAATGTCTTACTGGCAATTCTCTCTACAGCTTCCTCGTAAGGAAATCAACCCTCTCAAGGTCCCTTTACCTTGAGATCAACTCAGAAATATAGTTGAAAATGTTTACAAACTCTCTCACAGAGTGGATATAATTCTCATTGAAGTACAATACAAATAATCACTCTCTCAATGATAAGTAATATAGAAACTGCAGAATAGAGTGTTTGGGTAGAAGCAGAGGATTCATGTTTCCATCATTTTTCTCGTAGTTGCTCGCTGTCTCTGTTACACATCGACGTTGAATGCTCTCTTATTTATAGTTGATGAAGATGATGACCGTTGTGAGCATTCGTCCGTTGGAGTCATTTTGACCGTTGAGCATATTTGAAAAACAAGCTACTATGAGATTTCCGTTGCAAAGAAGAGCGTCACGTTGAGGAGTGGTATGTCTTATTATGAGCTGTACATCACGTTCTGGAGTGGAATGAATATGTTTGAGTTTCCAGACAATCTCTCATGGTGGGTCAAACTTTTGTCGTGGTAGGTAGCTGATACTCAGTGTGTAATGATGTCGCCCGCCACACTTGACTCTTTCATTTGAATCTGTAATCTCACCGTTAAATTTCCTGTTCCACACTGCAAAATGCTTAATCACTAATATGATGAAGTATTAGTCATGGGTATGTTGGATCATTGGTCAAAAGATGAATTTCTGGCTTCTGTGACTCATCACGTTGAGTGAAGATATTTGCCATACGTGACCTCCGTTCCTTGAAGATGCAATCCAAATATTTAATCTCCTGTTTTACACTTGAAATATATGTTAGTTAATGTTTAGGAACAGTAACAAGTGAAAACATAATGATTGTATAACATTTAACCACGTTTGGATTGATGGCTATGAGAGTCTGAACTTATGCGTTGCTTCTGTCAGGACTTCACTCGAGTGCAAAGAAGCCTCACTCGAGTGCATGTACAATTTCACGTTCAGGCTTCCTCTCGGGCAAACACTTTCTGTCCAAGACTCGCATCTGCTCGAGTGCAATTCTGGACATCACTCGAGTGCAACTAGTCATGCTCGAGTGTGCTTCTTGTTTTCACGTTCATGCTTCTTCTCGGGTTAACACTTTCATGTCAAAACTTGCATGTGCTCGAGTGTAAAATAGTTTGATGCTTGAGTGTGGATCCTAGTGCTCGAGTGTTGCAAATTTCTTCACGATTCAGCTGCTTTTGGACATCACTCGCACGACATTTTTCAAGAGTGCGTTTTTGCACTCGTGAGTGATGTGGGGCCACAATAGAAAAAATTTATTTATTTGATTCTAATGATGTATCATAAGAAAGCTCTTGCCATATGCATCCTAATGCAAAAAGAATCAGCTCCAAACTCCTTGTATTCTGCAAGTTATGATCGAAAAAGTGTCTATCGCACTAGACTGCACAAGCGTCAACTTCCAGAAGGTATAGCTCCTAGAAGATAACTTCAAATTAGGAAAATTACCTATACATGGAAATCCCTTTGAGTTTAGTTTCATATGGCACTGGTCTTGTCTCAATACGATGTGTCGTTTTTGAGTTATGCTCAAAATACCGAACCTGTGTTGAAAAGTGACGGTGATTTCACTGTCAACTTCGACGGATGATATCTCCTTCATTTGAGCTTCTTTCAATGTGATCTTGGTGTATATTTTACGTGTTGTGAGTCTTCGTTCATATGCCACTAGTCTCGGGTCAATCCGACGTGTGGTTTGAGAGATATGGCCAAAATACCGAACCTTTGTCAGGCTGAACGTAAAACAGAGTTGAACAGAGTATTCATCCCGTGCTCGAGTGTGTTCATCCCGTGCTCGAGTGTAACTCCTCTGGCACTCGAGTGTTGAGCTCACACTCGAGTAAATCTTCTCTAGAAGTGCCATAACTCACATATAAGTCACCTTAGCTTCGTATTAACCTATTCCAACCATCATTTGATCATAGAAGCCTCCGGTATCGTCATAGAAACCTCCGTTATCACTTCTAACAACTTGAACCTTGATATTCTCACTAGATCTTATAATTTCTTCTTTCCTTCCATATCTTTCTTCTTGATTTTCCTCTTGATAATAATTCTCCATAACCCAAGTAAGTATCTCCTTGACTATCTTCAATTTCTTTCTTCCTCCTCCTCTTGTTCATTTTCATTAATTCAATCTTCTTCATTCTTTGCTTGACTAATCTACAAAATATGTAACATTAAATATAGTAGTTAGTCAAAGAAATACATTATATAAAATTTTTGCTCTTATCATTTCACATCTATATTTGACATCATCAAAACTAATCATATCTAACAGTATGAATAATTTGTTACTACTGGGATTCTTTTGAATCTCACTCTTTCGTATGAATAACCTTTCAGAAAGGGTAAGTGGCTCCAAAGAAAAGCGGATAACCAAGAGCAGATAGGACTTCTTAAAGATATTTGACTTGAAACTGTTAGTTATCTATTTTGAGAACATGATTACTGTATATATTTGGGGTTGTAAATACTGCTTTGGTTATGTAATCCCCATTTTTGGGAAAAATGATACACCCAATATATATATGTAACCCGAGGACTTACCGGGATTTTATTTGTGTGCTCTAATATTTATAAATGCAATTAACCTATGCAGGTAATTATATTCGAAACTGAATGTGAGACCAAATTACTAGTATTTTGAATTGTTTTGTAAATACCCTATCTATAAGATAGGAAATTGAAAATGTTGTTGTGTAATTATTGGTCTTTATTTCACTTTAATTTCATAATCTGGATGTAATTACGGTGAGGGGGTTACACCTTACAACTGCTCATGTTGCAATGCACTACGACATATTTCACAATTTCACAATGGCATCACGCCCTCAATTTTGACAACATCCAGGTTTCATAAGATGCATTTCACAACAACGCAATGATAAGTCATGCATACTAAGCATTATACACAACATGAGAGAAAAGACACTACCTTGGTCTTTCTGCGCTTGCTCAGGCGCCGATCTCTTGCTAGCAGGGCAAATATCGAATCCAATTATTCATAATGAGGGATGAAGTGTTATTTTCTATTCCAATACTCAAATAACTTCACAACACTTAGATTTGATTATCATTAATGTCCTTTAAGTGGCTACAATTGTCTCTAACAAAAGCCCTAAAGGGTTGGGAAGTACTATTTCAAAAGCCACCTTATGATAGTAAAAAGTTTTGATTTTTGGATGTTGGCCTCGGCCAATAAACTTTAGCTGCGACCAAAAATAGGTCAGAAACTTTTGGGCTATGGCCAAGTACATTTGGCTGCAGCCAAAATCAGGTCAGAGAGTTTTTGGTTGCAGCTAAGGGTCTTTTGGTTGTGGCCAAAAGCAAGTCAGAAGCTTTTTGGCTATGGCCAGAACTTTTGGCCGCGGCAAAGAAAAAGTTCAGTTTCTGGGCTGAATTTTATAAAATTATAGCTAATTATAGAAAAATTGAAATGAGGTAATTCCAAAGCCTATTGAAAACATAGGAAAAATATGAATCAAGGTTGTCCATAACCACACAATTACAGAATTACACGAAATCCCCTACTACTCCAGAATTGCTTCTAGTTTCAACCCCAAACTTTGGAAAATCATTACTCCTAGCTCACAAATCAAAATGACATGAATTATATGTCTATTTTGAAGATTGGGATGTGAAATTTAAGACTGGAAAGTTTCAAAATTTTTCATCACCATTTTCTATTTTAAATTATCATGAAAATTTGACCACTTACACAACAATTTACACTTAGCATTTTCCAGAATTTCCAATTTTGTAACTATGTCTCCAATGGTTCTACCAATCCAAAACTCATTCCCATACAAAATTTCACAAGGAAGCCAATGAAGACATCAAAATGGCCAATTTCAGATTGCTTTCATAAGATATAACATCAATAACAACACAATGCACTTTTCCAAAATCTTCAAACTCCATAATTCAAACACAAATTCATTCTATCTATCCAAGACACTTCACAAAACACTAATTCCATAACATCAACAAGTCATACCCATAATGACCCATATTTTTGAAAATGAGGCCAAATTCCCAAAAATTTAAAGCTCAATCAAATGCCACAAAACCCAGGTTGAAAGGTTTATCTCACATACCTTACCAACTTTCCCAAAGAAGTTCTTGCTTCGCCAATCTTTAGATTTCCTTGAGTGCTCAAACACCACCAAATGGAAAATCTAAAACTATCAAATGAAGCCCTCAACCCAAGAAACAATATTAAAGAAAGGAGTTTTGGCATTTGAGGTCATGATCTTACCTTAATCTCAAGCTTTTCTTTCCTCTTTCTTTTCCAAAAATGGAGAAATGGGAGAGCTTGGAGAGAGAGAGAGAGAGAGAGAGAGAGTTTTAAGATGATGATGATGAAGAATGGCATAATTTTCTGCCCCCATGCCTTACTCATACGCACAAAGAGAGAGGGAGGGAGAGAAATGAATATAAAATGATTTATTTGACTTTCTCACTACTCCTTCATCATCTCCTCTTACCACTAGTCAAACTCTCATTGACCCTCATAAAGTAAGTAACTAATTAGTTACTCTAACTACTCAATTAGTCATTTAGTCACACATCTCATTTCTTCTTAGTTAGCAATTAATTTCTCCATTAATTACTAATTTACCGATAAATTCCATTCTTTCAATTTTTCCCCTGTTCATGGAAATTTTTACTAAATTGCCTCATAATACATTTTCTCATTTCTTTCTCTATTCCATTCACCCTTCCCTCATTGTAGCCCCAAAAATTACTTTGTCAAATAATCATGCTAAAATACAGGGTGTTGGACATTTCCAATAATTAACTCATGTCTTAATCGACTTTATTTCTACAAAACACTTTCAATAATTGTCATTAACCCTTAATCAAAATTTGGGACATTACTCCTAGACTTGTCAATGGAGGCACCATGAGTTGTTAGTGGATGCCCCTTGACTTGTTAATGTACCCTGGTGGAGTTGTTAATACATTTATGTTGTTATGAAGAGTTGTCAACTGAGGCCAAATGAGTTGTCAGTATAGGTTCCTTGACTTGTCAATGGATGCACCGCGAGTTGTCAGTGGATGCCCCTTGACTTGTTAATGTACCCTGGTAGAGTTGTTAATACATTTATGTTATTATGAAGAGTTGTCAATGAAGGCCCAATGAGTTGTTAGTGTAGGCTCCTTGACTTGTTAATGGATGCACCACGAGTTGTCAGTGTAAGCCCCTTGACTTGTTAATATACCTTGGTTGAGTTGTTAATACATTTATGTTGTTATGAAGAATTGTCAACAGAGGCCCAACGACTTATCAATGTAGCCTCCTTGACTTGTTAATGGAGGCACTATGAGTTTTCAGTAGATGCCCCTTAATTTGTTAATGTACCTTGATGGAGTTGTTAATACATTTATACTGTTATGAAAAGTTGTTAATGGAGGCCCAAGGAGTTGTCAGTGTTAGCTCATTGACCTGTCAATGGACAAGTTTGAAGGCACCGAGAGTTGTCAGTGGAGCCTGTTATGACTTGTTAATGGAGCCTCCTTGACTTGTCAATGAAGGCACCGAGAGTTGTCAGTGGAGCCTGTAGCATAGCGCAAGCAAGAGCATCAAATATGCATATTTGTAGCACTAAGTTAACTAACGTAAATAAGTCTCATAAATATTCAAAATGTCTTAAGTACAAGTTTGAAGTTGCTTAAACCTAAAAACATATCATCCATATAATGTGACTGAACTTGATCATTACACAAAACCTACCACATTTACAAATAATGTGCACATGAACATAACAAACCCCTAATGTGCTATACATACAATCATAAGTCAATACAAGTCATAGCGAACTACGTCAAAGCTATACTCTACTAGAATGTAGAATTGAAGTCAGCATCCTAATTGGTTCTCCTCCTCTTATATATGTCTTGAACCAAAGACATAACTTTGTCTGCATGTTTGTTGTGTGGATGAGTAACCAGCCACCACAAGAACCCGAACTTCATTTCTTGGAGTTCGTTTGGGGAATAGTATGGCATGGTGTGACTGTCATGCCCTTGCTTAGTGCTATCCCACATCTGTAACTAGGATAGTACATGCACACCACAAGAGTCTCTGCACATAAACATGTTAACAAGTATCAAACCAGAAAAGTTGTATTTACAATGAGTTTCTATGAACAAAAACCACAATGTCAACTCACGTGTCTGCTTATCCATGTACTTTTGCCCATGCCACTCCCTTCTTAAGTTTGTTCTCATCCTCAAACCGTTGTGGCTTGACTCTTCAAAGAATTTGGAATAAGCAATTTCGCTGAAAAAACAAAAACAACATCAGTAAGAAATATGAATGTAAATAGAGTGAGAGTTGTAAGGTGACAATTATTCCATACAACTTCGGTTGCCATATGTTCCTTTAGGTCAACCTGTCCTTTACATTTCCTTGTCTTCTTCTTTGGCTCCATTGGTTTAGTCCCCAAATTTTTTATAGATTCCAATTCTTTCTGCCTCCTATTATATGTCAGTATGCCAACCAAGGATTCAAGGGCATAACATCGCATGGTTTTTATGTCAACCACATAGCAAAACCAGTGATCATCCCAAATAGCTGGAGCAAATATGAAATCACAAGCTGAATGTATATCCTAAGTATTTGGGCAGGATTTGTGTTTCATTATCAGCCAAAGACCATTTCAGTAGGTTTGCAACAATTTTAGCCATGAAGTCGGCTGTAAATACGTGTCTTCTAACTCTATCGTCGTTCAGTTGTTGATCAGCAACTAAGGTCTTCGCAACCATTAACATTAACTGCATCAGTGACATAAACAAGTAACTCAACGAAAATATGACAGCAAAGCAATATAACATAACTTAATACCAGTGGCATACCCTATCATTAATTCATCCTCATGGTCTTAGACAATAGAGTTCCCCCTTCTGAGGAAGTAATCATGCATCTCCACGAAGTCCCTGAAATAAAACAAACACATAGCATGTCAATCATACTATAACTGCAATGTAATACCATTGTAACCAACCAAAGTAGTAGTTTCAACTTACTTGTCGTCGTCGTAGTTATTACATTGAGTTGTACACAACTAAAATAATATATCCTTCTCATCAACTTTCCTTTTTCCCTTACACTTCCTGGTTGTATATATTCAGTGAGATTTGACAACCCAACTGGGAGTTATGACCTTCTTGGACCTTCTCAATTCCACCTCACTCCCTTTTTTCTGGTTATCTCCATCAGGATGCTGCTGGAATTGTGCTTCTCCGGTTCACTACCATCATGGGCTTCAATTTTAATGATTGCATTATCATGTTCAGTGTCTTAGTCATCCTTTTCATCCTCTACATCCTTCTCTTCACTTTTTGATTCCTCATCCACTCCTTTTATGTCTGCTTCCTCCTCTTTATCATCTTCATTTTTGTCTTTTTCAGCTGCCTTCTCATCATCCTCCTCAAACATCCTTGAACTTGATGCCTTATAGTTTGTTGCATCTTCATCTTCACCATCCTTGTTTTCATTGATGTCGTTGTTGTTCCCATCTAACAACCTAGTTTGAAGGGCAAGGAGCTCATTACCGATCATGCCAACTAGCGTAGCTCATGTCCGCTGCAATTCCTGTAACATTAACATATTGATCAGTGATAAATCTCAAATTTAATATATTTTATCCCACCTTATTCATTTATTTTGGGGATTATTTTAGGTTAATTTGGATTTATTAGATAATATTTGGATAGTTTGCCAATTTTAGGAAATAATATAAATCTGAATTGATTATGATATTATTGAGTTTAAATTGTTAATATTCTGATTGCTATCTTGTGATTAGATAATATTTTCAAATATATGATAGATCACGATTTTATCTAATTCTTCCAGAACAAAGAAAAGAAGATTAGAAGATCCAAATGTGCAGAATTTTTCTTAGAAACTAAAATAGAATCTTATGGTTGGGTTTTATTGGGCTTCTTGAATTTTAAAGGGCTCAAGATTGGATGCCAAAAACTCTCTCTTCCCTTCATTAATTAACCTAGCCACCAACAGAAAAGGAGGCACTCACAGACGCTGAAACTCCGGTCCTGGGCGGTGCCATTCATCACATCATGAAAAATTGCCTATCCCTCTTCCTCAATTCATCGCCACACATACATTCCTATATATATATATATATATATTCTTCTCCTTCCACGTACACACTGTATGAATTCCACCCACCAATTCACTAATAAATTCCTCCACCAACATTAAAGTATTCTTCATCCACAACATCTATCAATCATTTTTGTCAATGGCGGTGACTAGCTTAAGGTGTGAAGAGAGGAATTCTATGGCAACTTCAATCTTTTGGGAGACAACTTGGGAGGAGCATGGAGGAAGTTAGAGCCTAAGAGCTTACACTTGAAGACCACAAGGGAGTATTTTTCCTTTTATCAATTTATTTCAAGACTTGAGATTGTTTAGTTTTAAATGATTTTGGGTTATACTAATTGAGAACAATCTAGTCTTAGATTGTAGACTTATTATTGATTTGGATTGAATTGATATTTTGGATTTGATTTGTTCTTAATTAAGTGTTGGGATTTTTGTTTGCAAACCCTTTGAATGTCAATTAGATTATTAACTGAATTTTCATTATTAATTTAATTGTCAATTTGGGTTTAATCTCTTGATTGTTTAATTATGGTGATTAATTATCGAATTGTTTAATTAGGCAATTGTGAACATAATTTCCAGAACTATCTTAAACAATTATGATTGGTTTTTAATGGATTTAATTAACCACCACTTTTTCCATTATGAGTTTTCTAGTGGATTAGGTGTTATTGAGCTTGAGGGTTTCCCATGTTTCAATTAGGTGATTAAATTTATTAATTCCAATATTTCATCAAACCCTTTGGTCTAATACATTGGATTGCTAAGAAAGTTAAATCCATGTGAATCCCAAGTTGTTACCTTCACCATCATAACTGAACTAACCTTTGTTGATTTTCTTAGATATTATTAGTTTATTTCTTTTCCTTAGGATTTTAATTTCCCTCTCATAAGAAAAACCTCAAAAATTGCATGTTCATTATTTAGGTTAGTTTAATTCTCATATAGGTTTTAGAGTCTTTTGCATTTAGGTAATGGAGTCTTGCATTTCAGTTTAGGTTTATTCCATTGCATTTTTTATCACCTAAATTCAATTGTAGAGAAAACCCACATATTGCTCCTTGGGAGAATGACCTAGGTTGCCACTATATTGCATTAGTCGGTTGTCCTAGTTATTAATTGATTGCTTTAGCGACAAAAGCACACATCAATCAGATTTGCTAATTAAGGCATTAACAAGTTGACAAAAATGCAATTTAAAACAGTTTACATATTAAAGTGGTCATAATTACTGGGTGTGTCAGTATTGTTTTAGGATTAAATGTTGTAGATAAATAGCCACCCCCTGCCTGACACCATAAAGCAGTCCTTTCTTGCTTTCTTTCTCTATTTGAACTCTACTCCTTACCCATTCCTCATTCCAATATAGGATGGCATCTTCATCTTTACATGCTTTCAGATTTCTTAAAGGAAAATGTTGTAGGTAAAACATCTGCATCACATGTACATGACAATTAAGAATTATACATTCACATTTCCAGTTGCAAAAAAAAAGACAAGATAGGCACGTGCCATGAGGAAGTATATACAACCTCCAACAGTTTTTCTGTCTTTACCATTCCCTTTCCTCAATTCCTTTTGGAAATCCCCAATTGCAAGGCAAAGTTCTTTAAAAATGAAGGATGACCAATTGAACTGACCAAATGCGTTCTTTGTTAGTGTTATCAACTTTAACACACAATCACTAACATAAATACTCGCACTAGGGGACAATAAGGTTCCTAATGCGAATACGACAAAAAGAAACTCAAAATTTTCATCCATCAACAATTCTCCTATTTGTTGGTATTTTAAATTTTTGTATACTCTCCTGAGGTCCTTGAAAATCATATCTTCATCGTCTACTTGTACTTGTATGTCTAACCCACCATTAGGTTGACCAAGCAATTGTGTCACATCTTTAGCCTTTACCTCACGAGTCTGCCCTCAAAAGGAGAATTGCTTGGTGGGAGGGTCAAAAGATCTCATGAACTTCGCGCATAAGTGACGGTTGATCTGTGGACAATAATATGAACCTGCTTGTCAAACCCAATTCTTTTCAGCCTTTTCATGGCGTCTGGTCTATCCTTCAAGTTCTTGCAGACAGCCATAAACTACTTAGGCATGCATCTTGTCAGGAATGGAAGGACATATGTCTTCCCTTTACTATGGCCTCTTAATTGTTCAACCCGTTTAGCATATTGTTCTCTTTTCTTTTCACTCAACTTATTCTAGACCTCCCTTACCTCTAGGTTGGCCTCTTGAAAATTCTGCAACTTATTCACCTTCCCCTTCTATTTCTCCTTCTCCTTTCCCTTATGCTTTTCCTCCTTGTGGCTGAAAAATTCTTATGTGAATAAATTATAGCCAGAAAAGCTGGCTACCCTTATTCGTGTTGGGCTTTTTCTTCCTTGTTTCTCTTTACTAGACTTTCCTTTGTCCGTCTTCCTTCCCTGGAAAAATGTTTTTCACCATCAACTCCTTAAACACAATACGGATTAGCATCTTTCAAAAGTATGATTAGCAAAAAGGCCTCCATAAAAATCAAGATTATTAGAATTAATAGCTCATAAAAATAATTCTTATAAACCTTAAGAGAGAGGGGCAAGAACCTAGTGCCAACAATCATACAGGAGGGAGAGGGAGGCTAGCAAAGATTCAAAGAATTCTTAACGAAAGGGAGCACATGTCGAATGAGACTGATAGAATATTGAGGCAGAAAGAGAAGGAACTTGAAGACACACAATATATGATCACTGATCAAGAAGTTAAAGTAGCCCAATTGATTACTTCTAATAAATACATAATATATGATCATTGATCAAGAGGAAAATTACAAAGACCAAAATGATGGAAGGAGAACAACAGATCAAAAGCTTCAAAATTCAGAGTAGGTTTAAATTTCTTGCTTCAAAACCAAGGCGTATCTGACAGATCAAAAGCTCTCATTAAAATCACACAGAGTTTTCCTTATCATGCCTCTATTTTCACAACTCATTAAGCTATACAAACAACTTAAATATAACACAATTGATTGATAGTTGGAAAGGGAGAAATAAATAGAAGATATATAAACTCATTTTATGCCTCTCTGGGGTTGTAATTGTTGAAAATTGTGCCTTAAGAGCCAATCATTGTACTTTGAACACTATTATTTTAATGAAATTTCTCCATTATGTTATCATATTATTTGCATGTTAACAGTGATAATTGTATCCTTGGATAATTCATGAAGATTGTCCTAAAATATCCCTGGTCGGTCATCTATACGGGAGTAGAGATAAAACAAAACCAGTTTGACTTTGATAAAATATGGAGATACGAATCAAAGTCTTGAGCACTTGTAAGAGTACAAGGTGCTGGACTGACCCACTATGAGAAAGCTACATGGATCAAGTCATAAGCTTTTCTCATGTATAACCACGTCATAATGCCCTTAGACCTGAGGTCATCATGGATTCCTACATGAAAATTGCTAAGCTTTGAACTAGTCAAAAGTTACTTTTGACCGGGTGATTATAAAGGCTACGATCGGGCTTGGTGGGTTTTCATGCAGAGGAATATGTGTAATACCCTGAATTTTGAGACTCGAGGCTAGAGAATAAGCCTAAGATTAGTAGATTGCTAAGCCCCGATTTAGCAAGATCCCAAATTGTGATTAAGGTTTAATGACTTCAAAAGTGGATGTGGTTAGTGATAAATAATCCTTTTGGAGAATATGATGTGATTTGGCACTCGAATATGATTCGTGTGTGTTGTGAGCAGCGCCAAAACCCTGTATTTGAGTTCAATTGTGGATTAACATCCAAATTGACTTAGAATAGAGGTAAGAATTGAATGGGGTATTGTGTTGGAAATGGTGTCATAATGTGTTTTGATGTCATTGAAATTGGTTTGGAACTTTGGAATGGAAATGTTGCAATGTTAGGTTTTGAAATGTGAATTGTGTTGACATGTTGAGATTGTTGTGAAAACATGTCAATGAGATTTGAATTTGATTTATTTGGTGTTTCCAATAGATTCCTTGTGAAAATTTATGTGGGAATGATGTTTGGTATGAAAATGGAACCATTAGAAGTAAAGATGCAAAATCTGAAATTCTGTCTAGTGAAACTCTATTATGGGCAGTCTTCTCATATGGATGTTTTGACTAGGCAAATGATGTCAAAAAATTATGAAACTTTCCAGTCTTAAAGTTCACATCCCAAGCTTCAAATTAGACATATAATTTGTGGCATTTCACTTTGGGAACTGGGAGATATGACTGTCCAAATTTTGAGGTCGAAAATGGACTCTGTTTTGGGGCAGTGATGAAATTTGTGTAATTCTGGAATTTTGTGGTGATTTCTGGTAATGGCTCATATTTTTTTTCAATGAAGAGGACTTAAATACCTTTCATTTGGCTTTAGGATAACCTCATTTAGAGTTTTCTAGAATTAGTTATGATTTTTCAAATTTTGAGCAAAGAATCTGCTAGAAAATCCGAAAATGGGAATTATGACATCATCAAAATAAAAGATGACATCAGCATGGAAATTAAAACATTTTCTCATTATCTTCAGATCTCATTTTCGTGCTGAACCAGAAGCCAAGAGAGAGAGAGAGAAAGTTTGAGAGCTTTTAGAGAGAGAAAGAGAAGAGAACTTACAAGGTAGGTCGATTTCTTCTGTGAATTCGTACCTAAAGCGTATAATCTTGTTCCTAAGCTTCTCTTCTATGTTATGTAAGGTTTTTGAAGCATAAATCTTGGTGTTTTGAAGTTAGGGTTTTCAGCCACAAGAAGGAAAAGCTAGTGGGAGCTTAAGGTAACTTCCAAACTCTTACATATTGACTATTCTGGCTGTTATAGACAATTTAATCGGTGAAATTTCGTCGGATTGTCTGTGTGTAAAAATGGAAAATGGGTTGTGGGGGCTGTTACGCTGCCAAAATTTGTACTAAATGGTAGTTGTAACCTAATGGAATAGTCAATAAAGTGGTTAGGAGTAGAAAGAAACACGTCTACGGAGCCGAAACCAAAAAACCCCAATTTTTCCCGGGGAATTGAGAATTTCGGTCAAGCATAGTTTGGAGGGGTTAGAGATGGATTTTCAATGATTTGATGATTCCATGGAGTTCGGGAGCGAAAATTAGGTGGGGTCACAGTTGGTCACTTTTTCAGAAAAGGCCGAAAAAGCATAATTACGAAAACGCCCTTGAAACCCTTAAAGTGGGGCTGCCAAGGGTAAATTTGTAAATTGACATTGAATTTGATAATTCCGAATCTGGAAATGGATTCATTGGGTGAAAATATGTTAGAATAGCCCATGTTAAAATTTCAAGAAAAGTACAGCCGGACCGAGTACGGTGGGGCTGGGCTGGGTCCCAGGGGGTATTTTAGTAAATTTTCAATATAGCCTCATATAATCTCCAAAAACACTATGGAAGTGTCTAAATAGTACATTTGGCATTGTAGGATCGAATGTGAAGCCCCGAGTTGCTGGCACGCAAATCGAGGAGAAAAGACTGGAGGTAGGGGACTTACCTTACTTGCATGTATTTGATATCTTTGCTTGTGTAATGATGTATGTGATTGCTTTACTTGATTGTTAGAGCATATTTAAATAAATTAAGCTCTGTTTCTGTTTTCGCTGTAGCCATAGTCTTGTTGTATGAAACATTGAGCATGCAGAAATGTTATTATGGGGCATACATCTAGATAAAGCTAACATGTCATACACATAGCATCAATCATGCATGCATTATGGTATCTATTTCCTACTGAGATTCTCTCGAATCTCACTCTCCCCTACCAACAATTTAGACAGGAGAAGACAGAAGATATGCTGAGAACAATGTAGAGAACCATATGAGGGGATTGCAATGGTGGAACGAAGATGAGAAGATGTCTCCGTTTCACTGGGACGGGTTTAGATACCCTAGTAGCCTTGTGTGGCTACATTGATAGTAATGATCATGTACGAACCCCTATGGGGAATTTATGTAATCATGCACATATTATCAGTATAGTTATGCTATTCCTGTGTTGCCTACCGAACCGCATATCGTTTTCCGCGAATACTCTGAAAAAGGTTAAAACAAGGTGAGGGCGTGACAATATGAATGATCAAGATTGAATTTGTCCCTCACATTAGTAGAGAGATATTACTGGGCTTACAAAAAATTTTACAAAACTTGTTCATGACAGTCTTATATTCACATTTCAATACTAAATGGCTTGTACAGGTTGATTTCATTCACAAATATCAGAGTATAATGCAAATTCCCGACACACTCGGGTTCCATTCATTAATAAGGGTTTTACAAAGGCACAAAGCCCACAATTCATTACCCTTAACTTGGGGATTACATAAAACTATACCACCAATCCTAATATATACAACTGTTTCCCAAAAACATCCAAATATATACATGATAACCAATAACCAAAGTATACTCCTAAACCAGAGCTCTAATTATTCTTCGTCACCTGCTTTCCCTTCGATCCTTCTGCCCTGTCTAAAACATGGTTTTTGGGAGAGTGAGATTCTAAGGAATCCCCGTAGTGTCAAATCAATCATAGTATGTACAACAATAAGGCATGAAATCAAATCATTATCCACACAAAGCAACTACAACGGCAGTTACAATGGTAATGGTTAGTATGAAACATGTCATCCCTTACGATTGCTCATGCTGAATTGCTCATTCTGCATTGTATCACAACAATCCACACAATATATTTCACCACAGCTGGGATTCATATAAAGCATTTCGTAACGCAAGCCATACAGGCAAGATCAACACATAGCCCACGACTGGATTCACAAACCCCGCCCCACGGGTCGGATATACAAAAATCTATGTCGATTACGACGGCAGTTCAACGGCCGAACTAAAGATGACCAATGTCAATCCCTAAACCGCTCACGCTGAAGTGATCACAACATAATGGACCATGGCACACAGTTCCCAAAGTTCAATGATAAGTTATACATACCAAAACATCATACACAATATGAGAGAAGAGTCACTACCTTGGTCCTTCCGGGCGTGTCCTAGCACCGGTCTCTCCCGAGTAGAGCAAATGTCAAATCCTAGAATCATAATTAAGGATGAAGAATTATACTCTATTTCAAGACTTAATTTACTTCATAACACTTAAATTTGGTTATCATAATTACCCTTAAGAGGCCACAAATGCCTTTAATAAAAGCTCTAAAAGGTTGGGAAACAATAGGTTAAAGATCTCCTTTCGAAAACTTAAAGTGCTGGAACACATGTGTAACCCCCTTCACGATTAAGGCCGATATTTAGTTCATAAATACAAATTGATATAGAATTAGAGACCATAAATGATTTTGGGACTTAAGCAAAATCAAACTTTCCAAAATCATGGCTTACAAAACTTTTACAAAATCTGTTCATGACGGTCTCATATTCACATTTCAATACTAAATGGCCTGTATAAGTTGATTTCATTCACAAATATCAGAGTATAAAGCAAATTCCCGACACACTTGGGTTCCATTCGTTAAATAAGGGATTTATAAAGGCACAAAGCCCACAATTCATTACCCTTAACTTGGGGATTACACAAAACTATACTACCAATCCCAATATACACAATTGTTTCCCAAAAATATTCAAAAGATATACATGATAACCAATAACCCAAAATATACATCTAAATCAGAGCTCTATCCACTCTTTGTCGCCCGCCTTCCTTTTGATCCTTTTGCCCTATCTAAAACATGGTTTTTGGGAGAGTGAGATTTTAAGGAATCCCCGTAGTAACAAATCAATCATATAATGTACAATAATAATGCATGTAAGCAAATCATTAACCACAACAAGCCACTACAACGGCAGTTACAACGGCAATGGTTAGTATGACACATGTCATCCCTTACGATTGCTCACGCTGAATTGCTCACGTTGCATTGCATCACAGCAATCCACACAATACATTTCACCACAGCTGGGATTCATTTAATGCATTTCATACACAAGCCATACAGGCAACATACACACAGCGCACGGCTGGATTTACAAACGCCGCCCCACAGGTCGGATTCACAATATCCATGTCGATTACAACGGCAGTTCAACGGCCGACCTAGAGATGACCACAGTCAATCCCTACACGGCTCACGCTGACCTGCTCACGCCGTAATGGACCATGGCACACATTTCACAAATTCAACGATAAGTCATGCATGCCAAAACATCATACATAATATGAGAGAAGAGTCACTACCTTGATCCTTCCTGCTTGTCCTAGCGCCGGTCTCTCCCGAGGAAGGCAAATGTCAAATCCTATATTTATAATTAGGGACGAAGAGTTATACTCTATTCCAAGACTTAATTAACTTGAAACACTTAATTTTTGTTATCATAATTGACCCTTAAGAGGCCACAAATGCCTCTAATAAAAGCCCTAAAAGGTTGGGAAACAATAGGTTAAAGATCTCCTTTTGAAAACTTAAAGTGCTGGAACACAGGGGTGGGCCGCGGCTAAACTATGGTCAGAAGGCCGTGGGCCGCGGCCAGTCACCCATGGGCCGCGGCCAGAATCAGGCCAGAAAGTCTTGGGCCGTGGCCAGCCACTCATGGGCCGCGGCCAAGAAATTTCCTGACTCTTGGCTGAACTTCGAAAAATCATAACTAATTGTATAAAAATTGAAACGAGGTGATTCCAAAGCCAAATGAAAGGTATATAAGTCCTCTTTCAAGGAAAAATATATCCCATCACTGGAAATCACTACACAAATACAGAATCACCAAAAACTAAACACTACTCCAAAACAGAGTTCTATTTCAATCCCAAACTTTGGACAACCATAACTCACAGAATACTAAACGAAATGACACAAAATATATGTCCATTTTGAAGCTTGGGATGTGAAATTTAAGACTGGAAAGTTTCATAATTTTCCAATACCATTTGGTCATTCAAAACAATCGTGCAAACGAACTGCACAAAACAGAGCTCAAACCAGACAACTTTCCAACTTTTCCCAAGGGATTCAAATGAATCCAAAATCAATAACCAAGCTCATTCCCACAAAAAATCACTCAAGGAATCCAATGGGAATGTCAAAATCACCAAAATCCTATTCCATTATCATGCTTTGGTTTTGGGTAACATTAAACACTAAAATCTCAAATTCTCCAAACTTAACAATTTCCAACCCAAACAATTCTATCTATCTAAAATGCATTCCAAACATACAAATTCCATACCAAACACATACCAAACTCTCAATGGCCCTCATTTTTGAAAATGGCCCAAGAATTCTAGAAAATCCAAGTTAATCCATTTGGCATAAAACATAGATAGATAGATAGGTCTCACTCACCTTATCAACTTTCTCAAAGGGAGTTTTTGATTCACCACTACCCAAAATTTCGTGTGGCCACAAGCACAACCAATGGACAAACTACATCCATAGAAATGTTGGTCTTAACTCAAGGATCAACTTTAATCAAGGGAGTTTGAGTAAAGGAAGGCATTTACTTACCCAAAGATCAAGCTTTCTTCTTTCCCTTGCCTTCAACAATGGTGAACGAGAGAGAGAAGCAAGAATGAGAGAGAAATGAGATGGAGTGTGAGGAAGAAGAGACAATAATACTCCCCCCATACTTCCAGCCGAAAGAGAGAGAAGAGAGGAGAGAGAAAATAATATTTTTATCCTATTTGTCTTACACACACATGCACTCTCTCTCCTATACTCTCTTTGCCACATGTCAAATTGCTATTGGCTCTCGCCAAATAAGTCATCAATTAACTTATCTAATCTCTCCATTAGCCATTTTAATCACACATCCCATTTTCTCTTAGTTAGTAATTAATTTCTCCATTAATTACCACTTATGGCCAATATTTCCATTATTTCAATTTTTCAGTAATTATGACATATTAATTTAATATTTCCATAAAACACATAATAATTCCAATTTAATTCATAATTATCCATAATAATCATGATTAACCCATAACAAAAAATTGGGATATTACAACATGGGTTGGCCGCAGCCAACCCTTCCTTGGGCCGCGGCCAAAATATGGTCAAAAGGTCACTGGCCCGGCCAGCCACCCATGGGCCGCGGCCAGAATCAGGTCAGAAAGGTTTGGGCAGTGGCCAAGAAATTCCCTGATTCTTGGCTGAACTTCCAAAATTCATAAATAATTCGAGAAAAATCAAAATGAGGTGATTCTAAAGCCAAATGAAGTTATTTAAGTCCTCTTTACTAGAAAAATATGGACCATAAACAGAAATCACCACAAAATTCCAGAATTACCCAAAACTCAACACTACTCTAAAACAGAGTCCAGTTTTTATCTCAAACTTTGGCAAAGCATAACGCTCAGTTAAAAAAATGAAATGACACAAATTATATGTCCATTTTAAAGCTTGGGATGTGAAATTTAAAATTGAAAAGTTTCAGAATTTTCCAACAGCATTTGGTCATTCAAAATGCTTGTGCAAACTGACTTCCCAAATAGAGTTCACACAAGACATATTTTTCAATTTTCTACCAAAGTGTCCAATGGCTCCAAAATTAATAATCAAGCTTATTCCCACATAAATTTTCACAAGGAACACAATGGTAACCTCAAAATGATCAAAATCACAAACCAATTACATGCCCTGTTTTTGCCTAATGCATAAAACAAACACAAAGGTGCCAAACCTTACATTTAAGCTTCAATCCAATTTTATCTACCCAAGATGCATCTCAAAGCATCATACCCATGACAACAACAATTCAAACACCATAAGACCCTAATTTTCGAAATTTCAAGCCAAATTTCCAGAATTTCCAAGCTAAAGCATTTGGCACAAAACTTATATAGAAAGGTCTCTTAAACCTACCTTAACAACTTTCTCAAAGGAGCTTCTTGATTCTCCAACCTCCACAATTTCTTGAAGTCTCAAACCAACACCAAATGGAAAACTATAACCATAGAAATGTAGCTCTTAACTCAAGGAACAACTTTAAAGAAATGAGTTTGAGCAATGGAGGTCATTTTCCTTACCTTTTCTCAAGCTTTCCTTCCTCTATTTTCAGCAACAATGGTGCTGAACCAGAGAGAGAGAATGAGAGAGGTTGAGTGATAGAGAAGATGAAGAATGATGATCTTACTCCATCCCATACTACTTCAGCGCATAAGAGGGAAGAGAGGAGAGAGAAACTTATTTAAAATTACTTATTGACTTTTCTCCCAATCCCTTCACATGTGATCTTGCCAAGTATCCACTCCTCATTGGCTCACACACACTAATTCTCCAATTAGCTTCTCTAATCCCTCCATTAGCCATTTTAATTACATTTCTCATTTCTCCCATAGTTAGTAATTAATTTCTCCATTAATTACTTATTTATGGCCTATAATTCCATTCTTTCAATTTTTCAATAATGATTACGTATTAATTAAAATAGCCATAAAACACATAATAATTCCCATTTAAATTCATAAATATCCACACTAATAATCATTAACCGATAATCAAAAAATTGGTATATTACATTCCGTCGCACACCATCGAGTCTCGAGTTTCACAGATTTGGTCGAATGACTTCTGATATGGAATGAGGAAAAGAAGCTCAGTCTGTCTCCATTTTTGCCCCCTTCCTTAAGGGTGTTTCAGACATTTCTCACCTGGAATTTATTACAAAATGGTCCCATGGGACTTGAGAGTAATTTCAGAATTTCCTGAGACTATTTCTTTATATATTGTCTTCCATGGGATTACAGTGTAATTCGCCCTAAATTTTAAGAGGTGTATATAACTGATAGTTGAAGGTTAGCATAGACTTCAAAACTCAAAGAAGTTTATTATTAAATTTTAAAGATTAAGGGGGTTATTCACATATGGTTTAAAATCGAGTAAAGTTCTATATAATTTTGCCAATTTTTTTTATATAATATGAAAGTTATGGTCTTATTTTTTATATATATAGTAAGGATGATTTATTAACTTTTATGGCATAAATAGTATAAGAAAATTATTACTTTTTTATAAGCAAAAATTTAGATTTTGAAGGCTCATCAAGGTTAGGGCATTCCTTAAAGATCAAAGAACGGTTTTCCTACAAAATAATTAAATAATCGTTAAAAAATAATATTGTGGATCCCACAAAATAGAAGCTTGTAGTAATTAACGGTATGACATTTTTTCCCCATTTTGAAAAGTTCACAAGCACTTTTGCACATAAGAAAAGTTTATGGTGCCAGATGCACTTTTAAAAAAAGTTTATGGGTATTTTTGCACATAATCCTTTTATGTAATATGAAAGCTACAATTTTATTTTTGATACAGTACGGATGATTTATTAATTTCTACTCCCTCCGGTCCTAATTATAAGATAAAGTTGACTTTTTTGGAGAAATTAAGGAAGCCAATTAAATTACTTTGGAGTATTTTTATTTTTATTTTTTTCTCCAAACTAATTAATTTGACTAATAAACTAATATATAATATAAGAATACTAAAAATATAAACACTCTAAATTAATTTAGTTGGCTTCCTTAATTTCTCCAAAAAAGTCAACTTTGTCTTATAATTAGGACCGGAGGAAGTATGATATACATAGAATCAGAAAATTGTTATACTTGTATAATTAAAATGTTAGGTAATTAGGGTCTCATAGGCTTATCAAATTAGGACAGGCCCCCAAGATTAAAGAGTGATTACAAAGATATTTGAATATTGCTCCCTAATAAGGACCTTAAATGGACCACATGATTTAAACTCACAATCTTGAGTCGTATGAGCCAACCTCTTATTAAGTAGATCATTTGGTGTATGTTTTTTAAGGACATTATTATAATTATTATGATCAAATGGGAAAAGGACAAGGACAGACAACTTTGTACAATCAATCTCGCAGGATATGTCACCTCAATTGCCCTTTATTTGTTCTGGAAAAAAAAAAGGGATAGAAGTGCACATTTGGGACGACACAAGTGCACTCTTATAAAAATGTAATTAATTCCCCACTTGATAACTTATACTACCTTCACTCCTAAATGTGAGACTATTACAAACTATGTCCTACATGAGACTATTATAAATTAGGTCCTACATTTAAATATAAGAAGAGTAATAAGATCCATTCATTTATTTAAGGTTTGTTTGGAAAAGCAACTAAAAACTTGCTTATGCTTTTAACCCATGACCGGACCAAAAGTAAGATCACTTCATCGCAATGCCAGACATGGGACTGTTGCAGAAATGATCCCACCTAACTTTTGCATGCTGATCACACGTTTTGAGGCTCAAAACATGAATCCAAATGCTTAGAAAGTGCCTTTATAATACAGACCAAGAGCATTTCATATTTACATTAATTTTTGAGCAGTTTGACTTCAAAGTAAGGATCTGCTCAAATGCATTTCATCTTAAGTCCTTCTTAGGCACAAATATACACAAAGAGGGACAGTTCTATATAGTTCTAGTTTATATGTGAGCAGAGTATACATATGACAAAGATCAAATGAGGTAACAAAGAGTTGAGAGTTCTACCATCAAATCATGTGACTTTTGTTCATCTATAGTAAATTTACAATGAGAAGTAAAATAATTCTGGAAACTTCCAGAAATATTATTTAACAAATTGAGTTCTACTTACTACTACATGAAATATCATTCACAGTTCTTCTAATAATCCAAACCAGGCAAGCCACATAGATCAGGGACTGAAAGCCGCCATTATCATCTCCATTTCCTCTTCAGACTAAAGCAAGAAAGTAGCAATTAAAGGATAAGGATGAAAAAGGTAGTTTCTAAAACGAAGGTGACACCCAGGATTCTCATTTGATACACAATCTAGAAATGATAAGCGCTTAAGTGTTGATAGATGGATCCTATGGATATGGGAAATGGAATCTGATCAAACCTAAGTATCTGAAGATGGTAAAAAAACCAAAAAGGTGTCTGAATTCTTTAAAAGCCAATCCCTCAACAACAGAAACAACAACAAGATTTGCACGACCACGAGCATAGGGACCAACTGCAACAATGGGATGTTGAGCTTGAAGTTTTTTCAGAGGTTTTATCAGATGACGAACACAGGGACCAACTGCAACATTGGGATGTTGCGCTTGAAGTTTTTTCAGAGGTTTTGTCAGATGACGAACACAGGGACCAACTGCAACATTGGGCTGTTGTGCTTGAATTTTTTTCAGAGGTTTTATCAGATGACGAACATAGGGACCAACTGCAACAACTGGATGTTGAGCTTGAAGTTTTATAAGAGGTTTTATCAAATGATTGGTGTCGAGGAAAATGTGTGTCTGAATACTTATTTTCTTCTAATGAACAGCAAGACCAAGAGCAACATTGGAAACATTTGGAAGTTGAGCTGAATGTCTCTTCAGAGGCTTTATCAAGAGACGGGTGTCGAGTACTATCTGTCTCCGAACAGCAGCAGCAGCAGCAAGTGTCCAATGAACAGCAAGACCCAGAAAAACAATGGAAACAACTGCAACAATGGGAAGTTGAGCTGGAAGTCTTTTCAGAGCGTTTTCCATAAGATTGATGGTGGCGACTATCAGAATGTGAACAAGAAGAAGAACCACAAAGCCAAGAGAAGCACTGGCACAAATTGCAACAATTTGATGTTGAATCTGAAGTCACTTGAGCATTATTTGTCCTCACAGAATTCTGATTTTCCACTTCTGGTAGACTGAAACAATTTCAAACAAGTTAAATCAATGAGCTTATAGAGTATGAGGTGAAGCAGAAGGGACCGTCTTGAGAATCAAAGAACAATTACAATGGTATGTACAAGGATCAAACCAGATAGCAAGGACATAATATTGACCAAAAGGAGTAAAAAATACCAAAAATACATGGGACAAAACGAAACATAGCAGAAATAAAAGAGAAATTCTTTAAAGTGCTTTGAATTTAATGTTTAAAAACGTATCATAGAGTAGACCAAAATAAACATACACAGGAGAAGCATGCCGACAACAGCAGAGAGCCAGACAACATTTCAGACACGAACAGCTTGGCTGTGAAAGGCAGCAGAATGCGCATCTACAAGTAAAACAAAGGCATAATGGTGCTTCCTGCTTCTTTTTTCTGCAATGCACAAAGGTTCTTGTCAATAGATTGTAGAAACAGTTATGCACGCACATTTAGGTTTTATCTACCATTCTATTGATAGACGATAGTCAAGGTGTACAAGTTTCTACCAATTAGTGCAAAACACAACTACAGGAACGTACGTTACATGTTTAAAACATATTTTGTAGATAACGTAAATAAATTAAAACATGAAATAGGCTCACATTGGTAAAGCAGAGGACTGCGCTCTGATTCCATTGCCATGAGTGTTGTAACTGATAGTTGGATGTGAATGCTTTAAATTGTTTTTGTTTCTATCAAGTCTTCCTTCTAACTTGAAATCTTCATCTGACATTTCAGTTGTTTGTGAGTCCTCTGTCTCAACACTCTTTCTGCAAGAATCTCTGCCCTCTATTGTTTGTGAGTCCTCTGTCTCAACACTCTTTCTGCAAGTATCTCTGCCCTCTATTAGAGGTGAAGGTTGTGGGCTGAACATGTTCAACTCACCAGATTTAGCCATGCGCGATTCAAGGGATGTATACAAATGGTCTCTGGCAAGACTAGGGTTCCCAATTTGAATGCTAAACAATGATTCATCAGAATCATTGGTCCAATCCATAGGATTTGTATTGACCGTAAAAACTGCAGATGGAATCCTGTAGGAACCATATTCTGGTGATGGTGATCGATCCATCACTTGGACAGGGGGGGCAACAGTTGGGGACATACCCATATGACCACGGTTCAAGCTATAAATTGGAGATGTTGATGCACAAACTGGAAAGTCATTGCCAGGTTCAGATTTGATAGAGCTCAGACGAGAGACATCACTCTCTTCATCTGTTGATGCTGATCTAGTAGCTGGAGATTCAGCAAAGTTGGCTTTTCTACTTTGGAAGAACTCATTTGAAGATGACTCCGATGAAGAGGAAGAACTCAATATTTCATCTTGAACCATTATGCTTTTAGTGTCATTGGTATCGTTTTTTAAGTACTGATTGCTATCACCTCTTGATGTTTCTAACCTTTTTCTTCCACCTCCAATGCTTTTAGAGCTCCCATGAGAGATATCACTGTCTTTATCTTTTGATGCAGATTCAGATGCAGACGGTTTGGCAAACTTCGCTTTTCTAGCTTGTAAGAAATCATTTGATGATGATTCTGATGAAGAGGAAGAACCCAATGCTTCATCTGGAATCAATATGCGTTTAATGCCATTGCTATCTATTATGAAGTAACCATTGTTATCACTTCTTGATATTCTCCGTTTATCTCTTTCACCCCCAATGCTTTTAGAGCTCCCATGAGATATATCAGTCTGTTCACCTTTTAATGCAGATTCTGATGCTGAAGATTCATCAAGGTTAGCTTCGCTAGCTTGGAAGAAATCATTTGATGATATTTCTGATGAAAAGGAAGAACTTGATGTTTCATCTGGAACTAATATGCTTTTAGTGCAATTGGTATCTGTTTTTGAGTAATCATCGTTAACACTTCTTGATATTCCTGGGTTTTCTCTTTCACTTCTAATCTTAAAATCAAGCTCTTCCGAATCCACACTGCTCTCACTCCCATCACATACCTCATGGTTCAAATCAGAATGATTACTGGTTCCTTTTTTTCTGATATGGGTTCCTTTTCCATCAAGAGTTTCCGAAGATCTTTTTACTCTACTCTCACTCCTATTGCATACCTCAAGGTTTGAATCAGAATGATTATTGGTTTCCTTTTTTCTGATTCTGGTCCGTTTCCCATCAAGAGTTTCTGAAGATCTTTTTACACCGCTCTCACTCCCATCACATACCTCGTGGTTTAAATCAGAATGATTACTGGTTCCTTTTTTTCTGATACGGGTTCCTTTTTCATCAAGAGTTTTTAAAGACCTTTTTACACTGCTCTCACTCCTATCGCATACCTCATGGTTTGAATCAGAATGATCATTGGTTTCTTCTTTTCTGATTCCGGTCCCTTTCCCATCAAGAGTTTCTGAAGATCTTTTTACACTGATCTCACTTCCATCACATACCTCATGGTTTGAGTCAGAATGATTATTGGTTCCTTTTTTCCTGATACTGGTTCCATGGTTTGAATCAGAATGATTACTGGTTCCTTTTTTTCTGATACTGGTCCCTTTTCCATCAAGAGTTTCTGAAGATCTTTTTACACTGCTCTCACTCCTATCACATACCCCATGGTTTGAATCAGAATGATTACTGGTTCCTTTTTTTCTGATACTGGTCCCTTTTCCATCAAGAGTTTCTGAAGATCTTTTTACACTGCTCTCACTCCTATCACATACCCCATGGTTTGAATCAGAATGATTACTGGTTCTTATTTTTCTGATAACGGTTCCTTTTCCATCCAGAGTTTCTGAAGATCTTTTTGCACTGCTCTCACTCCCATCATATAAATGATTACTGGTTCCTTTTTTTCTGATACTGGATCCTTTTCCATCAAGGGTTTCTGAAGATCTTTTCAGACTGCTGTCACTCCCATCACATATCTCATGGTTTGAATCAGAATGATTACTGGTTCCTTTTTTTCTGATAAGGGTTCCTTTTGCATCCAGAATTTCTGAAGATCTTTTTAAACTGCTCCCACTCCCACCACACGCCTCATGGTTTGAATCAAAATGTTTACTGGTTACTTTTTTCCGGATACAGGTTCCTTTTCCATCAAGAGCTTCTGAAGATCTTTTTATATGCTTGTCATTTTTGTTCTCATTAAATGTTTCTGCAAGCATTACTGATCACTTTCTTTCCCTTTAATAACTCCTGCACGAGTGCATGAATGCAAATATTAGTAAAAGTTGCCGAACTTATTCTCATCTTTTAGTCCACATTTTAGTGTGGGGTAAAATGAATAGATATCTGAAATTTTCCCAGTTATGGGTATAGGATAATTTATTTAAAAAACAATAAAAGGAAATGAAAAAGAAGCAAAACAATAAGTTCAGTCCCAACAAAAAAACTATGTAAAAAAAAAAAAAAAATCCTCACACAAGCAACATTCGAATAAAAAATTTTCAGCAAATTTCAGGGCTTCATACACAAATCCTTTACGACATCACAGTATCCCATTGCGAACATTTCAATTGAGGAACGTAAAATCCTATGGGGTATATTTCATTTCTTCTCTAAGGCAACTTAGTTCAATTTCAAATGCCTTTCTCTTATTTTATTTCCCAGCTGTAATGTTTGATTCATGAGAGGAAGTAACTTACTGAATACGTCAAGCCGCAAAATTTCATTCTCCGGAAGCGGCACCGGCAAATCAGCAGTTTCCTTATAAAAAACCCCAATGTTGATTACGAAGATTCGTGGGAGATTGACGAATTGAATAAAGATCGATTGGGAAACTAAAACTCTGCTGAAGATATGTTCGAAGATGTGTGTGTACCTTCGGTTGTTGGCTGCATTTCAGCATCGTAACGAAATTGGTTGTAGAAAATTGGGCTAACATAGCAACAACAGCTAGGAAATTAAGACCATGGGGAGGGCTTGACGACGAAAAGCCTCGCGGGATTATCGGACTCTCCGATTCAGTTCCCTGAGCAACCACTTCTGCGTTTCGCGCCATATCTATGACCAAGCCACTCAGTCCATCGAAGGAAAACGCTGGCTTCGGATCATTTCTCTTATATCCGTCAGAATCCCACCTCGACCGTTAGATTAATAAACAGGGTTCAGATTTAATATATTACAACATATTATTATAGGGAAATATGATTAAAAAAATACCTTTAGAATTTAGGGAAAAAAAAAACTTAAAGTGTCTACTAAATTAGTAAAAGAATAAATATGTGACCTGATGGGAATATGAAATTTTGGAAGTTTGGGTGTTAATAATTTAATTTAAATATAGGAATTATCAACTTTCTCTTTTTGTCAACATAGGAATTACCGAATTAGCAAGGTATAGAGATTGACAACTTAAATTCTTCAAGTTGTGAGTTAATATTCTTAAGTTGTTATTATTTATACTTTTTGTCAACACCCAAATTTTAAAATTTCAGATTCCAATCCTATCACTCATTTGTCCTTTTACAAATTTAATAGATATTTTAGAATTTTTGTAATTCAATGATATTTTTTTGTCATTTTTCTTATTATCATGCTAGGAAAATAAATATAAACTACCAACTTTTGATTAGACTTGCTCACAATTTTATTTATTATATAAAAATAGAAAATTGAATTATAAAATATTATAATAAAATTTTTATAAAATATATTAAAGAATATACTTGGTCCTTTATATTTATATTAAATTTCAGTTTAATCCTTTATATTTATAAAGTATGTTTTTAGTCCCTTAATCATAACACGTCTAGTCTCAGTTAAGTTAACGGAAAATGCTGAATTAGTAAGTTTAAGACATAGTTTTTATATTTATGAATATTTTCCTAATTTATTCTTATTGATGTTCTATCAATAATAATTAAATAGGAGAGAATGCGGGAATTAAGAAAGATAGCTAGGGTGTTTTAAAAAATACATATCATATTAATTAATTTAACCAACTTCTTTAATCTAATTAAATTAGGTAAATATATCTTATATTAAAAACTTGAAGAGCAGTATTTTTATATTTTAAATAATGTAAATTCAAAAAGATTATCAATATAATATATAAATCTCTTCCACCAAGCCACCTCCTTATGCGGCTTATCCATCGGCTTCAGACACACTTCACTGTTCACAAGCTGAATACCACTTCTTTTCGGGCTACGTGTCAGCCGTTTGCAAATGAAAGTGACTATCCGATAGCCCAAGTTCCCCCAGCTCAATTCAAATTTGAACTTCAAAACTCCCCGCCTAAAATATCTTCCTTCATTGCTATATAACCCCTGATCGTCATTCTCTTTAAGCACCTTAAGCTATGTGCCAACTGTTCTTTTTTTACATCATTCAGTACCTACTCTGTTTTTCACTCCCATTTTAAGCAATCGGCGTTCTCTTCATATTTAGTCACTTGGGTGCTTTTTCTGTCCTCCACATACCAAGCAAGCATCGTCCAGATACGTCTCCGCTTGAGGTATGTCCCAACTGATGTTAATAATTTAACATATTGCCTCCTCTGTTTTTCACTCCCGTTGTAAGGTGGGGCCTCACCCTCATTTTACTTATGTTAGGCTTGGTATACTGAACAAAAGAGATAGCTTACCGAATGCAGCTGGGGATGAAACGTAGTTCTGCCATTTTAGTCACCCGACGGAAGTGTCCTGCTCTCTTTTGTCAAGTCATGACAGTGGTGCTCCAGTGACCGAAGTCAAGCCGTTCGCTGTTTCTGGAAACTGAAAGCATGATTGTTATTGACAACCGCGTATTAAAAATGATATCTTCTATTGAAATGATTATAGCGTGCTATTTATTGTGCTATTTATTCACGATTTACACCGACTACAAAACTCCTTATTCAATGGGATGTGCTGTTGCCATACGTACAGCCTCATATGCTTCAGTCCACGTGAAGATAGTAATGGGCTTATATCCTAACAATTGTCACTGTACAGCCGGTTCACAATAAATTTATTCTGAGTCTGTAATGGCCTTATAAGATCAGCATAACTAAGAAAAACTCGAACGGTCAGCTTAACAAAATAGCAACAAAAAAAAGATGACGCATGTCGACAGCAACATTTTATGAACGCCGGCACAAATTTGGGTTTTCACTAACAGAAGCCCATAACCATTTTAGTAACTGATAAGCCCACTTTGTTTTGGTTAAAAGCTTTAAAGCCCATGACTTGACGCAAACCGGTCAACCAATTTCTAAATTGGGTTGTTCCGTTAATACCTTCTCCCGTAAAAGAAACAAAACAGACCATTTCCGGAAACAGCAGAAGCGTAACTGAGATGGTAAGTGAACGAAAAGCAAAAGCAAGATGGGACAGCACTATTAGTCGGTCACAAAACCTAGCTCCCTCCCTAACTTAGTTGCACTCGGCAGCTGCATTAATTCACCATCCACTATATCGTTGTCACAGATCTGGCCGTAAGTTATGGCTAACACCTGTGTAGCTGGTGTGTGAGGCATTTCTTGGTAGAAATTCCCTTCATTCTGAATCCTCCTGCCGACCGGCGTCACAATCAAGTATGTTGATTCGCTGAAATCTTCAATTATCAAAGGTTGGTAGCCTACATCTGGGATTTGGAGTCGTATGAAAGGGGTTCTTGCCTTAATAACCTTCATGATCTTCCTTTTGCATGTTGATAGATACATGCCATCCCATTCTTCATTACTAAATCCTTCCTCTTTCAACAGGCCGTATATGCATTTGAACAAATAGTACCGTCGTCTATGCCACTGATGTGAACCAACAAAAACAGGCCTCTTTTGTTTTGTCATCAGCTTCGAGTCGTAATGGGTTAACACATACTCTGCTTCCACAAAAGCATTCAAGTGAGGACAAAACATAGGCATATTCCTGACCTCATCAACCCACTCAACCTCTTCAATCAACTCGAACGGTCCGCACCTCAGACTAACATGCTGAACCCTCATAACTTTCCAACGTTGGAGTATATTAGCAATCTCAGATGCGAACGTGGTTGGGGATTCATTCATAGTTATGCTGATCTTATCTCAAAACATTTGGGTACCTCTACAATAAGTCCACACCTGATTTGTTTAAATAGCAGTGTACAAATAGATTCACAATAACATAGCTCTTTGAACTTGGTGCAGTGGCCGCCCGAGTTCATCCTTTATGGTCCACACACGATTTCATGTTCATTGCTTTAATTGCTTTTACTGTGTCAGTTTTGTTCTTATGCTCATTTCCATGATATGCACGTATTTTTCAGAAGTTGCATATGTTATTGAGGCTTACCAGTCACCGCCTCTACCCTGAACGCTACATCTCTGACATTAGGGGTTCCATGTTTTTTATGACTGTGCCTTTTGTTTAGTTATGGGCTTAACCTTACTTTTCCTCTGTGGTTCTCCTGTTTATTGGTTTTGTGTCATATGTGTTTATAATTCCGCCACGTAGGTGTTGATAAGACAGCTTAAACATTAATTTTTTCCCACTATGCTAATATTTCATTTTTCGCTTTCCCTGCCATACTGTCATAGAGCATGCTGATTTTGATCACCAAAAATCAGCTAGACCATGAGCCCACGTTTCCCAGATAAGTATGAAATAGCCTGTAGCCCCTCCCTTGGATTTCACTTTCTTTGAGGAAGGGTTGTAAAACATTGGGATAGTAACTGTGTTATGTGGCAGCTGTTGTCATGTCAGACTTTAATGGATGAAAGAGCAAGCTGAATTTGCTGACCAACCTTCATCCAGACCATGAGCCCATGCTCCCTAGGTAGGTATGAAATAGCCTATAGCCCCTCCGCTGCATTTCACTTCTTTTCCATAAGGGCTGTAAAACACTGGGATAGTAACTGTGTTATGTTTTATGTGTTGTCATGCCAGAATTTAGTGGATCAGCTATGCCATTTCCATTTAAGTTGGATCTCTATGCTGCCATTCTTTGTCCACATAATAGGTTAGATCACTCATCTGCTTGAAGTTGGTTTCAAGGTAGTGTGTAACATTTTTCCTTGCCTACAAACGTTCTGCTTAATTACGTCCAGAACAGTTGATATGCATTCCACCTTCCCCTGGCATGGTAAGATAGCCCTCAAATAATTGAAATTGCATTACAAGGGTTATTCAATACCTTTTAAAGCTTCACGTGATTAAATAACCCTTAGTCTATAACCCTTAGTCTATACTCTAGGTATCTTTTTCAGTTCTTACCATCATCGGATTTAAATTTTACTATAGAGCGCACAATGAACTTTACTATAGAGAATAGGTTGCTCATGCAGGTTCTCTTTATAGGCCAAACAGCTAGAGTTTAAGAAAAAAAAAGAAAGAGCCGAATCTCTGTACACCTGTGTCTTTTTATCCTAAGTATTTAATTATGCCTACATGGTCCACCTATTTTTAATATCCCTCACCTGCTCACATGGTACACATGCTTTTCACAGATCCTTGCTTGAATACTAAGCTAATCGTTTACGTCAAAATATGTTTCACTCTTTCCTTCAAGTCAACACTGATAGCACATGACATTGTTTCAGGTACCAAAATAAAGGATATTTGTGCCACGTCTTCACGCCATGGAAATTCAGGTGCCAAAAGCATGAAATCTGACATCTGGGCCTACTCTGCTCCTTCTTTAACTCATTACCTTGCTCCTCTCCAACTGTTGACCATCCCTACATGTCCCATGCATTCTATATATTAAAAGATCCCCCTGTATAGGTTGTGCTGATCAATTTGCATATATTCATGATCTGTGCATAATGTTCCATCCTTTGTTCCAGTATCTCAATGGTGTCAGAATGCTTCAGCTCAAAAGCTTGGATGAGTCATCTGCGAAATGATTTGCCTAGACACGTTCTGCATAAACCATGAATAATTGTTTGGTTGCTCTTGCAGGTCATCTATACAGGCCACACTGCTATAGTTGATAAAAAAGAAACTGGCGCCTCTCTCTGCACCTGTCACTTTTTGACCTAAGTACTTATTTATGGGAGCATGGTCCAGCTAATTTTACTCACCCTCACCTGCTAACATACCAAGTACATGCTTTTTCCAGTCCATATAATGTCCAAATATGTTTGAATCGCATCCTTCCAGTCACATTAGGTTCGATTCTTACCTTCTAAGCACCTCCCTCTCTCCTGCCCACCTACTTCCTGCCTCTTCTTATTTCTAAGTCCCTCCTCCACCATAACCACACTCAAGATTATTTCCTCCCACAACAACTATTTTTCCAACATCATGTCACACACTTTGCTCAAAGACTTGCACGATCGGTCAGACATGTGGAACATCATGGTTAGAGTTCTTAGGAAATGGAATGTCTACCAAAAGTCGGCACCATCCCAGCTATTTTGCATTTCTCTGCTCTTGGTTGATGCTGAGGTAAGTTCTCATTCCATTATCCTTGACCTTATCTCTTCCTCATGCCATTTTGGAGATTTTCATCCCATACTTACCAACCGATCTATTTGTTATCTGAAGGGTAACAAGATTCAAGCCAGCGTGCTGAACAAAGGGATGCACACAAAATTTTCTAATGAAATCATTGAAGGCAATACCTATGAATTTGCAAACTTTATTGTCTCCCAAAACTCTTACAAGTATAGACTTACGATTCATCCTTTTAAGCTTACTTTCACCCCCACATACATCAATCAGTGAAGAAGATGCACCGCTTCCACTTTACTCATACTCATTCAAATCTATATCTGACATCCTCCAACTTCATGACAATGACACAATTGAATACCTTTTCGGTACTAAAACATATATGCTTATTATCCAAACAATTATTACTCATTACTGTCTCTATTATATTATGTTGATTCTTCTAACAAGCTAACTTCCTTCTAATCTTGGAAATGGAAAAAACCTGTTTGTTAAATGCTTTCCATACAGATATTCTAGCATTCGTCAGTTCCATTTGCACACTGGAAGAGATCCATAAAGATTATGAGACCAAGTACAGGCTGAGGATGGTTCTGGTGGATGTGCAGTACGATCTCATCTCTCTTCCTTTCTTTACCCAGTTCACATTTTTACAACAATCAAACCTTTCTCATTCATAACTACTTCACTGTAGGGGGAATGACAAATAGTGTGTTCTTTGGGATAGCTGTGCCTCAGATACATACCTTGCTCAGATGCAAAACAATGACACTCCTGTCGTCATCCTGTTACACCTTGCTAGGCTTTCCACCACTGATAACAGTAACTACATTTACTGCTACCTCTCCCTGCATTACAGCTATCATTTGTGTCTGTGTACTTCAAAATGACTGTATAGTTGTACATTATTCAATCCCTTATTTCAGGCATGGTAATTTAGTTCTTTAATAGTATTATTCAGCATTACTTACCAATTACAACTCCCTCCATGAACACTTGAACATTCTGTTACTATCAATTTCTTCACTTGAATGTTGTGTAGATAGGCCCCAGATCTGCAGCTCCTTCAATGCTACCAGGGCATTGTTTAATCCTGCCATTAAAGAGGTCCACAATCTGATTGAAAGGTCCCTACTATGTTATTTATATGTTATACATACACCATTGAGACTTAACATGTTATAACAGCTAAAGGCCAATTAACCCTCTACGCCTGCTTTTTGTTGGTTTCATTTCAGTGTCAAAGATCGTGCCACACCTATGACTACCACCTTCAGTCAATCTTTCCCATCACAGATGAGTCAACCTTCTGGTGGAGGCTCTTTGCATAACCAAACCAAACTGAACATTTCACAGATTCAGGATCAAAAAACAGTGGGCTATTCTTGCACCACATTCAAATTGTTGCACCACCCTTTACTTCCTTATTCTGATGTTGTCTTGCCTTGACTTTATTTCAGGGGAGCATATTTGTTATCAACTGTGAAGTTCACAAGTTTGAGTCAAAGCATGGTTGGATTTATGATGGCTGTTCCAAATGCTCTTCCAAACTAAAACCCAAAGATGTTAATGACCCTAACAGCCCTTTGTTCTGTACTGTATGTAAAAAGGCACCTGAATCAACTGAGCCTAAGTAATTTTTGCTGTTAACTTTTTCCAGTCACCTTCTTTTTAAATTAACAGTGCCAAAACATACTGACCATGTGATCTTCATTGTGTCCAGGATGAAACTCCACTATATTGTTAAGGATGAAACAGGCACCTATTCAGTGCTTTTCTGGGACAAGCTTGCGGTCCAGTTATTGAATAAGATGTCATTGCAGTTGAAGCTCATTGTTGCAGCGGTAAATAACATTTTACTTCCCATTCCATTCATAACTTTGAACAAACTAATCACATTACCATGTTCAACAGAAGAATCGTGGAACAGGGTTCCCTAAGGAAGTGGAAGATCCTATAGGCCTCAAGCTCCTGCTGAAATTGAAAATCAATGAGTATAACAAAAAATTCCCAGGCTCCAGCATCAGTGTCTGTGAATTTGCAATATGTGAAGACCTTCTCAATGAGTTTGATGCTGCATCGGTTGAGGGCACACTTACTAAAATTTTCTGGCTAACCTCACTGTCATGTTATGCTACAATCTGTCATTACATCATGATAATGTGTTACCTCATTACTTTTACAGGACTGCCCAAAATCTGAAACCCAACCTGGATTGGTATGGTTTTTAATGCCTATAATTTTTGGTTTTACCAATTTTGCTTTTGTCATCCTATGCAATTCACACGTTCTTACTTGAACCTAGGATGCGATGAATACACCTGTTGATAGTGGACCTGATGTGGTTGATGCTGCTACCCTTAATGAGGATGGTCAAAAAACTCTAGAAGATGAAGATGTGATACTTATAGACCTATCTCAAAGTGTGCCCCAGCTGACTACTAAAGGCAAACAGAAGACTAACATCAAGAGGGGTCCTAATAGATTTGAACTTCCAGCTGCCCTCCAATCTACATCCCAAAACTTTCCTGAACAAAGGCTCTTGAAATCAATTAAACAAGAAAAATAGTTGGTTAGCCAATGCCCTCACGGTGGCAATTAGATAGTTGGGAGTTCCCCCAAAACCAATGGGCTAAAACCGTGTGGAAACGATATTAAAGTTACTGTCTTTAGGAATTGTGTTTATCAGTTGTGGTTTATCAACTTTGTAATCTGCTTAGTTTAGTTGTGTGGGATTAGAAGAGCATGTGATCCAAGTTACTCTATTGTAGTTGAACTTATTAATATTTCATGTTTCAGACTTCAATTTCAAGTTTCTATCCCATATGTTATCTCCATTTATGTTTCATATGTGTTCCTATATTGCTATTTCAATACGTTATTTGTACAGATGAAAAACTCCTTCAGTTACAACCTTCGTGTATAACTTTAATATGATTCATTACATGATAACAGTAAATAGCAATATCTCGACGTCATTTAAAAAAAGGAGCCACTTGATGTTAAAATAACACTAATACAAAGAGCCTTCTATACTTGGCATTCATGGGAACAACAGATGCTTTAGCTTAACATAATTAAATTGCAATATAATGAGCAAATAATGGATGCGACCACATAATATGCAACCTTGGAATTATTTAATCAAGGCACCCAAACTGAATTTGTTATTCAGCATTATAGCTAAAAAAGAAAATTCTGCAAAGAGCATTCGGGCATTGCACATCCACAAACAGCAAATTCGATGTATACATTAAAAGCTAAAGCATTTTTTTCTCTTCGTCGATGAATCATGGAAAAAATTTATCTAAACCATCCCAACTTAGTAATCTAAACTGTACTGCTCCAATAAGCATTGCAATGCCCAACTGTTACTAAATCCATATTTTTCAATAAAAGACATAGTCTTAATTAGTTCAATCCTCTAAAGTTCACTCTTTAAATGCATCTGAATTCAATCCAACATAAGTCTGGGCTAACAAATTAACTTGGATCGTTCCCTTATTTATACAGTGTTATTCCACTAACTAAAATTACCCCCTCCCCCTCCCCTTAAGATCTTATGAGACGATGTAAAGTATTACAGCAAAAAAACAGAAAATCAGACTGCTATCTAAATTTAGGCTACATATACTCACTGACAACTTACATTGAGATGCTAGCCTTGGTTACAACTTAAAAGTAAAGTTGCAAGTTTACTTACCATACATATTGAATTATCAGACTACTGCATAACTTCTATCTTAATGGTTTAACCGATGCATTCCTCATCTGATTCCCTATCACTGTCATCCTCCCCTTCTAAATGGTTTTGATGTCAAAGTAATCACTTATTTGGTATGCTCCATTCCTACTTTTCTACTGCGCACAGAAAATACAGTGTACAAAAGTCTTGACCACATCATCCTTCCTTATTTTATAGGGATAAGTGACAGTAAGATCTTATTAGGTTTCCAGCCTAACAACATGTTCATCCAGCGGCCAAATTGCTCAACATCATAATGTCGCTTTTCATACCTGTAAACTACCATGGTTCACCATTGAAGACACTTCCTTCCACTACCATGGCCTAAAATATTACCTTTCACGGCTTTAAATATATGGTGGAGCATGTGATCAGATTGTTAGTTATATCTTTGCACAATGAACTTCTACACAAGTTGTCTCTTACTCTCTAGCTACAATTCATCTTGACAAAAAGGGTCACCATCACGTCTGGTGCTTCGAGACAATTTGTAGTTGTCTTCAAAACTGCTCAACGATGAAGGAAAATGTTCTGCCTCATGACTTGCTTACCCCCAGCTCAGAGAACTTCGCCTACACACAGCAAACAACAGTATTAAGTGATGTTTCGCAAAGGTGGAAAAAACCACGCGTAAGGGAGAGAACTTCTGCTGCTTTTCATGACATAACCAACTTGCAAACAAACTTGGATGGTCATTTTCAAGGTCATACCATTCAGCTATATTACTACTACCCTGTTCGCTATACTTTTGATTTCGAAGAATACATAAATTAATTATAAGTAGTCTCTATTCCTCACCTTGCAGATGCTAACACCCGCAGCTCTTTAAATCAACCTTTGAAAAGAAAGAGTGCAAGATGGAGAGGCATTGAGGAAACTCAAGAACCTGCAGTCCGAACACGAAATAAGAGGAATGCAACTGTGAAGCAGGGACAAAGTTCACTCACAACAAGTGATGTTATAAATGCCTCAAACATTAACACACTCACAGGTATGGCCCTCGCATTAAAAGCAACAGTTATAATGTTTTTTTCCACTACTCATACTCAGACAAACCACCCTTTAAGTCAATAAATTCCGTTCAAACTAAAGGCCTTGATGAAGTGTTATAGCTCGAGAACATTATGTGTCCCTCTATTTTTTGTCACTGATGAAGCCATAACATTATGCGTTCCTAACTTTTTAGTTCAAAACATCCTACCTTCATGAAAGTTATAATAGGCAAGCTGATCTACAAATTAGTCATCTGAACAGGAAAGTGATGGATACACGTTGCTCATTTTTTTCCTTCATATATAAACACATTATATTTATATAGCCTTCCTTCCCTGAGTATAATTAATTTGTTACTCAACATGTTTGTTACAAATAAGCCCAGAATATTGCAACCCGGAGTTTCTCTCATATATTTGTTTAATATAATACTAATGCACTTGAAGTTTCAGACCCATGTCCTGTTTATATGTTCAATTCAATCTTGCCATGATATTGCCTATGAGGTTGTTATGTTATCTATCATATCGTATGTCAGGTTGCTTAATTAGTAGTTTACGTGTTTGCTCACAATGCTACAAAATCTAGATTAAATTACATTTCATCCTGAAATGGTTTACTGCTTTATTCCCTTTTCCTTTTATTTATGTGTGTGTGTGTGTGTGTATATATGCTATATGCCTTTTCACGTCAGCTGCATTGCTTTTGTAGTCAAACATTTAGCTAAAATAAACTTCATTGACTGCCTCACAAATTCAAATGTTGGAAATGTAAGTCAGGACAGTTAAAATATTTGGGTTCGGTGGTTTGGAAACAAAAGTTTTGAAGTTGATTACTAAATAAAATGCTAAAGCAAATGGATAACAATTATAATATAACAATAATTAGTAAAAAATATGATGGTCCCCAAGAAGAAAAATTAAGTAATGTAAAAGTTCATTATGATATTTGCATACCTCATTTACAAAAAAAAATGTTCACAAGTTGTTAGAGTTCATTATTGGTTTTGAAAATATATAATCTGAGTAGTGGATCGGAAATTTATGTGACAAAGTTTATTATTGTATACCTAATATTTATGTTACACCACAATAATGAATGGGCTGCAATTTAGTTCTCCTTAAAATGAAACAGAACATCTCTCTAAGCAACATAAGCAAATAGCAAACCATATAAGATGGTAAAACATTATGTATCAAACACTACACAACGATTAATAAATACTTTAAGAATTTATAGTTATTATATATTTATTAAACCTTTTTTATTGAAGCTTAGATTGGACTAATTATTATCTGAGAAACAATAACACTTTCCACAATTCGTAATGTTATACCTTATGTTTGTTAGTTGCTCAAGAGGAATACTACAAGAACATTGAGTTCAACTTCGAAATTGAAGCAGCAGAGCATAACCTTTCCAGTGAATCTGAGACAGAAGTCGATCAAGGTTTAAAACATCACCTGCGTATCTGCCCTTTACATTTTAATAGACAATGTCATTGATTGGTTATGCTAATCAAATGTTTATATTACAAAACAGGTGATTCATCAGACATGTTAGAAGCCTCAGTGGCTACAAGAAATGCAACAACCGGTCCGGCTACCTTTGACGACATTGCTTATCAAGGTAGCATCAAGACTTAACTGTTATATTCCGCTAGCATATCTTATAAACAGAATTTCAAATTATGTCCCATTTGATTATCTAATGCACTATATTTCAAATTAATATAACACCATATCATTACATCAAATATGACCCCAGATGAAGGGGATCCAATATATCAATGTCAGTTCTGCCAAGCACTACTTTGGTTTAATGAATGAGTGAAGAAAGATAGGAAACAAAGAAATGGGTACACATTTTCATTATGTTGCTTGAGAGGGAAGGTTGTCTTCCCCGCTATGAAACTGCCTCCTCCGTTATTCTAGAAATTGTTCTTTGAAAACGGTGAAGCAGCTTCAAGGAATTTCAAGGCAAATATAAGACAATGCAATAATATGTTTTCTTTCACATCAATGGGAGGGAGAATAGATCATGCTATCAACTCCAGAGGTGGTCCTTATACTTATGTCTTATCTGGCATCAACTACCACACAATTGGCAACTTAATACCACCTACAGGTGCAAGACCGGTGTATTCTTAGTTGTATATACATGACACTGACAATGAAGTCTCTCATCGAATAGCTACAGTGAGGTATGTTTTGTTTATTTCAATTATTCTATGAAACAAATCACTACGTATACGTTATATTGATATTCATTTTCTCTTACCAACAAACATCAAAAGGATAACGTGCTTGACCCAGACGTTGTTATTAAGATAAAGGACCAGCTGGATGATTGTAATCCTTTTGTAAAGCAATTCCGATTAGCCAGAGAGATTCTTTCAAATCCGAACCACTCTACCTTGAAGATGTGTTTGATGGGCAACAGACAGCATGATGGTCGCACGTATAACTTGCCAACAGCTTCCGAAGTAGCAGCATTAATTGTTGGAGACATTGATATGAATTTCAATGTGAGGGATATCATTGTGGAGACTCAGGAAGGATGCCTTCAATGAATCAACGAATTACATGCAGCATATTTGCCTCTACAATATCCTATTTTGTTCCCTTACGGTGAAGATGGTTATAGAGATGATGTCCAACATAGGCAAGAGACATTAACTAACACAAAGACGAAGAAAAGAGTTAGCATCCGTGAATTCTTCAGCTTTAGATTAATGCTTAGAAAGGATGAAGTCTGCACGCTACATCATGCTTCTCGCCTTTTGCAACAACTCATTGTTGATGGTTATACAATGATCGAAGCACAAAGATTATTGTGGGTTAGGACGCACGAAAAGGAGCTAAGGGCTGATTTATATCAAGGTTTGATAGATTTGGTAATAAATGGTGAGACTAATGCATCTTCAACTGGAAAAAGGATTGTACTCCCATCATCATTCACTGGTGGTACAAGGTATATGATTCAGAACTACCAAGATGTAATGGCAATATATAGAACAGTGGGCTATCCAGATCTTTTCATTACTTTTACTTGCAATCCTGCATGGCCTGAAGTTACAAGATATTGTGAGAAACAAGGTTTAAATCCTTCCGATTGTCCTATGGTACTTTCACGGATATTTGAGATGAAGTTAAGGTCATTGATGAAGACGTTAAAGGAAAAAAAATATTTGGGACAATAAATGCAAGTAAGCCATTTCAAACTCTCATTTTTTCTCAAATTGTCTTTCTCTATACTAAATTGTTGTCAGAGTTCTTTAGTTATATTTCCACTGTTCGGTTTACTTACTAACCATATATTTCACTTACATTTATGCCAGACATCTATACAATAGAGTTCCAGAAGAGGGGCCTTCCACACGCACATATCCTTCTATTTTTAGATCACAAGGACAAGCTTACTGACCCAGATTCTATTGATAATGCGATCTCAGCTGAAATACCTGACAAGGAGAAATTACCCTTGCTTCATGAATTGGTTCAGAAATTCATGCTTCATGGTCCATGTGGAAATAGCAGATGTAATGCACCTTGCATGAAAGACAATAAATGTAGTAAGTATTTCCCAAAGAAGTTCAACAATAACACAACAATAGATGAAGATGGTTACCCTACATATAGACGCAGAGATGATGGAAGGGTTGTTGAGTTGAAGGGCATACCATTAGACAACCGTTTTGTTGTTTCCTATAATCCACAGCTCTTACAAATGTTTCAAGCACATATTAATGTTGAGAAATGCAACCAGTCAACCGCTATTAAATACTTATTCAAGTATATTAGCAAAGGGAATGATAGAGTTGTCCTTGGAATATTTGATAGCAACAAACACATATCAGCCAATGGTGTCATTGATGAAATCCAACAATATTACAATTGCCGATATATTTCGGCATGTGAAGCTTCTTGGCGAATATTCGGTTTTGCAATCCATCATAGATATCCTGCAGTTGAGAGGCTAAGCATTCACCTTCCAAATCAGCAATATGTCATCTTTTCCAGCACAGACGATGTTGCTGAATTACTAGAAAAACCCCGAGTATGTGAATCACAGTTCCTATCATGGATGAAGATTAATGATACAGATAGTTTTGCCAGAACTTTCACATATTCTGAGTTCCCAAACTATTATGTTTACCAAAAAGACAAGCGTGAATGGAAAAAAAGGCAAAGAGGAGGTTCTGTAGGTAGAATTGCCCATGTAACCCCTTCTGCTGGTGAACTATATTATCTACGGGTTTTGCTAACTCAAGTGCATGGGCCATCTTCTTTCGAAGTGATACGAACAGTTGATGGTGTCATCTACAATACCTTCAAAGAAGCATGCTTTGCATTGGGCTTCTTGGATGACGATAAAGAATATATAGCTGCAATTCGAGAAGCCTCTTCTTGGGCTACTGGTCACTCTTTAAGGAGGTTATTTGTTACAATGTTGCTTTGCGGTTCTTTGCAGCGTCCTCACAATGTTTGGAAAGAAACTTCACACCTATTGTCGGAAGATCTACTATACATCCCACGAAATGATCCAGCTCTATCAGGTTAGTTATATCTCACATCATAACATAATATATTCTACTACATATTGCTCATAACAACTTTGTGGCCAATTATATGTAGGCATTCATGTTCCAATGTGTCAGAAAGAGGAAGCTGCGCTCCGGGAAATTGATACCCTTCTTAAATAGAATGGAAAGAGTTTACATGATTATAGCTCCCTTTCAATCCCAGATGAAATGGCACCGATTGATTTTTCAAACCACATGATCCTCCAAGAGTTGAATTATGACCGCCATACTTTACAAAGAGAGGCAGAGAAATTGTTAAACGATCTCAACGAGGAGCAAAGAAATGTATATGATCAAATATTGTCATCTCTCCACTTGCCTTGTGGTGGCTTCTTCTTTGTTTATGGATATGGTGGTACTGGCAAGACGTTCTTGTGGAATGCATTAGCGTCAACAATCCGTGCAATAGGAGATATTGTTCTTACAGTTGCTTCTAGCGGAATTGTAGCAACATTACTTCCCTTAGGAAGGACAGCTCATTCTAAGTTTGCAATTCCAATCCAAATCACTGAGTCATCTACGTGTTCTATTTGGCAAAACTCACCATTAGCAAACCTCATAAAAGCTACAAAATTAATAATCTGGGATGAGGCACCTATGGTCCAGCGTTTTTGCATAGAAGCATTTGATAGAAGTTTGAGGGATATCATGCAATCTGATCGGCCTTTTGGCGGGAAATGCATTGTCATGGGAGGTGATTTCTGCCAATTACTTCCTGTCATACCAAAGGGTACAAGAGCAGTTATTGTCAATGCTTGCATAAGTTCTTCACACCTATGGCAGTATTGCAAAGTTTTCAGGTTGACAAAAAATATACGCCTTAAATCTTCCAATGATCCCCAAGTTAATAAGAAAATAGAATGGTTTTCAAAATGGTTGTTAGATATTGGTGATGGGAATTTAGGGGAAGCTATTGATGGAGTTGCAGACATTGAAATCGCAGAAGAAGTCCTTATTCTAAACTCCAACGATGGTGTCAATGCGATAGTGCAAGCGACATATACTGACATCATGGACAACCTAACAATGAATGAGTACTTCAATGACAGGGCTATTCTAGCACCAACTATTGAGATGGTTAACAAAATAAACGATCACATGTCCTCCATGCTTCCAGGTGAAGAATTTGAGTTCCTTAGTTGTGATACTGTGTGCAAGTCAACCGAAGATGCTGATAGTTTTGACAACCTATACACGACAGAATTCTTGAACACGATCAGTTCCTCTGGGTTGGCACCACACAGACTTGAGCTAAAAGTCAGTGCCCCAATTATGTTGCTTAGGAATATTGATCAAGCCTCTGGCCTTTGCAATGGAACACGTCTGTGGGTCTCTTTCATTGGGAAGAAAGTCATTGAAGCAATCACTTTAAATAGATCCAAACCAAATCAAAAGGTGCTCATACACAGAATGGACATGAACCCTTCCGAGTCTAGATGGCCTTTTCGGATGCAATGGAGACAATTCCCAATCACATTATCATTTGCCATGACTATAAACAAAAGTCAAGGGCAATCTTTGCGTCATGTGGGATTATATCTCTCAAAACCCATTTTCACACATGGACAACTCTATGTTGCATTGTCTAGAGTGAGGAGCATGGATGGCTTGAAGATTGTTTTGGAAGGAAATGAATGTGGAGGGAAAAAGACAACAAAAAATGTAGTCTATAAGGAGGTCTTTTGTAATGTCGATGTAGTTGCGTAGCCTTTTGTACTTGCTATGACCCATTTGAAAACGTTTCCCATTTGTGTTTGTCACCATAATGCATTTGTACTTAATATGTTGGTTGATGGTATCTTATTGTGAAAGGTTGTTTATTCATAAAATTTGTTCTATCGTGATCTTCAGTGAAGCTTGATCTCCCCGTGCAACGCACGGGTAGCACATGCTCGTTTTAATAAAAATAACCTTATCTCTCTACGAATTTTTCTAGGGTTTTGTCTCAACAAATCATCCCTAATTCACCTGGATGGCTAGATCGTGGGACCTGAGCCAACTTTCCACCAATAAAAGGCTCCTGACACCTTATGGATGTCCATAGAGGCTTATTGAGGACAACGCTAATGGATTTCACGATGTTTCAATGCCCAGGTGGACTTGGAACACTTGCAAGGGTCAGTTTGAAACCCTCTAAAGCTAGCGTTTGCGCCAAGGAGGGTTCGTCTGACTGGTTGAATAAGTAGTCTGCGGAACCGCACACCTGTCAGGTCTTGGGCTCGAATCCTGACAAGTCCTCCCTAGGGCGACTCCGGATTAGCTTGCACCCGTAAGGGTATGGGATACCGGGGAAAGAAATTCAAAAAAAAGCCAGCGTTTGCATCTCAAATTGGACATTCATCGGTTCAATGTATGAATGATTTTTATTGCATTATACAATTTTAATGATTAATATATACAATACTGCCAAGATATCATCTTTCTTCTAATAATATTTTTTTGGTAAAATTTATGTTTTCATTAAGGGCATGTTTGGTTTGAGGAGAGGGGATGAGAGAGGAGGAAAAATGAACTCTTCCCCTTAGTTTGAAAATTTGGAGGGGAGGGAAGCCAAAATATTGGCTCTAAATCCCTTCCCTCCTCACATTTTAGTTCCCTCCAAATTGGGATTTTTTAGAGGGAAGCAAAATATTGTGACTAATTTGCCCCCATGAACTTTTTAATATTTGCATCCTATCCACTTTTTATATTCATAAATTCCTTTATTTGTTGATTGCCGTTTGTATTTTGCTCGTTCTTGGTGATAAAAATTCCAACCGTGTGAGTTCTTTTGGTTCAAAATTATTTGTATATGAAGATGATATAGAAATGGAAACTGGGTTGAAGAGAATCAAGTTATGTGGTGATACTAACCAGATTTAAATTTGTCATCTAGAATCACTTATGAGTAAATGGGATTAGAGAAGCTTGTGAAGGGAAGCATTGGATCTGAATCTGTGTCCACTTGGTAAAAAAAATTTGAATTTTCATAATTTATGTCATTTATATTGAGGTGTAAACTAATTTAAATAATTTTCAGTTCAAAATAACTAATTTAAATTATTTATATAAGCAAAAAAATATAAACTAATACATAAGGGTAAAATGGTAAATTAATTATTATCTCCTCTCTCATCCCCTCTTAAATTAAACAAATGATCATTAAAAAAACCTTCCTCTTCCTCCCTTTAAACCAAACTAAACAAGGTGAACCCCTATTCTTTCCTTCCATCCCCTCCCCTAAACCAAACAGGCCCTATGTGTTTGGTTTGAGGGGAGGGAGGGGAGGGGAGGGGAGGGGGTTAAATTACCTTTTTGGGTTGAAAGTGTTTAAATTTTGAGGGAGAACCCAAAATTTTTTTAAAAAAATGAGAGGGTAAATTTTGGACCGGAATTCAAAATTTAAAAGAATGAGAGGGTAAATTTTGGATTTCTTTTGTCCAAAATTGTAATTTACCAACCATCCCCTCCCCTACCCTCCCTTCAAACCAAACATACCCTAATGATAGGTTGCTCTTGATGAGTTCCATTGGATCTTTTTATCAGCAGAAAGTCGGCTCTAGTCCCACGATCTAAATGAGCTTTTCTTTTCTTTTTTTTGTTGGTCAAACACGATCTTAGGGTGTGTTTGGTTTGAGGGGAGGGGAGGGTGGGTAAATTACCTTTTTAAGTTGAAAAAATTTAATTTTTGGCTGGGAATCCAAAATTTAAAAAGAATGAGAAAGTAATTTTTGGACGAAATCCAAAATTTAAAAAAAATGAGAGGGTAAATTTTGAGTTTCTTTTATCCAAAATTATAATTTCTCCACCCTCTCGTCCCCTCTCCTCCCCTACCCTCCCCTCAAACCAAACACACCCTTAATGAGTCAGGGATGAATTGTTGCCATGAAACCCTAGAAAAATATACAGAGACATAGAGTTAATTTTATTAAAATAATTTTTATTTTTTCAATTTACACTATTTAGAATATAAAAATGTTGTATTAAAAGATTAACATGTAAACATTCTTTGTCAGCATTTAATTACACAGTTATTACTTAAACTTTTAGAATATAAAAGTGTTGTATTAAACAATGTACTTTATAAACATAAAGGACTAAAATAAAAATTAATGCAAATATAAAGGACAAAAAGTGTACTTTAGCCTATGAAATATTAAATCCCAACTATTTATTTTCTGATTTGAAGGTGAAGATGAGATTTTGAGAGGAAAATAAGATAAAGAATTTTGAGAGGATATATGCTTTGCCTCTAGACCATAATATAGCTCACCTCTAACTAATTTACTGGAATGAAAAAAAGACACTTAACTCCTGAAGTCTATTTTAAATTGAAAATTTTTATGACTTTATCCATATTAAATGAGTTTTTGAATGAGAGAAAAAAAATATAAGAAGTCATATTTGAATATTAATTGTAGGGATACAATTGATAAATAAACATTAATTATATGTTTGAAAAACAACAAAACTATGGTTTCAAAAACCCTTTTCCTCAAGCCTAGACAAAATTCCTCTTACATACTTATCTTATAAGTTGTAAAAGCTATTCTGTAAAAACTAATCCAAATATATATAAAAAGTCTTTCTAAAAGCACTTATATTGTGGACAAGAGAGGGCAAATGTAATATACCTTCTCTCCATATGATCTAAGGGGTATCTATTACTTTTATAATATGAGGATCGCTGCAGGGTTTACTGCTTGACATCTGGCATGCCTAGATTCACGCCACGCGGCTCACCCCCTACATGACACCTGTAATATCCTGGATTTTAATCAAGGATTAATAACTTCAAGTGATGTAATTAATGATAAATAAGTATTTTTGAAGTATATGTTGTGCAATGTGAAATGAAGGCAATTATTCATAATTTAATGAGTATTGTACTAATCAGGGGTAAAACGGTAAATTTACCAACCGTCTGTTAGCTATTGATGAGAAAACCCCTTAGTAATCAAAATCGATGGTTGAGATTGAAAGATCAGGGGGTGGAATCAAGTGTGAATGAGTTTATATGCACTCATAAGTGGGAAGGATGAGATGGTGACAAGTGTCCATATGAGAGCCATTGGATGAGTCAACATTTTCAAACTCTTTCTCTCTCCCTCTTAGTCGGCCAAGTGCATGGGAGGAAGGGAAGGAAATGATCACCACCTTCACCAACCCATTTTCTCTCTCCATTCCCTTTATTTTCGCTGAACCGAGCAAGAAAGAGGAAGGAACAAGCTTGAACCTTGGTAAGTAAATGCTCTTGAATGCTCAAAACCTCTTCATTAATGTTGTTCAAAAGGTTGAGAGCCTTATTTCTATGATTTCAGAATCTTCATTGGTGGTATTTGATAGATGGTGAATTTTGAGAGGTTGAGAAATCAAGGATTTGATCCTACCAAGTGGAAGAGGTAATGAATTGATGCATTTTGATAGTTGTGTTTTGAAGGTTGGTTTAGTTTTGGTGAATTCTGGATTTTTGCCCTGATTTCCGGTAATTTTAGAAAAGATGAATTGAGTGATATTTGGTAGTGTAATAGATGTTAAAAAGTGGGTAAATGTCAGTGGTTTTAGTGGGGATGTGAGAAGAGGAAGTGTGTTAAGTTATGGTTTTGGTGAATTTGTGGTTTAGAGATGAGATTTTGCTATTTGAGTGAAAGTTGGTTATTTTGGGTTACCAATGGGTTTATGGTGAAGTGTTGGATGAGAATGAGTAATGGTATGAGTTATAGGACCATTGGAATTCAATTGGTGAATTCTGGAAATTCTTATCAGTTTCTGCGTTTTGGGCATCTGATAGGATTTCTCGAGTGAGGGAAGAACTCACTCGAGCATATGATGAACGTGCTCGAGTGAGCATGTGTGTGCTCGAGTGAGGGTGCAGGTTTCATTGGGGGTGAGCGTTTCTGGTGATCACTCGCGGGTAGATTGCCAAGAGTGTGCCTGGCACTTGCGAGCATTGGGAGATCACTCGAGCACTAGGGCTTGTGCTCGAGTGAGTCTGTTGCCTGGGAGTTAAGTTGCTCTCGGGAAGTTACTCGCTGGACCTCACTTCTTCATACTCGGGTGCACTGAGGGTCTGTGCTCGAGCACGGAGGTTGTGCTCGAGTGCACTTGTGGTTGGAGAGTTGGGATCACTCTCGGGTTGTCACTCGCAGGGCCTCACTTCCGTGGTGCTCGAGTGCTGGCGAGGTCTCTGCTCGAGCACGGCCTCTTGTGCTCGAGTGAGAGTGTAGGTTTGTCGCGGGAGTTGCTCTCGGGCAAGCACTTCCTGCGTCTCACTCGCATGTGTGCTCGAGTGAGATCGGGGGTCGTGCTCGAGCACGGTCTTCTGTGCTCGAGTGAAGGGACCAAAAATCAGTGTTTAGCTTTCTAAAGAAGGATCTTTGGGGATAGTTATCCCAACCCTTTAGGCATATGTTTAGGCATTTAATGGCCATCCAAAGAGTCCAAATGAATACCAACTTAGAGTGTTATTGAATTAAGAACTTGGAAAAGGAGATTAACCAAATGTCCCTATTTTGATTATAGGATTTGATATCTGCTATCCTCGTGAGCCTACTGTGCCAGCGACCGTCAGGAAAGGATCAGGTAGTGGCTTTTCTTTCGTACCATATGTGATGCATTGTATGTGTGTATGATCATTGATTTGTGATAAGTTCGTATGTTGCGACTTATGTGGATATGTATAAGCATCGTCAGTCCAATAGTCCCTGAGTAGCTAACAACAGATTGGGTAAGGGTTGTGAGCCTTCCCGGCGGAGAAAGGGGATGAGGATGAGGTGTGATTGTGATTATGTGATATGAGGGCCGAAAGGCTATTTGTGAGGCCGACGGGCCATTTGTGAAGCCGGATAGCTATGTGAGCTAAAAGGCTATGATTACGCACTGCCACGCCAATAGTCCCTGAGTAGCTAACAACGGTTCGGGTTAGGACGGTGTGCCTTCCCTGCGGAGAAAGGGGATGAGGGTGGAGTGTGATTGTGCTGCTGTATGATGATTTGCTTACATGCTGTGTGCTTATATGTGGTATAAATGTTTAGTTACTACTGGGATTCTTTTGAATCTCATTCTTTCCTTTGAACTAACCTTTCAGACAGGGCGAGTGGCTCTAAGGAGAAGCGAACGACCCGGAGCGGTTAGAGTTTTCTAGGGACATTAGTATGGATTTTGTTGGCTATTCATTTTGGATAGGGATTACTATATAACATCTTGAGATGTAAATAGTTTGAATGCTTGGTTTTGTAATCCCCTACTTAGAATTTGAAACTACATGTATATATAGATGAACCCGGGGGTTGCCGGGGTTTAAATTACGAACTCTGATATATATGAATGTAAGTTAACTGCACAGGTGATTATATTCGATAAGTGAAAACAAGACCGGGATAGGAGAGAAGTTTTGAAAATTTCGCAAGTTCCTACTGTTTGGTAGGTGATTTAATAAGTTTTGAACTATCCAACGGTCTCAAACCCCTTTTTACTATGCGTTATCGAATCTTAATTACGTTAATTAAGGCAGGGGGTTACAACACCTACACAACACTATTTTTTTGCACTATATCCAAATTGTAAGATGATAAATTATACATGATTTCCATCAATTTAAAGTTTAATTTTCTTTCTCATTTGCCAATCAATATGATCATGATTCCCATTAGTTTAAATTTTAAATTGTTGTCTCAATTATCTTCCATATTTTAATATGTAAATCTGAATTATTTAATTAAATTAGTCAATGTCATGTATAATTTAATGATATGATTCCAGAGTCAACAGCTATATGACAAAATGTCCCTGTTCAGTCTTAACTAAGATGCCAACATGTGTTAACTTTTTTTTTGAATGAAAACTAGAATTCATTAAGTCTCAACTAAGAACTTAATGCAAAACAAAAGGGGTAACCCCATATCAATCATCAACGACCGCCTCCTCCAATGATGGTAGTGGTTGATCAAAGAAGACAAAAACCCCCCGCATTAGTATGCCCTAACTTAGCAACATGATCAACATCCCCATTCTGTTCTCTAGGAATATAATTCAACAAAACATGCCAATTCCTAGACAACCATAACCTAGCTTCTACAATAATAACACTGAAAGGGTGGTATTGCTCTCCACCTCTCGTTAACAAATTGTTAGCCTCAATACAATCGTGCAAATCGAAATGTTTCTGTAGCCTCTGCTCCAACAAATCTGAAGCCCTTGAATAATTACTAAAATCTCTGTAATTGCAGGAGGAACTGTCAATAGCTTATAGGTGAAAGCACCAAGCCAAGCTCCTTCCTTATCACATAAAACTCCCCCACAGCTGCATTGACCTAAGTCCATAGCTGATCCATCTACCTCCAAGTGTATAAAGCTTGCTTGCCTGTCTCTTGCACTCTGTTCTTCAGATGACTGGTAAGAGTAAAACTGACAATGGGAATGCAGATCCTGATCCCAGCTAGTACAAAAGAAGCTGGCCTGTGTATCCTGTGAATAAAACTCAAGCTCCTTGCCAACGACTTTCTTGCATCTGGTTACCCATATATCCCAACAGACATAACCAAACAAGGAAACCCATTGGACTTTTCTTGTAAAATCTCTGCCAAATCCATGTTTTAGATTCCAATTTATCTATTCTCTCCCTTATAATGATGTGAATTTATCCTACAAGGTTGGGTGAATTAAAGCAATCCATCGTTCCTGAGCATTCCCACAATCTCTAAGCATGTGCATTATGTCCTCCTCTTGGTTGTAGCCGAAGGGATAGCTTGTCGAATCCAGGAGGCCTCTCTGGGTTCTCAGCTTCGCTGTATGTAGTCGATCATGAGAGGCTAACCACATAAAAGATTTGATCTTCTCTGGAATTGAGCATCTCCACAGTGTCCTGCAGAATGGCTCTTTGACAGCCCGAGTACCTGTAGAAAGGAAATAATATGCAGATTTAACAGAAAAACAGCCATCCGAAGAAGGCTTCCAGTAATACTTATCCTCTCCCCTCTCCTCACGAGGGGGTGGGCGAGTATAAATCGATCAATAACATGAGGCTGGAACCATTAGCTTAGCTTTTCCCTGTCCACTTAATCTTGCTTGTCTCCTGTTTTGTACTCTCTACTTTGACCCTCCGAGACTGCGCTTCTAGCATGATCTTAAACAAATAATTAAATATTGTTACTATATATAAAGCTCCATTTAGAATTTATCATACAACGTTTGTCCTTCCATATATTTACTAGATATTTTTTACGCATATAATTTTATTATCACTAAATCTCAAACCAAATCAAAGTTAGGTCTTACAGCATATCATATATTCTATTTTTAGATGGGCCCAATTTTTTCACTATGACTTTAATAGGTTTGTACGCCCCCTTGATTTCATTTTCATACTAATCGTGAATTAGATTTTGTCTGTTTACTACATAATTACTAAATATATATTTTAAAAGTTTTTGAAAATCATAAGTTTATATTCACTAATTTGTTGTGGCAATGTAATTAGATATGACGCATGACTTGTGATGCAACGATTTAATCTAAAATTTGAGGAATCCTCCTCTCAATCTTCATCTTTAATTTTTTTAAAATATGTCCTTTTAAGAAAACCATGCCATGTATATTTTTCAATTGAAGTGTGTTATAATCAAATTACAGGTAAGATTACAAGTACTCCCTCCGGTCCTAAATATAGGACATAGTTTGTAGTGCAATTTGCACTACAAACTATGTCCTATATTTAGGACCGGAGGTAGTAATATTTATGGCATGATGCATTCATAATCATTGCTTCTTTTTATAAGTTTATATGTTCATCACTATGGTGTCAACTATTTTCCTTCAATATGCAAGATTTAGCCTGAATGAAAAAGAATTACATGATCACACATTGCTGGAACTAGAGGAAGCATTGCGTGCAAACGATAGAAGCCTGTGTGATTTCCCAACCATGCCTACTAGATTATCTTTAGGGAATAAACTCTTGATTGCTGAAATGAATTACAATTTAGAAACTCTATCACATGAATTACATTGTCTGCTTCGCAGTCTTACTTCAGAACAAAGAACCATATATGATACCATCATTGATAAGGTCAATAAGTCTATCGGGGGAATGTACTTCATTTATGGTTATGAAGGCACTAGGAAAACATATCTGTGGCTAACACTATCTACATCGCTAAGAGTGAATCATAAGATAGTATTAATTGTTGCATCAAGTGGAATAGGCTCACTTCTTATTTCTAATGGCAAGACTACACATTCTTAGTTCACCACACATTTGGCTATCACAGAAGATTCAGTATGTAATATTAAGCAAGGAACCCAATTGGCCGAACTATTATCTTAAACTTCTCTTACCACATGGGATGAAGCCCCCATGGCAAACAAATTATGTTTTGAGGCATTGGATAAATCATTGTGTGATATCATGAAATGAACATACTCATGTGCTATATCAAAACCCTTTAGTGGCAAAGTTATTATGCTTGGAGGGGATTTTAGACAAATACTTCCTGTTATTCCTAGGGGTCATCGTGAGGATATTGTTTTTGCTAGTATCAGTGCTTCTTACTTATGGAATGAATGCAAGATATTTACGTTTAAAAAAACATGAGGCTATCCAGTTGTGCTTCCTTATTTAATAATGATGCTCTCACCGAATTTGCAAATCGGATCTTATCAATTGGTGATGGCACTATTCCCATGGTGAATGACATTGATGACTTGGTTATTATTCCTAATGACTTCTTCCTCTTGATGCCTAATGATGATCTGTTGAAGTGTATTATTCAATCCACATACCCAGAGTTACTACACCATTTGCATGACAAGAAGTACTTTAGTGAGCGTGCCATCTTTATTGCTAACTTGTCTGTTATGGACGAGGTGAATAATCGTATGCTTGAAATGCTCCCAAGTAAGGAAATAGTTTACTTAAGTATAGACAGTGTTTTGTAAACAAGATGTAAATGTCAGTTCAATCACCGACATTCATTTGGTTGAGTTCCTAAATAAAATCACTATGTCAAGTTTGCCAAAAAATCAGCTCGAACTTAAGGTAGGTGCTCCTATAATGCTCATGAGAATTATTGACAAATCCATGGGACTCTGTGTAACCCGCGTCCTAATCAGGGCCGTGATTAGTGTTTAAATACACTTTAAAAATGGAATGAGAGATCCGAAATAATTAAAAACTTTTTACAACACTTGTACAAATAGATCTCCATTCATTTATTTGTAAAATCAATAGGCCTGTTCGGTTTGTCACATACAATATTAGAGTATCAGCAAATTCCCAACGTTCACCCGAGATAATAACATTAATCCAAAATATTGTTCAGGGCATCACTGCCCGTCTCAGTATCTATGCCGGGGATTACATAAAACTATAATACTATGATCTATTCAATATGTACATTTATCCAAAATGATAACCAGTTCCGTATAAAACCAATATATCTAACTAAGACTACTATCGGCAGTTCTAATCGCCCTTATCCACTTGCTTGTTCCTCGATCCACTTGCCTTGTCTAAAAATGTTATTTGGAAAGAATGAGATTCTAGAGAATCCCAGTAGCAACAGTTTACGTATATGATGCATATAGACAAAGTAAGTAAACATATATCACAATGCAACAATCAATATTTAAGGTCGGGCACACTGCCACGTCCCCTTTACTGTATACAAGGTCGGGCTTTCGCCACGTCCCCCTCACTGTATCTGTATTCAAGGCCAGGCTTTCGCCATGTCCCTTCACTGTATCTATATTCAAGGCCAAGCTTTCGCCACGTCCCCTCATTGTATTCAATGACTAATGCAAACAAGCAATGCAATATACATGATATAGGATAAAGTATCACTACCTTGGTCTTTCCGCTCTTGAGCAGGCACGGGCCTTCTACGCTTCGAGAAAATATCAAATCCTAAAGTCATAATTAAGGATGATACGTTATCACTTACTCCAATATTCAATACCTTCACAATACTTAAATTTTTTGTCATTACCGTCTCTTAAGTACTCTTAAATGCCTCTAGCAAAAGCCCTAAAGGGTTGGAAGAACTATGTAATATTCCAAAACGTGATTAAGGGCTAATGACTTCAAAAGTGGATGTAATTATTATTGAATAAACACTTTTAGAGAATGTGTGATGGGAATTTATATATTTTAATGATTCCAATAGCTTCCTTGTGAAAATTCATGTGGGGAGAGTGTTTATTGTGAAATTGGAACCATTGGGAACAATTGTGCAAAAGTTGAAACTCTGTACAGGGCAGCCGATTTGTATGGACGTTTTAAATACACAAATGGTGTCTAAAAATTCTGAAAATTTCCAGTCTTAAATTTCACATGTCACGCTTCAAAATGGACATATAATTTGTATCATTTTGAGTTTTGAGCTAAGAGTTATGGATTTTTGAAGTTTGCCCAGCGAAATTAATTATTTTCTGGAGCAGCATGCAAAGATTGAAATTCTGGGAATTTTTTGATTCCATACAGAAAAATTATATATCTGTCCTTAAAACTAGATTCAATAAGGGTTCCATAGGCTTTGGAATCACTCCAATTCAATTTTTCTAGAATTAGTTATGATTTTTCAAAGTTTGCGCAGAAATCTGCCAGAATTTCTGAAAAATCCGAAATTGTTGGAAATTAATCAATAATTAAATATCATATAATATATGATATTAAATACCATCAACCTTCCTTCTCCAGCCATTTTCGTGCTATTCCAGACCTGAAACAAGAGAGAGAAGGTGAGAGAGTTTAGAGAGAGAAAGGGAAGAAATCTCACAAGGTAAGCCGATTTCTCCGACGATTTAGCTCCTAACTCGTATAACTCCGACTCTAAGCTACTCCTCTTTATTCTTTAAGGTTTTGAAGCAAATAATTTCATGGTTCAAAGAGGCTAGGGTTCAGCCAAATTGGGAAAAGCTAGTGGGAGCTTGGGGTAACTTCCAAACTTTCGTATATTGCTTATTCTGTCTGCTATGGGCAATTTAATCGGTGAAATTTCGCCGGATTGCCATTGGTTTTAAAGTTTGGAAATGATATGGCCTAGGGGTTATGCTGCCCAAATTGGGTCTTAATGTTAGTTTTAACCTAATGTAATGGTTAATAAAGTGGTTAGGAGTATAAAGGAACGCGTTTACGAAGCCGAAATCGTAAAACCCCGATTTTCTCTGAAGAGCTCATAAATTTCGGCCAGCTCTAGAAATGGGTCTTAGAGTTGGATTTTCAATGATTTGATAGTTCCATTGAGTTCAGGAGAAAAAATTAGGTGGGGTTACAGTTGGTCACTTTTTCGGAAAAGGCCGAAAAAGCATAATTACGAAAACGCCCCCTAAACCCTTGTAGTAGGGCTGCCAAGGGTAAATTTGTAATTTTACATTGAATTTGATAATTCCAAGTTTGGAAATGGATTCCTTGGGCGGAAATATATTAGGATAGCCAAGATTAGAATTTCGGGAAAAGTGCAACCGGACCGGGTACGGCGGGCCCGGGCCAGGTCCCCGGGGCATTTTTGTAAATTTTCATTATAGAATCATATAACCCCAAGAAACACTATGGAAGTGTCTAAATGGTGCATTTGGAATTGTAGGATTCGATATTTGCCCTGTTCATAAACAACCCGTGCCATAGCACGTTCAGAAAGAACCAGGTAGTGACTCTTTCTCTTATACTGTGTGTGAAACATAGTATGTATGTTTGTCATGCATTGAGAATACTTTATGAATATATTGTGATGCTTTGAGTTCGCAGTGCAAGCTGACGCATAGTGATACTTTGTGATACATAGAGATCGCAGCGAAAGCTGACGCATAGAGATTACAGCCATGAGTGCTATTGTTTGTGGTGAAAGCCATGATACATTGTGATGCTGCTTAACATAATCATATATGCTATGTGTTTATACACTGTATGAGTGATTTGTTACTACAGAGATTCTTTTGAATCTCATTCTTTCCATTGACTAACATTTCAGACAGGGTAAGTGGCTCCAAGGAGAAGCGAACCACCAGGAGCAGCTAGGATCTTGTAGAGATGTGTTGTTAGGTTGTTGGTTATCTATTTTGGACTTGGGATTACTGTTTTTTTTAAATGTAGATATTACGTTGATGTTGGTCATGTAATCCCTTAGTTGGAACTTACAACCCTTAGTTTATACATGTATGAAACCCAGGAGTTGTCGGGAATTTGGCTATGCACTCTGATATATATGAATGTGATTGAACTGCGTAGAGTAATTAGATTCGGAAGATGAATCTGAGACCATGTTGAATGAATTTTTAGAAAAGAGATTTGAGAAAAATGTATCCGACGGTCTCTAATTCCTTTAAATTACACATTTTCGAATCTTAATTACGGTTATCAAGGTAGGGGATTACAAACTACCCCAAGGATCCCCTCTTGGAAGCACAAACACTGACATTTTTCACTGTCTGAGTGAAGATGGCCTCACTCGAGTAATGGTACGGTCTGCACTCGAGTAATAGAGAGTGAAGGATAGCGAGTGAGCACCCGAGAGCATAAGAACTTTTCAAAGACAGGGACACTTGAGCACATATGACCTTACTCGAGTGATAGCCAAATTCTTCACTCGAGCACTAGACAGTGAAGTCCAGGAAGTGAGAACCCGAGAGTTCATGGAAATTTCGATAGAGAGAAGTACTCGAGCATAGAGCTTTGCACTCGAGTGATAGCTGAATACTAGCGAGTGTAGATACACACTCTCACACTTTACCTGCGAGTGGCAACTTGAGAGGCAGGTTTAGGGTGTCAAATACACCCTTACTCGCGTGAGAGAAGGCTCACTCGAGTGATGATTCACTTCACTCGCAAGTGAGGCAACACTCTTGCCCTTTTCACTGAAGTGCACATAGAAACTGAAAGGAAGATGCGAAGTTACACTACTTCACTTGAGTAAAACCCAACCTTACCCGAGTGATATTCATCCCTCACTCAAGTGAACCCCATATCACTCGAGTGATCCTATCAAAAACTAGCAACCCAGAAACAATGATAGCACTTCCAGAATTTTTACCAAGAGTTTCCAAAAGACCTAAAACTTCAACCAAAGCTATCCTCACACAAAATCACTCAAGGAATCCAATGGAAGTGTCAAAACTACCAAAATCCTACTCTAATAACATGCTTTGGTCTTGGGCAACATTAAACACTAAAATTCCAAAATCACCAAACTCAATCATTCAATCCCCAATCAATCCTATCTATCCATATACCTTCCAAACATACCATTTTCATACCAATAACAAGCCAAATGACCAATGACCCTTATTTTCAAAAATAGGCAATAAATTCCTTGAAATTAAAAACTAATCCATTTGGCACAAAACTTAGATAGATAGGTTGGTTTCACTTACCTCTTCGACTTTTCCAAAAGGACTTCTTGATCCTCCAACTTTCATAATTCTTTGAAGTCCAAAACCAACACCAAATGGCAAACTATAACCATCAAAATAAAGCTCTTTATTCAAGGAACAATTTTAGAGAAATGAGTTTGAGTATTTGAGATCATTTTCCCTTACCTTTTCAAGCTTTTCTTCCTTCCCTTTTGGTCTTCAATGGTGCTGAATGAGAAGACAAGAGAGAGAACGAGAGAGATGAGAGTGAGGAAGAGTGAAGAGATGAAAAATAATCATACTCCCTCCTACCATACTGGTTCAGCGTGAAGAGAGGGAAGAGAGGAGAGAGAAATGATTTTTAAAATTTTCTTTTGACTTTTCCTCAACTCCTCACCCTACACCAACTTGCCACATGTCTTCTTCCCATTGACTCTCATACAATAAGCCTCCAATTAGCTACTCTAATCCCTCCATCAGCCATTAAATCACACTTCTCCATTTTCTCTTAGTTAGTAGTTAATTTCCCCATTAATCACCAACTTAAAGCCAATAATTCCATTCCTTTAATTTCTCCTTTATTTTTGGCTCATTAATTAAAATTGTCACAAAACACATAATAATTCAACTTAATTTCACAATTACATTCTTAATAATTCTCATTAGCCTTTAATCAAAATTTGGGGCGTTACACTCTGCAATGAAACTAGGCTTATTGTGACTATGTTGTAGAAGCATGTTATTGGATGTGAAATCTTAACAGGCCCATACACAAACACATGAGTTCTAATACCATGCATGACAATTACTCCATCTGATTCAAGCTATCCCTTTAATCTTTGTAGACGCCAGTTCCCTGTTGTCCTTTCTTTTTCCATGACTATTAACAAAAGTCAAGGTCAAAGCTTGCTTAGTGTTGGATTATTCCTACCACATCTAGTGTTTACCCATTGTCAATTGTATGTAACTGTTTCAAGTGTTAGACGAAAAGAGGGGCTGAAGATTCTAATTTTGGATAGTGATGGACAACTTATAAACAAGACTTCCAATGTTGTGTATAAAGTAGTTTTTGGTAATCTGTAAACCTCATATGGAACTCATATTTAGATTTAAAATTTTTCCTACTTTTTATATATTTAATCATTCACAATTTATCATACACACCATTCCTGGGCATTGTGTGGGTCCTGAACTAGTTATTACTAATACAATAACTAAAGCAGTGGCAACTAATTTTAGTACAACAAGGTTTGAAACCCCGCTTGGAGATGTGTCTATATATAGTCATTGATAGTACTTCGAATATAATTGCCTGTCATAGGAGGAAATTCTATTAAATCCATAGTTTTTTTTTATTTGATAGAACATGTATAAAAATTTCTTAGAAGATATTGCCAGACAAAATTTTTTAGTTATAATTTTTTTATTAAGTAATTTTATGACCAATGATGTTGAGATATTATATCTGTTAAGATATTATATCTGATATTGATATTTGATATAATTCTCATGCTAGATATTATATATACTATCTTGATACTTGATATATCTTAGAAATATGAATTTGAGATATTATTATATTTAATATTAATATTTGATTAAATTTTTTTTAGATTAGATTCTAAGATTAGTTTATTAGGTTATGATCGACTAAAGTAATTACATTAAAAGGTATTTATATACACACGGACACAAAAAATAATAGGAGTTTCGCTTAAGAGACTGCCGAAGTTAGTAATAAGTGATATGATTTAGATACTATTAAATCCATAGTTTTTTTATTTGCTACGATCTGTATAAAAATTTCTTAAAAGAGAAGACATAGCCATGCAAAATTTTTTCGTTATAATTATTTTATTAAACAATTTTATGACTATTTGAATGATGTTGAGATTATATTTTAGATTGATATTTCATATATTGTCGTGTTGAGATATTACATATCTTAGGTTATATTAAATGATGTTGAGATATTAATATATTATATATGTCAAGATATTATATCTTATATTAATATCTAACATATTTTTGTATTAAGTTATTATATATTTTATGTTGATATTTGATATATTTTATATATCCTACAAGTATAAACATGAGATATTGTTACATATAATTTTTTATTAGATTAGGTTCCAGCGTTAATTTATTATGTTATTTTTTGATTATATAAACACTTATTTGTAGATCTCTTATTTCCTCTCTACTACCCTCATAGTTAGGTTTTAGAACTGTAGTCTCCAAGGCAGCTGCAGTTTTAAAAGAAAGTAGATCCAATGTGTTAAGCCAACCGAAGCAAAGACTGGGCCAACGTGCTCACGTGGTGATTATTGGAAATATTAATGAAATAAGCACAAAGGCTATAGTAAAGACCGAGCAAGTGCACAATTCTCTCCCAATAGAGGCGGGTGGGACCAATGAGATGAGGAAGGGGGTAGAGATTTGTAACCATCCCCTTGATGATTTGTATATGCGGCCAAGTTCAAAGCACGTGGATGATCTTGGAGAGGAGGTGGCGGGATTAATACAAAGTACAGCGGAGGCTGGCAACAGATCAGGTATGGATCTCACGATGGCAAGAGCAACCTGGGAGGATGATGAACTCGTGGTGGAGTAAGTTGTTCAGTACCCTAAACTTAATTACATTACTGATGATTATAGGCTCATGGAATTGTCGTGGTGCTGGGAACTGATCTTTTCCTAGCATTGTTAAACAGATAGTTATGGAGTATGGCATTGATATTTTATGTCTGATGGAAACCCGAATTAGTGGTAATAAAGCTGAGAAGGTGGTGCGTAACCTGAATTTTTCAACTGTTTAAGGCTAGAAGCAACTAGTTTTGCTAGGGGAATTTGGGTGCTATGGAATGATAGTATTGCGCAGGTGGACTATATTTATTCTAATACCCAATTAATTCACTGTAGAGTTATTGAAGTGTCTACTTAGGATAGTAGGCTAGTTACCTTTGTGTATGGTGAATCAGCACATAATAGAAGGGACCTCCTGTGGAGCTCGATGTTGAACCTAGCGGGGTCCATATCTGAACCATGGTTGGTTATTGTGGATTTCAAGACCTTTTTAAATGCTTCTGATAAGATTGGAGGTCCCCCCTCATTACTCTTCGATGAAAATTTTTGCTGGCTGTATTAGTAGTGCAGGCCTTATGGAGATTCCAGTGGTGGGAGAGAAGTTTATATGGGAGAAAAAGGAGGTTAAGGAATGACTAGATTAGGCCTTCAGGAATTTCAACTGGAGCTTAAAATATTCGCAAGGCAGGGTGCATCATAAACTAAAATACAAATCGGATTGCCATGTAATTGTGGTGTCCGAGTGTAACATCCCAAATTTTTTATTCACCAAAAATATATTATAATTAATTGAGAAATTCAATAAAATGGTAAATATTTATGAATTTGGATTTTATGAATTTTGAAATATTCATATTCATAAGAAATGAGTAAATTAATTCAAGAAAGAAATTAAACTACAAAGGTGATAGCAAAATCATAATTTTGCCAATTTAGCCCAAGATTAATAATTTTCCTATTAATTGGAGTTAATTTCAATTAATCAAGGAAAATAAAAGAAAATACATAATGGAATTATTCTTGGTGGAATAAATCAAGAATTTGTGAAATTAAGGGGGATTATAATGTGAATTATGGAATTGTGAAAAACAATTTTCTTCCCTTCCTTTCTTTAATTTCGTCCAAGCATGAAGAATAAAGAGAAAAATTGACTTCATGCTCACATGCCACAAGAAGAAGGAAATGATGACTATGGTTGAGTGAGTTGGTAGATTAAATGTTGAGTGTAAGAATGAAGGGAAAAGCTTGAGTCAAGGAAGAGACAAACTTGATTGCATGAAAGAGAGCTTTCTTGTCTTGTAAGAGGAGGGGATGGTTTCTTGCCAAAATAAGGGAAGGAAATTAATTTAATTTAATGGAAATTAGGTGTAGAAATTATGAGGAAGAAGGGAGTGTGACAAGTGTCGCATTGGGAGCTCTTGATTAAATCAATGGCTAGAAAGAAAGATGAATAAGTCAATAAAACATCTTCCCTTCCCCTTCATACACACATTTCGTCCAAACACAAGGAAGAGAGAGAGAGAGAGAGAGTGAGTTTGTGAAGTTCTTGGGAGTTAGAGAGAAGGAGCAAGAAGATTAAGGTAAGTGTTATCTCTTAAGCACTTTCCTTGTGATCTTCCATGAAACTATCTCTAAACTCTCATTCTTCAATGGAATCCATGTGTTAGAAGGCACATTTTTAGCTCAAGGGGAGAGAGAGGAGACGCATTGAGTAAGATGATCCAAGAAGTTTAAGAGGTACCAATCTCAACTTTATGTTAGTATGAAGTTATTGTTGGTAATTGTTGGTTGGTTTTTGTGATTTGTGGTTGAGTTAAGAAATTTTAAAAGCTATAACCCTAAGGGGTTATGCTGCCCAAAATCCTTTAAATCATGATTAAGAAGTGTTTAAGTGAGTTAACCAAGGATTTGAAGTGGAAAAGTACAAGTTTTGGAAGCTAAAACACAAAATTATATTTTTCCATTTTCTTCATATTTTCGGCCAAAACCAGAACTGGTAGTAGGAGTTGGATTTTCATGAAATAAATGATTCCAATGAACTCAGTGGGCAAAAAGAGGCGGGGTTACAGTTGAGCACTTTTTCAGTAGAGGCCGAAAAAGCATAATTACGAAGATCCCATTAAAACTTGAAATAGGGGCTGTCAAGGGTATTTTCTTAATTTCATAGTGAATTTGATAATTTCAAGCCTAGAAATGGATTGCTTGGGCAAAAATAAGTCAAGACAGTCCTAGTCAAAATTTTGGAAAAACATGTCGGTTACAGCAGGGCCAGGCCGGGGTCCCGAGGGTATTTTGGTAAATTTTCACCATAGACTAATATAACCACAAGAAACACTATGGAAGAGTCTAAAATGATACCTGGATAGGTTATGACCTATTTCTGGTACATTTAATATTTTAGGACCGATTCGAAAGCCGGAACGACATGCGTTACAAGATACACCGAAAAAAGGGATTATAAAGCTTTGAGGTAAGGGACTTACCTCTCCTGCATATATTTGATAGTTGTGCTGGTGTATTGATGCATGTTATTGCTTTTCTTGATTCTGTGAAACATATATGAATAATTGAAGCTCTGTTTCTATTTATGCTATGGCCATACGTATGTTGTTTGAAACATTGAGCACGTAGATATGTCATTGTGTGACCATGAGTTATGTAATGTAAGCATGTCATGCATTAAGCACTTATCTTGTATGCATATGGGTATTGTTTTCCTACTGAGATTCCCCATAATCTCACCCTCCCCTACCAACAATTTAGATAGGAGAAGACAGAACGTATGCTGAGAATAAAGAAGAGAACCGTACGAGAGGATTGCAGTGGTGGAATGAAGACGGGAAGATGTCTCCATTTCACTGAGATAGGCTTAGACACCCATGTAGCACTGTGAGACTGCGTTAATTGTAATTATCAAGTACGAACCCCTATAGGGAATTTCTGTAATCGTGCTCATAATGTCAGTATATCTATTCTATTCCTGTGTTGCCCACTGAACCGTGTATCATTTTCCGCAAATACTCTGAAATAGGTGAAAATAAGATGAGGGTGTGACACCGAGACTAAGGATAAGATACTAAGGCCCTATTCTAAGAAGGTGTTTAAATACCAAGCTGCCTGGGCTCTTGAATCCAGCTTCAACGATGTTGTTCATGAATCCTGGGACAATGAATATTGGTTTGGTGGGTTGAAGAAGTTTAAGAAAGACGTGTCAAAGTGGAATGAGAATATTGTGGGTAACATACCGCTTAAGAAAATGAAAATTCTCAGGAGACTTGAAGGCATCGAGTGAATGTGCAGAAATAATATTGATAATGGTTTGTTCAAGTTAGAAAGAAAGCTATGGCATGAGTATAATAAATTAGATGCATATGAGGAGTTAATATGGTTTCAAAAATCTCATTCCAAGTGGCTGTGGTGTGGGGATTGAAACACTAGGTTTTTTCACGCATCCACTATGCTCAGAAGAAGGCAACAGAGAATTGAAGCACTCCAAGATGATATGGGTAATTGGATTAATGAGGAGAACACCTTGAGGAAAATGGATGGAGAATTCTTTCAGAGGTTATATACTAAGGATAATATAAGAAGGGGGATGTTGGTGTCAACATGGATTTTGTGCTGCTTAAGGAGTCCAACAAGGAACTTATTCATAGGGAAGTGACTGATATGGAGATTAAAAATGCAGCATTTCATATGGGTACTTTTAAAGCACCGGGACTAGATGGCTTGCCAACGCATTTCTTCCAAACTCAGTGGGAGTGTTGGCTCCCAAGTATGTGCCTTGATTAAGGAAATATAGAATGAACCAGAGATGGTGAAGGAGATTAACCATACCAAGATTACACTCATTCCCAAAGTGGATCATCCCACTACATTGAGAGATTTCAGACCCATCTCATTGTGTAATGTGATTTTCAAAATTGTCACAAAATTATTGCAAATAGGTTGAGGGGACTAATGCAATATGTAATTCAACCGCAACAATGTAGTTTTGTCACTGGAGACAATACATTCTATGAGGGCTAAAAAGAGGAAGAAAGGTTATGTGGTTATAAAGGTGGATATGGAGAAAGTCTATGATAGATGGGATTGAGATTTTCTGCATGACACTTTAAGGGGGGTTGGAATTCAAGATGGAATGATGAAACTCATTATGGCTTGCACATTGTTAGTCTTAATGTCAGTCATATGGAATGGAGTGGTGTCTCACACCTGCCAACCGACGCGTGGAGTCCGACTGGGTGACTTACTTAGCCCATATTTATTCATATTATGTATGAAACGACTGGGCCATATGATTCCTAAGGAAGTGAGAAGCAAGAGGTGGAAGGGCATTAAAATAGGCAGGAATAGTCCCGCTATTGCTCACCTCTTTTTTTGCAGATGACCTATTGTTGGTTGGCGAAGCTTCCTTTGAATAGATAAATGTAATGAGAGAGGTTATGGTAACATTTTGTGAAATGTCCAGCCACAAAATTAGTTTAGCAAAATCCAAAGCTTGTTTCTCCAGGAATATCCATTTTAACAAGGCGGTGGAACTTAGTCAGCAAATGGGTACTTAGTCAGCAAATGGGTATTGGGCTCACAGCGGATTTGGAAAAATATCTTGGAGTGCCACTCCTTCATAAGAGGGTGGCGAAATTGTCCTTTTTGTTGCTGATTCAGCAAACTAAAAATAAGTTGGCAGCTTGGAAAGGGAACTTCCTTACTATAGCTGGAGAATACTATTAATCAAATATGTACCATCAGCTTTGCCTGCGTACCAAATGCAAACAATGTTAATTCCAATAGGGGTGTTGAAGGAACTTAAGAAATGTAGTAGACAATTTTTAAGGAATCAATATCAAAATGGGAAAAAGATTCATCTTATTGCATAGGATCAAGTGAAGGACGATAAAGATATGGGAGGACTTGGAATTAAGGATTTAAGATGTCAAAACATAGCATTTATTATGAAGTTGTGTTGGGAATTATTGACTAAACCAGAGTCCCTTTGGGTACGATGCCTTCAGGGCAAATATAGATGTGGGGATGATACTTATCTCACTGTTAGTAAGAAAAAAAGCACGTCTGCTATATGGAGAAGTATCACGTCGGTATGGGAAGACTTTCAACATGGAGTAGGGTGAACATTTAAAGATGGATCAACTACCAGTTTTTGGTGGGATTAATGGACTCTAGTGTCTGAACCACTTATTCACTTTGTGGATATTAACTTTCATCTCCTACAACCTGGTGTTAAGGTGAAGGACTTTGTTCAGCATAATAGTTCATGGGATCTCCAGGAAATAGGGAAGTTTCTACCCAAATGGATAATTAAAATTATAGTAAGTGTGACGCCACCCTCTTGAGATGAGAGGGATATTTATACCTGGAGGAACTCAACTGATGGTAATTTTAGTGTTAAAGCTGCATATAATATGGTGTTTCAAGGAAGTATGACTGGACGTCCTAGATTATGGAGGAAGATGCCTATTACGGAGAAAGTTAAATTCTTTCTTTGGCAAGTGTTCCATGAGAGGTTACCCATAAATTCACTCAGAGCTAAGAGAGGATTAAATACTTGTGTGGAATGTCCCTTTGAGTGTCAAAGAGAGGAAACAATTTTACATATACTACGCGACTGTGAGATAGCGAGGAATGTGTGGCTGCAATTTGTTAATGCTAACCATCTTCTACTTTTTTTAGTTCTGATTTGCAGGAATGGCTAGCGGAGAACATAGAGCGGAGGATGGGTGTGGCTAGGGTCAAGAGAGGGCCTTGGCAGAAAATATTCAGTCCATCTGCTGGAATCTTTGGAAAAATAGGTGTAAGGGAGTAATGGAGGGAGAGAGATCAAGTGCCAATGACATTTATTATATGTCTATGCACCAACTGATGGAGATAAGTGATCAAAGGAGATTCAATCACCAAATATTCAAGTTCGATAGAAGCACTGACGCAACTGGAAGGTACTGCCAGAAGGGTATGTTAGGCTGGATGTGGATTGTAATATCCCAATTTTTGATTAAGGGATTATGACTCCAAAATTGTATGTGATCATTGTTGAATAATACTTTTGGAGTATATGATGTGAAATATGTTTTGTATGTATTATGAGTAGTACCGAAACCTTGTATTTAAGTTCAATTATGAATCAACATCTAAATTGAATGAAAATAAGGGGGAGGGCGTATGTATGGTGAAATGGAATGAGAAGAATGTGTTTGGTGGTGATTCAGAAGAATTACTACAATTAGGGGCGAAATGGTAAAGTTACCGACCAATTGGTTAGTTACTGAAGAGGGAACTCATTGGTAACTTAAAGATCAATGGTTGAGATTGATTGTTATGATATTAAAAGGGAGGAATCCCATGTGTTTGAGCTCATGTGAACTCATGGAGGTGTGACAAGATCTTGACAAGTGTTACAATGTGAACCATTAGATCATGGTCAAAGATTCAACTCATTTTCCTCTCTCCTCTCCTCATTAGGTCGGCCAAGAGGGCCTTGGAACCCAAAAATCTGATCTCTCCTTCTGCATTTCATCTCTCTCCTTCATTCTCCATAGACGTCCAAAGCTTGGGAGGAAAGAGAAAGTTTGATGTGGTATTTCCAATGGATTCCTTGTGAAAATTTATATGAGAATGGTGTTTGATGTGAAATTGGAACCATTGGGAAGAAAGGTGTAAAATCTAAAATCTATCCATTGAAACTTTATATTGGACAGTTTGTTTGTGTGGACGTTTTGAATGATCAAATGGTGTCTAAAAATTCTGAAACTTTCCAATCTTAAATTTCACATTCCAAGCTTTAAAATGGACATATAATTTGTGTCATTTCATTTTATGAGCTGGGAGTTATGGTTGTCCAAAGTTTGGGATTAAAACTGGATCTATTTTGGAGCAGTGTTGGATTTTGTGCAATTCTGTATTTTTGTGGTTATTGATAGCCTTGATTCATATTTTTCCTATGAATTGAACTTACAATATCTTTCATTTGGCTTTGGAATCACCTCATTTCGATTTTTCTGGAATTAGTTATGATTTTTTGAAGTTCAGCCAAGAAATAGGATTTTTTTGGCCGCGGCCCAAATGTTTCTGACCTGTTTTTGGCCACGGCTAGGGGATTTGTGGGCCTCAGCCAACCTCTAAAAATCAGTATTTTGTACTTTTGAGAGGTGGTTTTTGGTATAGTCTTTCCCAACCCTTTAGGCATGTGTTTAGGCTTTGAGTAGCCACCTAAAAGTCGTAGATGATAACCAACTTGAAGTGTTATGGAAGTAAAGATTTGGAATAGAGAATAACCCTATGTCCTTGCTTTGGTTATAGGGTTTGTTGTCGCTCTGATTGTGTGTAGCCGGTGCTGGAGCACACGTGGAAAGAACAAGTGTAGGGAACTTACCTCTCCTGCATGCTTTGATATTTGTTTTGGTGTATTGATGCATGTTATTGCTTTGCTTGATTATGTGAAACATATATGAATGATTGAAGCTCTGTTTTAATTTATGCTATAGCTATAAGTATGTTGTTTGAAACATAGAGCTTGTAGATTTGTCATTATGTGAGCATGAGTTATGTAATGCAAGCATGTCATGCATTAAATATTTATCTTACATGTATATTGGAATTGTTTTCCTACTAAGATTCTCTCGAATCTCACCCCTACCAACATTTTAGACAGGGTAGGTGGATCGAGGATGGTGCATGCAACTAAGGGCGGTGAGGACTTCCTTGGGTTGTCAATTTGGGAGTTGGTTATCATTATAATTGGGATAACTATACATGTTTGGATGTATACATAGTTGTATAGGTTGGAATGTGTATTTGGATATGTATTTGAAAAGGATATTGTGTAATCCCCTGTTTAGGAAATTGTAATAGGCTAATGTGCCCTGTGAATCCTTAATGAAGATATGAAACTCAAAGTTATCAGGAATTATGTTGTGCACTTTGGTATTTATATGAATGTAATTTATCTTTTCGAAGTAATTGTATTCGAAATGTGGATGTGAGACCAGGTGTATTAGATTTCGAAAGGTATTTGTGAAAACCCTATCGTAAGGATGTGATATTAAAAGAGTTTTGTTTATCCGTTGGTCTCTAATTCATTTTAGTCGTGTATTTCGGATATAATTACAGAGGGGGTTTACATGGATGGTTCGGTTCACCAACAAGACCAAGCTGCTTATGGTGGGCTAATTCGAGATGCCAATGGAAAGTGGAGGCTGGGATTCCAAAAACAGATAGGCAGAAGCCCTTCAACCTCAGCGGAGGTAATTGCACTACTCGCAGGTCTTCAAGTCTATGTCCAGTATGGCTTCAGGAAAGTATTGGCATGTACAAATTCATTGGAGGCATATCGCCTGATTATGCTAGACTGTGGATTGGGCCACTCACTGAGATCAATGGTTTTTGCCATAAAGGATATCATATACTCGAAGATGGTGGTGGAAATCAAAGATGCAACCAGACACACAATGAAGTGCACGGATTATTTAGCAAAGACAGCTCCCCAAATTAGTGCAGATTTGCTTTTGTTAGCAGTACCTTCAAATGGCTGTATATCATATCTTGAACAGGACAAGCTAGACAGTTGGCTAGTGGAGCCGTAGGATTGGTCGTGTAACATGCTCAAGTATTAGCTTGCCATTTTGATTCCAAAAAAAAAGAACAGTAGTCTCCAAAAGAAGACGTTAGCACTGATGTGCTTGTTGAAAAGAAGCGGGTTGAAGAGACTTTCCCATCATCATTATGCTTCTTCTTTACCTTCTCAAGATTGCCCAAGGGCACCCTATGTTGGTAGAACTGAAAAATGGGGAAACCTATGATGGACATTTGGTTAACTGTGACATATGGTAGCTGTTATTGACAAAGTTTAGGAAGAAGCGAAAAGCTGAGTAGATCTTTTTTTTTTGAATATAAAACTGGAATTCATTAATCCACAACAAATTAATACAAAACCGCCTCCAAAAGAGGCACAAAACAAAAACACACTCATCCGACACCGCCTATCCTAAGCGGAGGAGGTGGATGATCAAAAACAATAAAATTAACCATATTATCATGAGCTAATGATGCTAAATAATCAGCATGAACATTAAGGTCTCTAGAAATATGAGTAAGCATGACCTGCCACTCTTTTGCCATCTATAATCTTGCCTCATCAATAACATCTCTGAAGGGATACCTATGATCGCAAACCCTAGTAAGCAAATTTACAGCTTCAGTATAGTCGGTGCAAACAATTATCCTTTTGATATCTCTATTCCAGCAGATTTGGAGTCCCTGGATGATAGTGATAATCTCAGCAATAACTGGAGGAACCTGTGAAAGTCTGCACGTGTAGCCGCACACCCAGCCTCCATCTTCATCCTGAATCACTCCCGCACTTGCACTTTGACCTGACTCCAAAACCGATCTGTCTGCTTCTAGTCTGTAGAAACCTTGCTTCCTTGGTAATTGATCCGAAGCCCCATCAACAGCTCGAACATAAAAACTGCAATTAGCACTCAATTCCTTATCCCAACTTGCTTTAAATAGACTACACTGAGCATTCTGATGATCCATGTTGGTTTCTTCCTCGAACAGCTTCCGGCATCTGTCCACCCAAATATCCAACAGACATATCTGAATAAAGTTGCCCAACTGATCTTTTTTGTGAAATCTCGTCCCGCTTCATGCTTGATGTTCCATTCTATCCACTTAGGTCCCTGCAAATTAGTAAACATATTCCACATACCTGGCTTAACAATGGAAATCCATCTCTCCCGAGCATTGACACAATCTCTCAAAAGATGCATGACATCCTCATCCTGGCCACAGTGAAAAGGACAAGTTGCATCATCCGAGACTCCCCTCTTTGTCCTGAGCTGCACTGTATGCATGTTACCATGTGCAACTAACCACATGAAGGATTTAATCTTCTCAGGTATCTGCCATCTCCAAAGAGCCCTCCAGATTGTTGCACTCGAGCTAGAAGTACCTGCAGTAATAAAACGGTATGCCAAACTCACAGAGAAACAACCATCAGCCGAATGCTTCCATCTCCTCTGTCTTCCCTTGGTGGGTTAGCACAAATAATATTTTGAATGATATGATAATGGAACCAGTTACTCATCTTGGGAATATCCCATTCTCCCCAGGGATTTACATAGTCGATAACTTTTTCATTCCTATCGATGAAACTCTCTCCCCCAGGGATTAGCTCAATCAATGGTCTTTTAATCTCAGACCAATTGTCAAGCCAAAAAGAAGCAGAAGCTCCATTACCCAATTTAACTCCCACACCCTTCTGAAACCTGTCCCAAACAGAGCAAATACCCCTCCAGGTAGGTGATGCATTTCTTTTAGTTACTGGGCTATTCTGCTGATCCCAACCATATTTTCCTCTCAGTACTTGGACCCACAGCTTATCCGTATTATTAAGGATCTTCCAACAGAGTTTCATGATAAAAGCTTCATTCTGTTTGCACATGTCTCTAATCCCCAGGCCACCCGCTTTCTTGTCTCTCGTAATCTGGTCCTAAGAAATAAGATGAAGTTTCTTCTTGTCAACCTGTGCATCCCAAAGAAATTTTTTGCTTTTCCTCTCCAGGTCCCTCAGAATCCCTTTAGGAATCAACATTATTTGCATATGATATGAAGGCAAAGCGGAAAGAACAGCTTTAATGAGAACAGTTCTGCCCGCAAAGCTTAAACATCCTTTTTTCCACCCAGCGATCCTCTTCATAGTTTTCTCCAAAACAGGCGCAAAAGTAAGCTTAGTAACTCTTTTATGAATTAATGGAATACCCAGGTATTTACCCAAATCTGCCGTAAGACTAATCCCCATCTTTCGACTTAACTCCACTTCTCTAGAAAAATGCACTTTCCGTGAGAAACATACTCTAGTCTTGTCCATGTTCATTTTTTGACCAGACATATTACAAAAAATCTGAATGCACTTCATCATTACCTCCGCTTGCTTTTCTGACGCCTCTCCAAATAGAATAAGATCATCTGCAAAGAAAAGATGCGAGACATTAGGACCATTTCTTCTCAGCTTAATCGGCTTCCATTCATCTTCGGTAATAGCATCCTGGATTATATGATTCAGATGTTCCATGCACAGGGTAAATATGTAAGGAGAACGAGGATCTCCCTATCTAATTCCGCGAGAGGACTTAAAATTTCCCGTAGCTTCCCCGTTCCACAGAACCTGAAAAGATGGACTTGTAATGCACGCCATAATAACCTCTGAGATTCTCCCTTCTATGCCCACAAGTCTGAGAGTATCATAGATAAATGGCCACTCCAGACGATCATACGCCTTTTCAAGGTCGACCTTAATCGCCATCCACCCTTTTCTCCCAGTTTTTGTCTTCATAGAATGAATTACTTCCTGCGCAATTATAATATTTTCACTACTCTGACGACCCGCAATGAAGCTGCATTGATGATTACCAACCACTTTCTCCATAATTTCCTGAAGACGACGACTTATGATTTTGGTGATAATCTTATAGCTCACATTGCAAAGAGATATCGGTCTGAAATCCCTAATTGTTTCTGGGTTCTCCAATTTTGGAATAAGAACAATGTTAGTGTTATTTATTTCTTTGATTATCTCCGGATTCTGGAATATTCTCCCAACCAACTCTACAAGGTGCTCCTGAAGGATTGACCAGTATTCTTGGTAGTCAAAATGCATTAGAGATTTTAGGAAATATATAAAAACAAAGAAAGTTATTGGGATATTATATTATGTACACAATATATTAATTGAGATATACACAATCCTCCTTGGTGACTTTTGATAAGAGCTTTAAATTTGAATTACCTTGATCATTTTTATAAGAACTTGATAAGAGTTATCTTAACATTTAATGAATTTTTTTTTTCATTTTTGTCTCTCATTAATTAAACATAGAGAAAAAGACAGAAAAATACCATTTGAACTTCAAAATCCCACTGACAAGAATGGTAATGGGATTGACAAGAATGATAATAAGATTGACAACGTAAATCTTTGTTAAAGGATTAATTTGGGATTTTAAAATTCAAGTGGTATTTTTCTGTCTTTTTCCCTTAAACATATTGCATTGATTAAAAAGTTGTTGACACCTATATTTATTTTATTTCTTTTTCTTACTTGACTAAAAAAATATTTATTTCAAGTACATTTATTATTTTTAGCCAATTTTAACCACTTTTTTTAAATTGGGTAATTCAGTTATCGATCTCTAATAAATAAGACAAAAGGAAGTATTAAAAATGGGAAAATCACAGTGAGGTCCCAAAGACCATAAAAAATTACAAAAAAGTCTCATAGCAAATTCCCTTATCAAAAAGGTCTTTAGGGATTGCATTGTGATTAATTCTGGATTTGAAGTTACCGGATTGCCCTTACTAATTGAAAACACACTGTTAGGCATTGACAACTTCATCAGCCTATTCTAACAACTGCATCTGCCTACTCTAACAAGTTTATTTTCCCACTTTGACAGTTTCTAAAATGACAAGTTAATGTGCATATTTTTACAAGCTTTTGTATCAATTTTGATAACTTCATTAGCCTATTTTGACAACTACATTAGCCTATTTCGTCAAGTTCATTTTCCCACTTGGACAACTACATCTGTCTACTTTGACAAGTTTAAAATAGGCATATATAGTTGTCAAAATAAGCTAACGAAGTTATCAAAATTGACACTGAGGCTTGTAAAAATATGTACATTAACTTGCCATTTTAGAACTTATCCAAGTAGGGAAATAAACCTGTCATAGCAGGCAAATGCAGTTGTCAAAATAGCTTGACGAAGTTGTCAAAATTGACATAGAGACTTATGAAAATAGGCACATTAACTTGCCATTTTAGAACTTGTCAAAGTGAAAAAATGAATTTGTCAAAATAGGCTGATAAAGTTGTCAAAATTGGCACAGAGGTTTGTGAAAATAGGCATATTAACTTGCCATTTTAGAATTTGTCTAAATGGAAAAATGAACTTATCAAAGTAGGCAGATGTTGTTGTCAAAATAGGCAGACAAAGTTGTTAATACTTGACAATGTGTTTTCAATTAATAAGAGTAGTCTAGTAATTTCACATTCAACATTAATCACAATATAATGTAGTTTTTAGAAACCTTTTTGATACACGAATTTGTTATGAAACTTTTTTATAATTTTTTATCCTTAGGACCTCTATGTGATTTTCCCATTAAAAGAAGATATGCCATGGAGGTCTTTCTTCTAGAGGCTCGCTTCCTTACGCCACGCGAGCATTGGATACGATTGGACGATACGCACGGCGCACGGCCGCACGATAGAAATAGTAATACCAAAGCGGCTAAACTGAGAAGTGCACGCTTAGCTTTATGCACTTCTACTGATTTCCAAATTTGTTTCATTATCATCGGGGCAATTCAATTTGAACGTTCCTTTTTGTAAGGTAATCCATTAACTCTTTTCTTTGTTTATTAATATCAATAAGACGCAAGCTATGTTTCCTCATCAAACTTTCCTCTGGCGTTTCTTTGGTTTCTCGCTGCTTTACTGGTGCCCTTTTGTTTGTTTTTTTTAAATGCGGTTTGCGTCTTTTGTTCTTCTTCCTTCATCGACATCATGAAAGCATTGTGATATATATGCTACATGATTCTTGTTTGAAACAATTAATTAAATGAAGATGGGTGTCGAAACAATTATTCCTTCTTGCCATTTGTTGGGTGTCGGAAGTTTCCTTTAACGATTGAGAATCGAACTTACTTCTTTTGCTTGACTTGCCGTTGAGTTGATTTTTACTCTAGGTATAGAAAGAACATTGACGATTAATCGATGCTTATGAAATCAAATACGGGTTCCTTGTACATGATAAGATTAATGTTTTCGTCTGCTTTCCCATAATTGAAGCCGTTGTTAGCTTTGTAAGATTCCAACGCCCCCCCTCCCCCGGGGGGGGGGTTGTTTGTCTAGTAGTTATTTTAATGTAATCGATTAGACTAACTAGCAAATTGAGAAATGCGCTAGGGATGGGTCACATCAATTGGTAGATTGGGTATAATTTAATTTGTGTTACTGACTTTGCTTTGACTAAAGATGGGCACTACCAAAGCCAAACACACCTCAGATCAGCAGCAAAAGGAGTTGTAAAAGGAAAATCCAATGGAAGAAACGCGAAGCCAGGTTTATCCATCACATCAATCTGAATCTGCCACATCTCACGATGGTGGTGCAAGATCTAACTTCATTGGGCATGTGAATCAAGGGTCTAATGTAAGAGGACTGAAGAAAAGAGGTCATGGAAGTCGTTCTTGGATAAAAATATATCAGGATGGAAATTCTAAGACTGTGACACTTGACAAGGCTACTATTATGAGATGTTGCTCTTTGCCTTCCAGAGATCTCCGACTGTTGGATCCTATGTTCATTTATCCATCTAGCATATTAGGACGGGAGAAGGCTATTGTAGTCAACCTTGAACAAATCCGATGTGTCATAACTGCTGATGAGGTTTTTCTAATGAATTCCTTGGATGGAAGTGTTGGCCAATACAAGTTAGAATTATGCAGTCGGCTTCAGAAAGAAAAATCTGGTAAGGATGTAGTTCTTTCTGCTGCAACTTATTGACGTTTGGGTGAGGTGGAGTGGTGGGAAAAATTATGTTGGTTGAACTTGATATTAAGAGGGTTATCATATGGCCACATCCGTTTTTGTGTTATCAGGGATAGAAGTAAAATAATGATGGAAAGTTTGATTTCTTTGCCTAAAGACAATATGTTTTCTACAATCCAACCGATGATAAGATCTTAGATGGAGGTGGCAAGTGCATGAAATTGCTCATTGTGTGCCTTTTTGATACAGATGATCTGCCATTTGAACTCAGGGCACTGGAGCTGGCTCTGGAGTTGACATGCTCATCTTTGGATGCCCAGGTGAATTGATTGACCTGTACCTCTAATTATTAAAGGGACACCCAGAATATAGACAACCGAATAATTTATACGTTTTTATTTCAAAATAGCAGCACTGAGTTGATAGGCCTGGCAGTCTTGTGGTTTTGTTAATCTGGTCTATATCATGTGTGGTCAAATATTTCTTGGCGGGATTTTATTAACTTTCGTATGAATATCCATTTCCTGAAAATTGTAGATAACCCAGAAAACCTAATATTGAATGCTCTCTATTGTCTTTCTACATAATTTTGTTCCTTTTGCTTTATTCATGTTCTATGCTGTGTTCTGTCCTTGTTTGTTATGAGTTGCATGACACTGCTGGCAAGAAGTGACATTCATACATGGATTCATGTAATGTTCCCCCGATTGCTATTTCTATTCTTGTTGACTACTATAACTGTGCCACTCTCTCGATCTTTACCACTGAGCTTACCCTGTTTTACCAAGTGAATCTATGGCTTCACTGGGTATAACTTGAGTTTTTCGACTTGAATTCAGCAAGTAAATGTTGTCAGTTACCAGCTTTATTGTAGTGACCAAATTTCATCTACAACTTCTTGCGTTATGAAGGCTCTGGATTTTATAGGTGAAGGAACTAGAAATGGCAATATATCCTGTACTAGATGAGCTAACCTCATCCATCAGTACTCTTAATCTAGAACGCGTTCGAAGATTTAAAGGCCACCTCCTTGCGTTGACTCAACGAGTCCAAAAGGTTTATAATGATAATTTTCTTACCTTTGATTGTAATATTTTCTTTCTATTGCCTGCAACTAGTAATCTGTGTTTAATTCCTAGGTTCGTGATGAAATAGAGCATCTAATGGATGACGATGGGGACATGGCTGAGATGTGCCTGACTGAGAAGAAGAGACGATTGGATACTTACCCTTCGAGTGACCTTTTCCTTCAGACGCATTTACCAGGATCTGGAACAGTGATTTCAAAATCAGCTCCTGCTTCACCAGAGCGGACCTTGAGTGGTGCTGAGATGTTGCAAAGGGCTTTCAGCAGCATTGGTAAATATGGCAGCTTAGCTGGTTCATCTAATAATGAGGAAAAGATTGAACCACTTGAAATGCTGCTTGAAGCATACTTTATCGTCATTGATAACACTCTAAATAATTTATTGTCGGTAAGATATGTGAGTTTCTTGTAGTTCTTAAGTATATCCATATTGTAAAATTACAGCATCTTTATGGTGGATTTTGTGATTTTTATAATAAATAATGTACTTAGCTTGTCTTTGATCAATCAGCTGTTGTGTAAGAAAGTTGCTTGTGTGACTATCTTTGTTTTGTGGCTTCTGATTTTTGCTACTGCTTTTTTTTTTTTTTGCATGTCATGGTTGATGCAAAAATAATCTGTCCATGAGATGCATATTTTATTATTTATATAGCATGCTTTGGGTAGATGCTGAAAATATTTTTCTTTTGTCGATGATGCAGCTCAAAGAATATATTGATGACACTGAAGATTTTATCAATATAAAACTGGTAAGTTGTTACTGACAAGTCTAGCATTCTGCTATCCATTCCTTTTCTCTTTCATAATATAAATTATCTACAAAAGAGAGTTCACACTCGGTATATATATGACAGGGCAATATTCAGAACCATCTAATACAATTTGAGATGCTTCTAACAGCAGCTACATTGCTAGCTACAGTATTCGCCGCTGTGACAGCAGTTTTTGGAATGAATTTTGAAACTACAGTATTTGACCATCCATCTGGATTCCACTGGGTTTTGGTAGTTACTGGAATTGGCTGTGCACTAGTATACTTCTCCTTCCTATTCTATTTTAAGAGCAAGAATGTACTTTCAGCATAACTGCAACCTGCTGTAAATAGTAAACACTACACTGGATTGTATATTGTATATTCTAGTAAAGCCGAGTTGGTCCCAGAAACATAGGACAGGACAGGTTACCCCAGCACACATCTACCCACAGCTCTAACAAGTTGGAACATGGCATATATGAATTGAAACTTCCAGCCATTTCATACCATTCAAGTTGCTAGAGTTGTACTTGGGCAGCTATCTTTTGTGCAGGCCAAGATGTCTCTGTAATCCCTTGATATGGTGAAGGAGTCATAGACTTTACCATCCCTGCTCTTTTTGTACTCAAACAAGAGATTTGAAGTGTCAAATGCTGTGAGCTTCACAAACCCATAGTCATAGTCTTTGAAGATGCTCCATTTGGTTTTGAGAGTAGTGAACGTTGAAAGGCTTGCCCCACCACCACCAGCAACCACATGTATGGTCCCATTTAAGGGTCCCTTGTAGTGTTGCTTCTCTTCACTGGTGCAGATATTCTGTTGCAATATTTAATGATAAGTGATTCGTTAGTAAGAGAATGAGAAAACTCCCACTTGACTGAGGAACAAATAGTATAAATTAGTGAAATTGCATTTATTTTAGAATGGCATAAGCTTAATCAACAAACTATTGTGCTGTTTGAGAAAATAATTTCGTCTAAATTATGACTAGACTGTCATGAGTTTAGTTATATCTATGATAAAAAAAGTGAGTTTAGTTATATCAAGGGTGGTCAAATTAATATAAAATAAAAATGGACAAAGAGCATGATGGAGAATCTAAATGTAGATCAATATGTATTCATGAAGCCAATGGAAGATAAACATTTATTGGATTGAACTTCTGAAACATATGACCTCTGCTTCTAAATATAAGAACTAAACAAGAGGTTCAAATTGGTCTTAAATATAAGACATCAACCTACTTTATTTCCCAAATTTATAATTTTTTTCCAAAGTATTCTTATTAGTTACATATATTAAAAAGGTTTCTGTCAAGGTTAATTCCAATGCACATAATTAAAACGGTATTTTAGGGAAATCAACACACATTTGTTACAAACAATTAATTAATTTCCTTAATATCCACAAATTAGCTAGCTAGTTCTGATACTAAGGATTGGAGTTAGTATCTATCATAAGTATTGGTTGTGTTTGTAACCAAATCAACCTTAACATTTTTAAATTAAGAGTGTGTTTGAATTAGTTTTTAGATAATAGTTTCTGGAAAAAAAAGTGATAAAAGTGACTTTAGAGAACAGATTATGAACAGAATATATTATGTGAAAAAAGTGGTTTTGATAAAATGATAGTGTTTGGGTATTGTTACCAGAATCACTTTTTTCATGTTCAAATTACCAAAAAGGACATTAACTTTTGTGATAATTACATTTAAAGGATAATATTTTTTATTTTAAATATTTTTAACAATAAATTTCATAATAAATACAAAAATTAAATAAATTTGTCTACAAAATTAAAATCATAACATTAGTCAATTATATAGCATCATAAAAAATAGCTCAAACATATATGTATTAATAAATTATATAGATTAAAATCATTTATACCTAGTAATTATCCAAAATAATGCTATATTTTAATTTGAAATACGTATTAAATTTTGACATTTTTTTTCTAATACAAATCTGCATCCATATGACCATACCATATTTGGTTGGCTTGCTTTTACAAGTTTCCTTTGCTTGTTTTCCTTTTCTTAGCAGATTTTTTCTATTAATAAAATAGTCAAGAGTTGAACAAAGAAATGGGAACAAAGATTCTGGAAAAAAAAAAGGGAACAGATGGGATGAGGGAAGGAAGAAGAAAGAGAAGAAAGGAGGAGAGAGAAAGAGTTGTTGGTGGAAATTACGATGCCAACTTCAAAAAAAGTGAAAAAAAAATAAAATTTTGTTTTAGATAAAAAAGTGATTATCATGTTGTTTTATGTGTTTGGATATTTTTATGCCAAACCATGATTTTCATCTCAAAAAGTGCTTTTCTGTTTTTATCCAAACACACACTTTAACTCCACCTGGCCAAATCTACTTAATGCTTGATTTTGGCAACTATGTTCAAACCAAAAGGTCCTTATCCATCCCTCTAATCAGACTTTGTAGCCGTAGATTTACCAAAATTTAAAAACATTAATTAGATTTAGTTTAAAAAAGCCATGTCAAATCAAGTCAAGATATATAACCATGTTAAATGTAAGGTATACTAAATGTTTGCCAAACATGGTACACTATAACTTTTGCTTAATAAGGGCCCTGCATCCCCAAGACACCAAGCTCGTCCCTTTAAGTTTTTTTTAAACATGAGGTTGAGTTCAAACCCTTTATGGGTATAATGGGTGTGAGTTATGACCAAAAAGAAAAAAAGAAAATCCTTTGCTAAATAGGTTGATTCATATTTGTGAAGTGGACAAGGATGAGCTAACCTGGTAAATGGGGCAAGTCCTCTCATAGTTGTGGACATGGCCATAGATGGCGATGTCCACCTTGTACTTCTGCCACAGCTTTTGAAGGCTGTCTCTACCCATTGGCTCTCCAAATGATCCCTCCATTGCATAACAGATACAAGAAGAATAACCAAGCACCCTATGTGCTAGGAACACAAGCCAAGGTTGTTTCTGTCTGTCCACTGATGCTAAACAATGTTCTATGAACTTGTACTGTTCTGTCCCCACTCTCCAATCGTGCTCTGTGTCCGCGATACAGAAGCGGAACATCCCATAGTCAACTGAATACCTGCCCAAAAAAAAGTTCAATGTAATGACTTAAACAAGTAAGGGAAAGCCTCAGGATAGTTCAATTATACCTGGCGTTTCACATGAAGTCTCATTGGAATTGAGGGGAAGGGGCAAAAAAAAAAACTCAAAAAGGCACAGACTTATAGTACCTGGCATTCAAACTTAATTGTTTTAGTCTAACATCATGTCAAGGATGAACCAAAGTTAAAACCTTGAGCTCTTGACGCACAGGGATCAGTTTATTTTAAGAATTCACTGAGGGTTTAAAGAAACACTGGTTGAACGATTAGGCCAAAACTTGACCCCAAGAACATTAGTACCCTATCATCTGATTACTCTCACCATTCAATGGAAAGTAAAGCTTTTTTCTTGAAAAAATCATTTCCTATCATTTTTATAGATGCCATCCTAGGTGTCTGTGTTAAGCATATATGATCGCCTTGTTGTCCATAGCAAATCCTCCTGAAAACAAGCTTCACTAGTTTCCCGATTTATATTATTATTATTTCAATCCTATTCTTCATCCTTGTCTTGTTTCTTTAAATACATTTTTAAGGGTTTTGTGTTCCACTGATTCATACAAAAGTCCATATTGTTACAGAAATATTTTGCCTGGTTAAAGTATATGTAGGGACTTTGTTCTACTATGAAAAGACCTATGATTTGTTAAACTTATTATTATCATAATTCATTGAACATGGCATTTTAAGAGATTAATATACTTGAACTTGAATGGAACTACCAACTTACATACCAGAACTTGGCTCTGTTTGAAGCTGGAACATAGAACATAGTCTGTGCCAACACGCCACATTCTCCACCAGAGTCCATGTTCTGATAAAACGATTCTGTCCCGGGCCAGTCTCGCTCATGATTTCCACTGTAAGGACATAAAGCCAATGACTTCATGACATAATTCTTTGAAGAAAATTAAGATACATTCATTTGGTAGTATGTTGTGGAAAACCTCGCAATCATGTAAGGTACTGCTGATGCAATTGGCTCCACCTGCGCTGTGAATTGATCCCACTGAGAAATGTACCCATTTGCATAACATATATCTCCAATATGGAATACTAAGTCAATTTTCTTTAAATCTTGGATGAGCTGCTTGGTAGTGTTAAGTGAACCAGGCTGGAAATTGTTGTATTCATTGGAACCATCCGCTTCCTCCTGCAGATTTAAATATGTTATATTTTGCAAGGGCTCGAAGAAATGCACAACAAAGAACAAAGGTTCACAAAATTGATGAAGAATGAAGACAATACAAGCTCATCACCTTTTTTCTCCTGGTTGATAGTTATACTTCTTGATAAGCAATTAGGTAAAACTTGGAACTGGCACTACTTTATAGCAACATATGAAATGGCTGAACAAGATAACAGAAACAGGATGCTTTAACGGCTAATAGAGCTTTGCAAGGAGCAAATATGGGCTACTAAGGGAAGAAAATGCTTGGAATAAGAAGTAACTGAAGGGATGATAACAGAGGGTGATAGACAGAAAATTGGAGAATTTTTGGGCAAGGGTCAATCCCCTCAAAGACTTCGTAAGTTTTTCCTCCTTTTTTTTTTGTGTTTTATTACAGAATGTTGGAAACCCAGGTTTCCATCAGAGGTCATAATTTATACATTAAAACTACAGGAGTTTAAAATCACTTTCTCAGTGTCATTGAGAAATAAAGAGTGCAGTTAAAATTTTACAAAGCAGTTCATACCTTCCCCATATCACCAAATATGACTACACGTTGTAAAGAATTTTGTCCAGGAAAAGGAGGAGCCTTAAACTCATACTTTTGACTCCAAACATACGTCCCATTGTTTAATTTTTGCCCTATCCTGTACTCATATCTGCAAAATCCATAATACGGTTGAGAGTGAAATTCATAGAAATGAAAAAGGTAACTTGTGATCAGGCAAATAAGACAAACTCTGGTCTATAATGTTTCCTACGTCTGTCTCTGTATTGTCATTTTTATATCCCAAATGAGGACTAGAAATTTAGCAACTACATACAAAGTAAGCCATAATAAGTTAATACATTTTGTTGGGCCATAGTTCCCTCAAAAAACTAGTGTGTATAAATCCGGGGTCACGCCATCCCACTGTTCTGGCTGGTGCACCTGGGCCACATTGATAATGTAAGTGTGTGATAATCAGCATTTTCGAACAGATTTTCTACCAACTTAGTGATGCTGAACAGAAAGGAGGAATAAAGGGAAAATAAGAAAAATTAACTCAAGATCAAAATCAATATTCTAATAATCAAGGATTGCAATATAACGGACTATGAGCTATCATAACCCTGGTCCCAAAAGGCTTTATTCAAATCCCTAATCAAATACTGAGTTACCCCAGTTATCCTATTACAGATCTTAATTCCCAATTAAAACTTACATTGTCACTTTAAAAAAATAAAAATAAACAGATATATCTACTCATAATGCCTTACCTAGGTTTTTGAGGAAATTGATGATGCTAATAATAGGGTATGCAGTCTGTAGAAAGGGAATTAGATGAACTTTCACATGAAGGGTTCAAGCAAAGGAGATTTATCAAGCCAGCACAAAAAATTTTATGCATTAAAGAAATAAAGCACAGATTGAATGTCTCATTTCCTTATGTTCCCAGGCTTGCACCTTAGGCTTAAGCTTTTGGCTCATAGTATCCTCAGGATTGACCTTCTCATTAAATTAAAGTTCAGAGCAATGTAAGAGGGACTTGGGCTCGGCACAAGCTTCAATCCCTAAGGGTTTTAGATGTGGGCGAGTGTTCAGAGATGAAAAGCTACTCTTGAGCATGTGCTAGCAGTTTAACTTTTGGTAAATTACTTCTTGGAAACTGCAATGACACTGGAAAAATTGAATTTTCTTTTTTTTTGTTTTTTGGGTTATTGGGGAAACATAAAATGAAGGTTTTCAAAATACATGAAGTTGCCAAAAAGTTTTCTCCAGAGAACAAAATTGCAAAACCCATTCTTCTCTACTTTCACTAAAGATCTTCCAATTTTTATAACATAAGTCATCATGGTAACATTGTCAATTTTAAATCTTCAGTCCTATATACTCAAAGATGAACCTAAACCTCCAAAGGAAAGAGTTTCCTTACCACATAAGCTGTCACATGTGAAAGTTAATGTCCCGGCAGGTGAACGAATATGATCCCCGCCTTTAGGGCCCCATTGAATGAAAGGTTCAGCTTCATTTATCCCATATCCGCTTGTCCATGTAACAGTAATCTGATTTTTAAGCTCAAAATGATTTTACTACAATTTGATAAAATAACAGCAAAACTTTAATAAGAATTTACAAAAATTAAGAAAAGAGAAAAGAAAAACAGTGAATGGAATATATGGAAAAAAGATACTCATCCGGTTAATAATATAAGACATATTTAGCGAGTTGATCTTGGTCATAAATATAAGACATATTTTTCATATTTATCAATGTTTTCCTAATTTACCCATATTAATGCTTCCTCAACGATAATCAAGGAGGAGAGGGAATAAAGGAATTAAGGAACATGACTAGGGTGTTTTAGAAAATACATGTCATATTAACTGACTTAACCAACTTTCTTAATTTAATCAAATTAGGTAAATATGTCTTATATTAAGGACCGAAGGGAGTATGATTTTACTGAAAGCAATAATAGGCAAGATATAGAATACTTTCTTTCTTCATATCTATTTTCTAGAATATTCTGTTATATGTGATGGGTGTAAAATGGATTTTTACCTCATCCCATGACTTCCCTAGCGCCAAACGAGGGTAAACTGGTGCATTTGGATTTGCAAAAGCCACTTTATCAGACACTGCCACTAGCTTTGGCTGTAATGCAATTTATAAAACAATAATGCATTTAGCTATATTACGTTCACCAGGCATAAAATCTTAACGAGTTTATAGAATTGAAAAGTTCAATTCAAATATTGGCTGGAAAATTCACAAGTCTATATGAGTATATGACAGAAATAAGATCCTATAAATGCATAAATCATAATTGGTTGGCTCCAAAGCAGCATTCAGAACAAAGAAATGTCATTTTGTATTAGTGAGCTAACGATAATTTTGAGTCTTGAGTTAATAAAAGCAATTGGAATCATGAGACATTTACATTGCAAGTAATCTAGTTCTATCAAGATGCTTCAAAGAATAGATATTTATAACACATTTAATTTGGTGACTGGTTCAGCAATTGCTAAACTTATAAATCTTCTAATCAGGGAAGATGTGATTCAATTGATCCATATAGATATCAGAAAGATTTTGAAAAAAATGAACGAGTGTAAGAAAAGTCATTACCACTAAATTATGTACAAAAAATAGCATGCACTTGCAATATGAATATATGACATAAAATTCTGGTATTATTCAGAAATGTAAGTATCAATTCATTGAAAGAAGAATGAATGTAATCCCATTGAGGCTCAGGGGAAGAAAACAGAAAAGAGAAAAAAGAAAAGAGTTTTTGAGCAACAAAGTAACCATTGAAAAGATCTGTTACCTTATGTACACCAAGATTAAAAAAAGGAATTCACTTTGAATGAGTTGGTCCATAATTAAGGTTTGCAACAGAAACATTAACAGCAAATGCAAATTTAAACTGATGATGAACTTACATTTGACAAACCACCAGAAAATAGTGCAAATGAGAAATCTGATCTCTGGTTAATCAGTTGAAGCCTCAGAAGTCCTTTTCCATTTACTTTATACTTGGGATTGGAGTAATTTGCATATTGGAACTGCAAAAGGGAGGATATATGCTTTTAAGATTATCAGACATATTAACTTGACCAATAATTGGCCTTCACCTTATAGCTTAGACTTTGACGTTGACATTGTCTCTAACAGGATATCAAAGCATTCATGAACAATTGGTAGTAGGTATGATAATGATAAGCCTCTATTTTGTTCACTCCTCAAACCCAAAAGGATTAATAGTAATAGGACAAAACTAATGTCAACTTACTTACATCCATTAGGTCAAGTTCATAGGTGAGTTTAGTGCACATACGCATTTTAACAACTAACAATAGTAAAGTAGCAAGTATCCATATGAAAATTTACAAACATTATAAGAGCTTATACAAACATTTACAAATGTTCATAGGTGAATTTATAAGAACACATGTGCATTTTAACAACTAGCAATAACAAAATAACAAGTATGATTGGAAAACTTAACCTAATGGATATAAATAACTTGGCATAAGTTTTGTCCATTTAATACATGTTATGTGTACCTTAATGGGTGCAGAACACAGCAGAGGTGGATAAACCCTACGATTTTCTTCTGGACATGTCGAAGCACTATAGGTTATACAGAACAGTAATGACTAGTGTCAGTGGAAACACAGACAAGATTTCACTGAAGACAGGAAGCTAAGGTAATTACAAGGAATAATTGGAATGAAGTTTAGAATTAGACCGATCCTGGTTTACCTAAAATTTGCAGGAGAAAATACACCAACCCAATCATCATCTGATGGAATAGGAGAACTATATTCCACAGTTACCCATTCTGTGGTTTGCCCCTACAATATGATCAAGTTAAACATTTGCATCAGCACTGAAATCTCTTTGAAATGGCATGTAAAAATATAATCTAAGACCCAAAAAAAATGGCAATCGCCAAGAATATGCACAAAATGAACAGCTTCTAAAACTCCTGAAACTTACCTCTAATCCAAGAACTGTTGGAGATGCTTTGATGTAAGCAAGGTCAAGAAGGGATATTGTAGCTTTATGAACAGCAACTTTTAACAAAGGTTGACCTCCATGTGAACATACATTATGATACATTGAACAAACTAGAAGAAATGCCAAGAAGATATATTTGGATTCTCCCATTCCACCCATTATCTGAAAAATAAAACTTGGAGTCAACTACCAACTTGCTTTCCTAGTCAAAGTGGCTCATAAATACATTAAGGTGGACTCTGGTGCATAAGTAAATAGTTATATATAATCTATTTAATAAATACATTAAGTGGCTCAGAAATTGAGTATATGATAGTTAAGATGTGTGTAGGGTATGTGCTAAAAAAAAAAAAAAAGGAATCGATTCCTCAGATATCTCATACTCGATTTTTTTTTTTTTTAATAAACAAGACTCCTCAGACCTAAATGGTCATATATAGTCTAAACGCAACAGAAGTTTTGTAGTTCGTTATTACTCGTACTTGTTATCAATTACTATAAGCCACAACACCATGTGTAGTTAATATCTAGGTTTAGAGAAGTCAAAACGATCATCTTTAACATGCAAATATAAACTTCAGTTCCAGAAACTTCACCAATACAAGCATCAAGTATCTTCTACTTTCTGCAATCCCTTTCGGCCTTACCCCTTCGAAAAATTGGGTGGGAAAAGAATATGATGAACAAAGCACAGAAAAATGTGATAATGGAAAGAAACAGAGGAGGAGGAGAGACGGGGAAAGTTGCCTATTTGTTCAGCCCAAATCCAAAGGATGGCATTTGTTTCTGGGCATGGATAATAAGATATTACTCCTCCGATCCTAATTATAATTATAACGTAAAGTTGATTTTTTTTTAGAAATTAAGGAAACTAATTAAATCATTTTAGAGTATTTATATTTTTAGTATCCTTAGATTATATATCATTTTATTAGTTAAATTAATTAGTTTAAAGAAAAAAATAAAAAAAAATATTTTAAAGTGATTTAATTGACTTCCTTAATTTCTCCAAAAAAGTCAATTTTATCTTATAACTAGGACCAGAGGGAGTATTTTTTTTTTGGGGAAAGAGGGAATCTTCAGAATAAAGATGCTGCATATACCAACTCAAACCAAACAGTCCAGTTCTTGAACACTACACCGTCCAATAAATAAGTGCCCGTTTGGATTAACGGTGGAGAAGTGACTTTTTTTGCCATTTGAATTTTAGAAAAGTAAGGGAGGATTAAAAGTGAAAACGTAAATGTGATTTGTGTTTGGATTAATGGTGGAAGAAATGACTTTTTTTCTAACATTAAACCGGTTTGGATTAGAGTTTGAAAAACCCGTTTAGATGTAAAATGACTAAAAAGGGCATGGATGTTATTGAATACTACATACATACATACATACATACATACTATCTGTATATATTTTGATAATTGAAGTTAAAATTAAAATTTGATAAAATACAAAAAGTTCAATTATTATTGGAAAAAAAAGGAAAATACACTAAAGGACTTAATTAAAAATAGATAAAATTATATTTAAATTAAAATGCATACATGAGAAAGTATCAATAAAGGTAAATTAAGAAAATATTTATAAATATAAAAAATATATCTTATATTTAGAACAAATATTAACTTTTTAAATATATCTTATATAAGAGTAGAACAAAACATAAAAGTAATTTAAATCAAAACATTTTAATTTATTTTTTTAAAAAAAGAGTTGATAATTTATTTATATTTTCATATTACTCATTTTAAACTATCAAAATGTGTTTCTAAAAAATAAACATGGACTGAGTGTGAAGCAAATGCAATAGTTGTATTGATAAAAAACACAAAAACAAAAGGTTTCGGTTGTGGGACCCATGCTCAGTCTTCTCTCTCTCCTAATTGTCACACATTGAAAAGGCCTGTTCGGGAAGACCATCTAATTCTCCAGAAAGAATCAATTTAAACCCTCTAATTGTTTCTGCTAGACCAACATATTTCCCCGGCGAACCGGTAAATACTTCTGCTACGAAAAAAATGCCTGCACCGCAGGGGGAAGAAGGAAAAAGCGGAACTCTTGAGCTTTTGAAAAAAGCCACAGTGGGATTATAAGTACAGCAGCCTCCACCGCTCCCCCAAACATTTCAAATATTCTCTACTATTCTTTTTTTGAGGTACCGTGCGTTTGGGAAGCTTGAACGCTTTTCCAAACAGGCTCTAAACCTACTTACGACAGTTTCCCGTTATGCGGTTAGTTTCAAAGGCGGGTGGAGAAAACAAGATTGGGTTAAAAAGACCATTGATTAGAAGAGAGTCAGATTTGTTACCAATAGGTGACATGTTTTTGCCAAATGGTAGGTAGAGTGATTTTCATATTATTAAACTTAGTTGAACTTATAAATTCATTCGGCATATTTATCGTTTTTATATTTTTAATTTACAGAATTAGATCATTTTACTCTTAAACATGTATTAATGTTATAAATTTATCATATTGAATAATTTTATATGTGAACTTAAAAAAAAATTCTTTATTAAATATGATAAATTATAAATATTGATGCATTTAGTTTTAAATATTTGGATGTAATTTGAAATATAACTTAAATTGTTGTCATTTTTTTGTATTTTAATTATTTAATTATATACTTTTAATAGTTATTTATAAATAAAAGTAAATTCTTATTAGAGTTCATGGTCTGAGTTTACATCTCTGTCATAAATTTACTTAAATTTGTGACTTAGACAACTTTACAAATACTAATACTACCATATGTACTCCTCTAATCTTAATTACAAATTACTTTTAACTTGTTTTACCATGAATAAGAAAACTTCAGGGTCTGTTTGGTATGAGGGATTTAGAGGGAAAGGGAGAGGAGAGAAAATTTTTATGAGTTAGATTTAAGAAAATTAGAGAAGTGATGTTATAAAATTTTAATATGGAGAATATGTAAGATAAAAGAGTAGGAAAAACAAATTTAAAACTTTTAACCCCACTTTTCTTATTTTTTTAAATCCAACTTAAAAAAAATTTGCCCTCCGCCCACTTTCCCTCCCCTCCCTTCATACCAAACAAACCCTTAAAATTTAAACCTTAATAGCTCTTGCCTTAAAATTTAACAATCTTTCAACTTGACTCCTATTAAATATACACTATACCCCATCAAAATAGATTCTACCTGAAATAAATGAAAAAGTAAAATTATATATTTATATAAAAATTTAATAATGTGGCTTATAAATTGGAAAAAAAATATTATCCCTCTACTTTATAAATAAGATTATTTCTATACTTTATAAAAAAAAATTAGAGGAACACATTAAAATACTTGCAGTTTACTTTTTAGAATTCATACAATATATGTAGATCTCGTTTGGCTAAAAATATTGAAGTGTTCCATGTGGATCCGTTGATGGAAATATGAACCTACCATGTGATTGCTCATTCTTGTTCTTCACATTTTATTGAGCATTTTGTTTATTAATTAAGAACTTGGAAGAGAATATTTTCCCATTTAAATGCCGATGTTTCAGAAAAATAATTATTTTAAAAAATTATGACTGAGTTAATTAACGAAGCTGGAATAGCTCAGTTGGTTAGAGCGTGTGGCTGTTAACCACAAGGTCGGAGGTTCAAGCCCTCCTTCTAGCGTTTCAGTTGTGTTTTTTGACTTTTCCCCCCTTACGTGATTCTTTCCCAAACAGCTAAACTTTTGAGAAACCCAATGTTGAAGCATCTTCTTCGTGATCACCGCCCACAAAGTTTTCATTTCTTAACTTCATCATCATCAATTCATCCATGTCTCTGTTTTTCTTCTTCACTCATTTAACATAGATCTCGTTCCTTTCTCATCTATGTCTGCAAACGAGGCCACTAATTGTGTAACGGCAACAACATTATTTAGGAGCACAAAAGAATGAACAAAACAAGAATAAAACATCCATACTAAATAAAAACAATCGTCATGACAACTTACAAGTGCTACTACTACTACAACAACATACATCCTAATAATCCCGTATGTGTAAATAAATAAATAGATTTCAACTTTGTTCTTGCCATTGCTGGTCAAGGAAAACGAAAAAAGAAAAATAAAACTTTGCGCAATGCTTGTCCCTTGACACTAAGAAGCGTTGCAAAAACTTATGCTTCGCGTTTGTGTATAGGTATATTCGACATGTTGCGTGATTTCTCCAAGGCTTTGTGTTTGGCTGAATAATCATTTGCGATGACCTGAAGATGCCATGAGTACTGCAACAGCAGCAACAAACATGAACAACATGCTCACTAGCAGTACATACGTTATTCGCGACGATTTCCGATACTCCCCGAACAAAACAATGCCCCAGAAAGTGCTCACAAGTGGAAGTGCCTGTAACAACAACAACATCGTACAGATTCATCATAATCTGAGGAGGATACATGAGTTTTGTAAGACAAGCAAAAGGTTGCTTTCTAAAGTTAAAAATAAGGTAAAACAATAAGGACCCTATTAAAAAGGGGAAAAACTCGCGAACGTGATAAAAAAAAAGGAACTATAAATACCTGAATAAAAATTAGTTGAAACTATAACAACTTGTAGATCGATTATTCCTTCAAAACAAAGTGGGTTTGTGACAAAAAATATAAATTGCCTTTGGTCCTCAATATAGAACATATTTGAGGAGTTGATATTAATCCTGAATATGATACATATTTTTCATATTTATCAATTTTTTCCTAATTTATCCTTATTGATACTCCCTTAATAATAATAAAGGAGGAGAGGGAATGAGGGAATTAAGAAAGATGACTGGGGTGTTTTAGAATATATATGTCATATTAACTAATTTCCTTAATCTAATCAAATTAGTTACCTGTACAGCATCGGCTGCTGCATATCCTGCAGCTTGACCTCCCATAAACTGGAGACCATTCCCAAAGCCACAAAGAAAACCAGCCAAGAAGGCCCAACCTCTTCCATTCCAATCTCCCACATAAGCCTTCAGTGATGACTTGGGTAAGTTCAAGACAGGGTAGTAAAGGAAGGTGACGTTCAGAATGATGGCGATCACGAAACAAGAAGTCGAAAAATAGAAGAAGGCGGTGTAAACACTCAAATGGGAAACCCCTTTCTTCAAAGTGTGCCACTGGTCATTTGTTGCCACGTTGAAAGCTGGTGAGAACAAAGAGAAGCAAACTCCGGCAAAGAATGTTATCGCTAATCCAACCACCGTGCTCTTCCCCAAAACCTAAACAAGCACGGTTACAGGCATACATCAGGTTTGTCTTTCTATCAAATAGCTCAAACCAATTTTATAAGATTTATCTGTCAGTTAATCAACGTGGGACTTCATAGATTCTAATATCCTTCGGTCTACTTTATATTTCATTTTTTTAGCTCCTTATCTTTCATACAGATATGAGTAAGATCTTACAAAATATATCCATGAATGGGAAAACAATGAATGTGACTTCACGCGCGCTTGACTTGAGATGCATACAATAAAAGGGGGCAAAAAAAAGACAAACTAATACTGTTTTTTCAATAAAACATAGCCACCTGCCTTGATTGATCTCCTTTTCTCGAGCTCTACAAGGAAAACTGCAGTTCCTGCTTTTGCTTTACTTGCAGAACCACTTCCCTTCTCTATATCATTAGTTTTGACTGTATATGTTTCAAGAATAGATAATATTTAGTATTGTTTTAGATAATTGAAAACACAAAATTGAGAAATGCGCTTTATCGATGCTTCTTACCTCCGGTTGCTGCTACCAACGTCGAAGACGCATTCCTGGCAGAAGGCCAAGTTTTGGTAACATCAGCACAATACTACCAATATCAGATAAGAGAGGGAAAAAGCAAAACAACACAAGACACATTTTAGCACAACTAAAACAGCTGGAATTTGTTAATGGTCTTGGAGCCTGGCAACATGAAAGCTCTAAGTGGGAGGTCGTATGTTTGATCTTGTAACCTGAGATCATTAATGTATGCTCCTCTAATTCAGAAAATAAAACAGCTGGGATTTGGTGTTCCAATGATTAATATATCTTTGGATAACAACACCTAATGACAATTGCCTCCTAACCACTGAACCCATATTAAAGATAAATGCTGCAAGTCTGTAACCAGTATTCTCAAAATCAGCTAAATCACTTATTTATATAATTTCCCCTGGAAAACCAAGACTGAGTTGGTCTAGAGATGTAAGGCTTCGCTAGATCCCTCCGAGTTTCAAGTTTAAGAACTAGCAGAGAAACTTGTATTGGGAGGGGCAGCCATGAATCTCGAACCAGACACTGAATAATAATGTCAAAAAAAAAAAAAAAAAATTCCCCAAGAAAAAAATGTAGAACTTTTTCTGTTTTTCCTTTATATTTTCTTGTTTCATCTGTCAAGAGGTGAAGGGATAAGGACGAAGAAAGTGTAGGACGACAAGAAACTGGAAAAGGTAATTATGAATCAGTAGAAGGCATAAGTCACAATCCCAATTATAATTTCAAACAAAACAACACATACGTAGCTCCATCTTTCTGATCACTTGACAGAGTATTGAGCTTGGCTTTATTATCAGCAGTGTTAGATGAATGAACAGCAGAGCCTAGACAAACAGCAATCAGAAAGCAACCAACTCCAGGGAAAAGAATCTCAGCCTTATTGATTTTGTCATCCAAAAAATAATTCAAGGTTGATCCTGTTACAATCCGAATAAACACATCGTGGTAAAATTTAGTTTTGTGGCAAAATACACATTGTTACTAATATTGAAAGGACCAAAACTTATAAAGAACAGTTTTGTTTGTGCATTTCCTTTTACTTTCTTCTTTCTGTTTCTTGTAGAGCATGTGAAAGTGACATACCTATAACAACTGTTATGCTTGATGTGATCACTTCTACAACTGATAAACCGACGAAAGCCCAGGCATACTGTGTGGACAGATTTCCGAGGCTCAGTACAATACCGCCCGCCATTGCAAACAGAACAGATGGCCAGTTATCCTGCATCAAACCCCTTAGCAGATTCACAAACCAGTTGAAATAAATGATGATCATCTTCAGATAAAGTTCAGGGACGAGAAAGTTGCTTCCTAACCCAAGAGTTTTTAAAGATTCTTCAGATCAAACTCAGTAGAAATTTATGAAACACTCATCTTAATGGCATCAATATGACAACAATTATGGTTCAATTTAATATTTTAAAGTTCTATTTTGTCATTACCTTGATGGGAGGTTATTAAGCTGACAACAAACAGAGTGAGAGAAACAGACAACAAAAACCTAATCACTTCTACTGAGGGTTCCCTAATTCGTGACAGCTCTTTCCCAGCAGCCATCACTATGCCCAAAAACTGGTTCGAGGATTCCCTAACATCCTTTTTCACCAATTGTGTTATGGGATCTCAGTTATCTCTATTTCATATCACAAGTTCTATGAATTATTGCTTCCAAAAGATCTAGTATAACGAGAGGTATTTCAATTGAAGTTTTCCGCTGTTACTCTGATATTGTGAGATTCCATATGTATGCTAGATAATTGTTTCCATATGGTATGTCTTACATTATGGTCCTATTTAACATCATAAAGTTACTTTCACAATTAACCTATTGTCATACAACATTCAATGGGCACATACCTGAGCAAGCTGATCTAAGAAATTCGGTTTGTCGTGCGAGCTGTGGCCTATCTGACCGAATGTGAAAGCAATGATGATGGCAGCCAAGACATTGGTGATGGAGTAATCAAGGTATGTGTGCTGAGGAAGACGACCTCTTCTTTCTAAAAGAGTCATAACAGCAGGCCATGTCCCCAGGAAGAGAAGGGCCAAAAGCATACACACTATGGCACCTCCCTTGCTCTCAACTAAATACATTGTTAGTTTCCTATTTCAAACCCACCACAGAATTTCCTCACTGATGTTCAAGTTACCAAGCAGAGAAAAAAACCAGAGAAATCCTGAAAGCAACATGAATAAACCTCATTTCAGCAAAATAGCAAGATAATAATTAGGAGAGTTGGCCTTTGTCCTAACTGTAATATTTGTTTTTCTTATTTGTCATTCTTTTCCTAATTTACCCCTATCGATGCTCCCTTAAGAATAATCAAGGAGGAGAGGGAATGAGGGAATTAAGGAAGATGACAAGGTGTTTTAGAAATTATATGTTATATTAACTAACTTTCTTAATCTAATCAAATTAGATAAATAGGACTTATGTTAAGAACAAGAGAGTAACAAGTTTTTACATAATAGAACTGTGTCCACTAGGAACCCCCAATGGCAAATTCACAAGTATGTATTGGGTTGGAAATTCAACCAACAAGCAAAACTGAAACAGAAGAATAAAAATCCAAATATGGGAATGAATCCGCTGAAACAGAAACAAAATCATGATTCATAATTGAGTTTTTGAGAAATTAACAACAAGCATAAAACTAACTGTACATAGAATAAATCAGAAGCAATGTCTTCAGAAACGAACTCAAACACCCAACCACACATACTCTGCTAGTGTTACAGAAAAAGTCTACATAGAATTTGGAAAGCGTAAAAGAACCATCAAAGCCAGAACCCATAATTTGAAGCGAAAGAAACCAACAAAATTAAACTGAAAACACATGCCGATCACATAATGAACCAAAAGTGTATCCCAAATCCCAATCAAAACGAGAGAATATCCAATTTTCCAGGAAAAATTAAAGGAAAAAAAGGTTCAGAATCTTACAGTACAGATACTGAGTGTGTGTATAAGGAAAGAAAGACAGGATTGAAGGAAGAAGAAAACTGGGTGTGGATGAAAATGAGGCGAGTGGGACTCAAACTGCAAGGGAAGAAAAAACCGCAAGGAAGAAGGTGGCTGCGCAAAAGTCAAAAAAACAAATCCAATTCGAGCAGTGGAGTCAAAGGTTAGTTAGGAATCTGGACTGTAGATTCGGTGAGGCGATGCCAGTGGGAATATCCTTTAATCAAGGAAAACAAAAAAAGGGAAATAATAATAATAATAATTCTGCTTTGCATTACTCAGTTACTCCACAGTCCAGACTGTCATGGCCCATAAAACAATGCAAACTTATTTAATACAGTTGTAATAATTATTCAGGATTCCCTGCAGGCAAAAAAAAAAAAAATTATTCAGGATTCCCTAGTAAAATAATAATTGGGAAAATTTAAGAAAAATATCTTCAAAATTTGAAAATCCTAAATCAATGTTTTTCACTTTTTCTATTAAACTCAGTTGTGAATCGCTAATCAAGTATAATCAATCCCTAAATTATTGTAGAAAACAGAACTGATTTGAGATTTTGATACTTTGAAGGTGTTTTTCTAAAATTTTTCATAATAATATTGTATGATCCGTAATCATTAATTTTATTTAAAAAACAGAAAAATTGAAGAAAAGTACCTATTTAAAAATTTTATTGATCAATAGAATTCATAGGAAGTTTTTATAGTTTTTTTTATTTTAGATGAAATTTATGTGAGTTTTAAAAATAAACAAGTCCATGTAATGTTAATATAGTTAAAAAAAAAAAAAAAGTCCTAGATAAACCATCATATTTTTATGTGAAAGTCGTAGTCAAGATTACCGTCTATTTATAAGCTATGAAATATAAATAATATGACTCTTTTTTCATAACGTCATGAGATCCAAATTAATTTGTTCATAATTATGTTATAAATTTTAAATTGATTTTGAGATCCTATTAATTTTTTTTTATTAATAGAGATCATATTAATTTTTTTTATTAATATACTAGGATGTTTCAATTTTTGACACAATCTATGTGACATTTTATTTTTGTCATTTGTGAACTACTTGTTATGATAAGATATAAAATGTATTGATAAAAAAAAAAAAGATAAGATATAAAATGTGTTTAATTTGTTGTTTTCGTGAATAGGGCTTTATTTATTGTTCAAAAGAAAAAGTGAATAGAGTTTATTTTAGATAGATGATATTATACAGTAAAAAAACTTCAATAAAATACCTATGTTAATAACTACATGACATATGGATGATATGATCAGGTGATGGTTGTGAAAAATAAAAGTTCAAAAAGATCATCATGGATTTGGGGTTATAATTTTGGTGAAAAATAAAATTTATATTAGTTTTAAAATAAAATGTGGAAGGGATTGAATGAGATAACTAGGAGGTTTAACTAGGGGGAATTTTGTATTTTAAAACTGGCTAAATTACATAAAATATCTCTAAACTTTAGGTTAGTTGCACATTATCTCCTAATTTTTAAAAGTTTAAATTAAATACCCTAATATTTCATCTTTTGACTATTAACTTCTTTGCCATTAAATTACAGTTAAACACTACTACATAATTATCTATATTTCATGGTTATTTTTAACAATATTTTATGGTTTTCAACGGTTAAATATCATAGTGCTAAATATTAATATTTTACGGTTGTCAACACTAAAATATAGGGCTCTATATTTCACTGTTGTCAACTAAAACTATTATTTATTTGATATAAACTCCACGGTTCTTAGTCAATGACGGTTAAATATAGGACACAATATTCAATAGTTATTATTTACAAAGAACCGTGAAATATATTACAGAATACTTTACAATTCTAATGTTGAATTGTAAAGTATTTGACACAAGTTTTGGTCATCTATAAGTAGTTTATTTGACTGTTGTTCAGCTATAATCACAAAATATTTTTAGATGCTTCACGATTGTTTAAAAGAATCGTGATATATGGCTCAATAAATTATGGTTATTAGCAAATAACCTTGAACTATTGGTGACCAAATTTTTTTTTTAGAAAAAGGGGCTCATTCTTGATCAGCCCCCATGCATATTACATACAAATACCTGTAAAGAAGAAACCAAAACAAAGATCCATATTTGAAGGAAATTATATACACACATAGGAAACTACGAACCTAACATATCCAACAAATTAAATCAATGTAATTATATCCAAATCTGAAATAGCTAAACTAAGAACCTAACATATACTTAAACAAAAAATGATTACTCTAGCTAACTCCATTCTGCAACAACACACTAATGAAAAATAGTCATAGCTAACTCTTCTATGACTTCTTCAATTTGGCAAGGTGAATATTGCTCACAATAACTATCTGCAAAGTACTGCAGGTAAAAACAAATTAAATATGTTAGAAAATATATCAGTTGATTTTTAATTTAACTTAAACACACACACACACACACACACCCCCCCCTTAGTATTAATTGAGACGAGATTATAGGTGATTATGTTCTTCATGAACTTCATGACATAGTACCCACAATCAGAGCTCTTATCCGGTTGTTGTGGACACTATAAAGAAACAAATGAAATATATTAGTGCCTTCTTTCATTTGTGTAAACAGAACACAAATAAACAACTCTGACAAGTACATGAACACAACTGACATATTATATGTTAGTGCAAGCGTTTCACCCAAGAAGGGGGGTGAATTGGGTGATACTATAAATTTCATTGCGTATAAAAAAATTGACGAAATATTTAAAGTAGTTAAGAGCAAGGAGAAATATCACCAAAGTGTACACCGGGAGTTATACTGATTCGGCCACAACCACTTTGACCTATATCCAGTCCTTAGAGCGTCTCTGAGAGTTTCACTATATTCTCCAAGATTCAGTGGGTTCTTGGCACCTCAGTACACAGCAAGTTCCTACACCTGGACACTCGCTCCCCCTTACAAGTTGTAATCAAATCCCCAACTCAAGGTTCCACTACCTTAAGTTGTCTCAATAACAAATATTGAGTTTGTAATGAAAAACTCTATCACAAAGCAAATATATAATCTCTGAAGTACAAATGAATGAGTATATGAAAACAAAGCACTAAGAGTGTGTTGATCAGTGTAATCTCAGTTCATGTCTTGTTTTTCTTCTCTTTGAATGCTCCATATATATATAGATGATTTGTAGTGTTCGTTAGAAGCAATTCAAACTTGTCTGTTAGAGTCACGCCGCAACGGTTGACTATTCTTTGAATTTGAAAACTATCCGTTTGCGGTAGGTAGTGGTAGGTAAACGTTCGGATACTTTATTTGACTTTGCTCTTCTTGCATGATCTCTTCATTATTTCTCTACAAATGTACTTAGGATACTAATACAATAAAGGGTTAATCATATATATAACAATTTAATAAACATTCGATAAAAAACATAATTTCTGGACTGCCTTACTCGAGTGATCATATCTGTTACTCGAGTGGTCCCTCGAGTAAACCTATCAAAAATATGGCAATGAGCAAATCAACATTTTAAATCAGATATCACTTGGGTAAGACCTGGAGTGATACATTACAAACCTTGAAAATACCTAATTACTCGAGTGGCTATATCTTTACCTTCATAGGTTACTCGGGTGATCACTGTGGTAATCTGGTTACTCGAGTGGCTACTCGAGTGGGCTTCATTTTTCTTCACACCTTACTCGAGTGGTCCTTTGAGTGACTTTCAAATAACCTGGCAGATTACTCGATTACACCCTCTAGTAAATGCATCAAATTCTTGGCTGAGAGTTTGCTTTCTGGTTACTCGAGTGGCTACTCGAGTAATACTTCAAATAATTCTGTATATTACTAGGGTGGTCCCTCGAGTAATGCTATTTTCTCACTGGTTACTCAAGTGGTTACTTGAGTAATGTGTTCCATTTCTTGGCTGAAAGTCATTGGAAGATTTTTAACCTGATTACTCGAGTGGCTACTCGAGTAATGGCTGTGAACATCATGTTACTCGAGTGGCTACTTGAGTAATGGTTTATATAACTTTGTAGATTACTCGATTACTCCCTTGAGTAACTTCTTCCAAATTTTGGCAGTGCTTCACTAGATAAAATTCTTCTTGCTTACTCGAGTAATAGCTTCTCTTACCCAAGTGGCTACTCGAGTAAACCTTCACAAAATTTGATTATCCCTCCAGTGCTTACTTCAAGTAATGCTTTGCCACTTTGTTTAAAGATCCATTTGTTTGTTATCAAATCCTTTCATATCATTGATCCAATCTTTGTTATCATCAAAACATATGAGATCTAACATTATATATATATATAGGTGAATTGCCTCTACTTCTTTCATGTGTACATGGATCCATAGCCGTGGCCAATTACCACGGGTAGCTAAGGCTTTCATTTGTGGCTAATAGTAAACAACTTTGATAAGACAATAAGAAACTAATGACTACCAAAAGTTGTAAAGGAAAACATCATAGTAAATGTATAAACAAATAAATTTATCAACTTACTTATTGAAAAGCTCAACTTTCTATGGTCGGTTGTCCATGTAATATCCCAAAATATATTCAAGGATTAAATGGCTCAAAAGCATGTGTAAATAGTGATAGAGATCACTTTGGGAATAAAGTATGAGTATGTTTCAAACTAGTTAAAGGAAAGTATTCAATTCCCTTATGTTGAGTCAAATATGATATAAAGCCTAACTTGGAGCTAAAAAGAGAGGGAATGGCGTATGAAAGAGGAAAAGGGAACTAAATAAAAGACCTAAAGGCAATTTAATTAATGTTGCCATAATCAAAGGCAAAAGTGACATTTACCATTGGATCTTGAGGTTAGGATTGGAAACAAAGATGAAGGGTTAGGATTTGCCAATGAAAAAGCAAAGTAATGATGAAGATGAAAAAAAAAAAAAATTCACTCCGTCCCTCAAGATAAAGAGGAATGACCAAGGGCAAAAGAGAAAGAAAGAAAGAGTTGGTCAAAGTGTCAAACCCATTTTTAAGAAGACTAAGGTCAAACTTGAACTCATACACATATGATGAATTGGTCAACATATTTTTCTCCTCTTCCCTTAGAAAATTTGGTCAAGATGCAAGGAATAAGAAAGAGACTTTAATTAAAATAATCTTTCACCTTCTTATTTAAGAAGGGATGGTTAGGACAAAGGAAGAAGAAGAAAGTTGGTCAAACATTCAACTCAGTTTATATTAGGACACATGACCATCTTTCTAGCCAAGCACTTCTACACACATGAAATCAATTAATTCTCCACACTCCCTTATCCTCTAAATTCAGTTAAGCTAAAGAAAAGAAGAGAGGAAGAAAAGTCAACATAGTTTCAACCTTGTTCAACTTGACGAGTTGACCAAAAAGCAAGAGTGAAAGAGGGAGATTGGTCAACAAAATTTCCTCCTCTTTAATTAGGAATTTCGGCCAAAACTAGAAGAGAGAGAGAGAAGGAGTGAATCTCAATTTGACCAAACCATTCTTTGGTTAATTAACTAAGGCACTTTTTCAAGACACCACAACAATTTGACACATCGTCTTTGTCTCCTAACTCCCTCAAAATTTCGGCCAGGTGTGTCAAGAGATAAGGATTAATTATTTAAAACACTACACTCTCTCATTCACACTCAAAAAGTTGGCCAAAAAGAGAGAAAAGAAAGGAGAAAAGTGAAGAACAAGAAGCAAAGTAAGACTTTTTTATCTATTTTTACCCTTCAATCACCTTTCTAGCTTAGAACACCTTCATAGACATTGTTCCTCTCGCTAAGAGCTACATTTCTATGGTTTTTATTTCTCAAGGAGAGGAGTTTTGAGCTGCCAAGAAAGTGTGAAAGTTCGAGAAACCAAGAACAAGCCTTGGCAAGTGAAAGAGGTAAGCTTAATAAGCTTTAATTTGAGCCAAGTATCTTGAATGTTGGTTAGGTTTTTGACATGTTATAGTGCTTCCATAGTTTTGGTCAAGGCATGAATTTAAGGTTTGATGTTGTTATAAGCATGATCATAATGATAAATGATGTTTAATGATGATACTAGACTAGTTTGGTAGTGAAATTGCAAAGCTGATGATCATTGGCTTGGGGAGTTTTGTTCTGCCAGGTGCAGGGCAATAGGGAGGAGTGTGATTTTGATGAATTTAAGGTCACTAATGGATTTTATACAAAAAACTATGTGGGAATAGCCTATAGTTATGATTTTGAATGAATAAGATATGACATCTTAAAATTGGAATTTGAGTTTACTAAAGGTTAAATGCTACTAGATTCGAGGTAGGTTGTTTGTGGCTTGATTTTGACTGATCATTAATATGTATCTTTTGGGTTAGTAAATTGTGAGATATGACCTGTTAAAGTTAGACATTAAATCTGGAATGATTTTGTGGCAGTGAGGATTTATTGTCCAATGGTCATGATATTTTTTAGAATTATAGTAGACATACTAAGCTTTAATTTGATATATAATATGTATCTTTTGGGTTAGTGCATTGTGAGATATGACCTATTAAAGTTAGACATTAAATCTGGAATGATTTTGTGGCAGTGAGGATTTATTGGGGGTTTTTGGAATTGTGTATGTGTAATTGGCAAAAGAAGGTATTTTTTTCTTTAAAATAGACTTAAAGAGAGTCACATAGGACTTTGAACCACCCCAATTGGAGATTTTTAGACAAAGTTATGAATTTTCAAAGTTAGGTGAAAATTCTGGCAGCATAGGATTGACATGCGAAATTAAGATACTTAGTGTGAATTGTAATAAGTTTGATTTCCAAGGATAGATTTAAGTACTTGGGGTTAGTGTAGACACATTAAATACCCACATGGCATAAAGTACTAGTCTTAAAGATAACCAATCCAAGTATCTTGAGTTATCAAGGAATTGGGATAAGTAATAACTCGTCCGCTCGTGAATTCTAACTTATAAGATTGATCTTTGCCTAGGACAACCAAGAGACTAGTAACCAAGTCTGGACATTGGAAAGGCTACTAGGTAGTAACTTTTCTCTCACATACTATATATTCTTTTACATGCATGTTTTACCATCATGAATATTTGCTTTATGAACACGAGATAGGCAGTAAGGCCTATTAAGCATTCAAATTGAGAAGGGTAGAGGCCTAGTAGAATACACATTGCTATGGGAATGGACCAGTATGTCCTATGAATGTATTTCATGCTGCATATTGAGAATTGAACTGAATGCTGAATGTATATTGTATTATATGATGGTTTACCTAGCATGTTTTATGAACCTGCATTTTATATGAGTGATATTTGTTATTACTGAGAATCTTTTGAATCTCACCCATTTCCAATAACTAATCTACAACACGAGCAAGTAGTTCAAAAGGCAAGAAGGTAATTGTGGACGAGTTGTAACACGCCAAATTTTATATTCACCAAATATATTGTAATTATTTGGAAAACTCAATAAAATGGTAAATATTCATGAATTTGGAATTTATGAATTTTATAAATGTTCAATTTTACGAGAAATTGGGCAAAAATGAATATGGAATTAATTTAGGTGATTTAAAAAGACCAATATTAAAGTCCAAAAATGAAGAAATATTAGAGAAAATATTTGATCCAAAAATAGATAGAAATTGGCCAAAGAAAAATAAGAGAAGAAATTGGATTAGAAAGGTAATGGCAAAATCGTAATTTTGCCACATTATCACAAAATTAATTATTTTCCGATTAATTGAAGATAATTTCAATTAATTAAGGAAAATAAAAGGAAAAATATATTTAGAATATTTTGGTCAATTTAATATGAATTTATGGAAAATTTGAGCAAAAATGCAATTTTGACCAAAATTGAGACTTTACGTGTATACGTAACCGAAACAAGTTGTGAAGCCAATTGAGACCATAGGGAGGGACCCCTAAGTGTCTCCTAAACCCTAACGCGTATAACTCTGATCCTAAGCTACTCCTCTTTGTTCTTTAAGGTTTGGAAGCTCAAAATCTGTTGTGGAACACCTAGGGTTTTCAAACATATTTGGGAAAAGCTTGTGGGAGCTTGAGATAACTTCCAAACTTTCGTATATTAACTATTCTGACTGCTGTAGGCAATTTAATCGGTGAAATTTTGTCGGATTGCCGTTGGTTTTAAATTTTGGGAATTGAGTTGCCTAAGGGTTATGCTACCCAATTTTCATTCAAATGGTAGTTATAACCTAATGTAATAGTTAATTAAGTGGGTAGGAGTAGAAAGGAATGCGTTTACGGAGTCGAAATCGTAAAACCCTGATTTTCCCTAGAGAACTCATAAATTTTGGCCAGCTCTAGAAATGGGTCTTAGAGTTGGATTTTCAATGATTTTATGGTTCCATTGAGTTCAGGAGAGAAAATTAGATGGGGTTATAGTCGGTCACTTTTTCAGAAAAGACCGAAAAAGCATAATTACAAGGACGCCCCTAAAATCCTTAAAGTGGGGCTGCCAAGGGTAAATTTGTAATTTGACATTGAATTTGATAATTCTGAGTCTGGAAATGAATTCCTTGAGCAGAAATATGTTAGGATAGCCTAGGTTAGAATTTTAGGAAAAGTGCAACCTAACCGGGTACGGCTAAATGGTGCATTTGGAATTGTAAAATTCGACATTTGCCCTGATCATGAACGACCTGTGTTAGAGCACGTTCAGAAAGAACCAGGTAGTGACTCTCTCTCTCTTATACTATGTGTGATGCACTGTATGTGTGTTGTATCACTGTTTTGTGATTATTTCTGATGCTGCTGTGATTACAGCTGGTAATAGCTGTCGTTATTGTGATTACAGCGTAAGTTGTCGTGATTGTGATTACAGCGGAACCTGTCGCATCGTGTATAGAGCTGTGAGTTCTGTCGTTTGTGGTGAAAGCCATGTATCTTTGTGCTGCTGCTACTGTTGCTATTGTGATTTACTTACATGCATTGTGCTTATATATTGTATGAGTAGAATGTTACTACTGAGGTTCTTTTGAATCTCATTCTTTCCATTAACTGACCTATAGACAGGGCAAGTGACTCTAAAAGGAAGCGGACAACCAAGAGCGGCTAGGACTCCTTAGAGATCTTTGATGTTGGTTTTTGGTTATCCATTTTGATTTGGGATTACTATATATATATGGAATGATTTTGTGTAATCCCCTATACAAGAAACTATAAACCTTAGTGTATATAGATGTATCTGAAAACCGAGGGTTGCTAGGATTTTGTTATACACTTTGATATGTATGAATGCGGTTGAACTGCGCAGAGTAATTAGATTTGAAAGATGAATCTAAGACCATGTTGAACAAATTTTAGAAAAGAAATTTAAGAAAAACATATCCGTCGGTCTCTAATTCATTTAAATTGCACATTTTTTATTCTTAATTACGTTTATCAAGATAGAGGGTTACACGAGTAAATAACAAGAATGAAAGAATTTATGCTTCTGTTAGTTATCTATTTTTGAGAATTTGTATATCTTGTATATATGACCATAGTAAGACTAGTACTAGCAGTAGCAATAGACGTGATAGTCATAACCCCATACATTAGTTCTTTAACGTGATAAATGAATTAGAATTGGGCAACCATACGCTAATAGCTCATTAACTAATGAATCCTACACAGATTATCGGTTGAGAACACTTTGATATTAATAAATGGAATTAAGAACTGATTAGTGATAATGATGTTGCAAACCTTTTGAGACCATACTTGATGTATTTTAAAATTTTTTTGAAAAACCCACTCAAGTACAGGTTCGAATCCTGTATTAAGGATGGGACTTCAATTGTTTAGAAAAGAATATTAGTCTCTAGTTTGAAGTCATTATGTGATTGAACTCATCTAAAGGATAAAGTAAATATGGTGTTACATTTATGGTATCAGAGCATAGATTCTAGTAATAGGCTATAGCTGCTTGAGTAAATAGGTATACTGACCCTTGTATGTGGCATTGTGTTTAGGGACTTTGAGGGGTAGGAGGAATTGGAGAAGTAGATCACCCCCTTCGGTTAATTAGCCTCCGGAGGATAGGCACATACCAGAGGGAACAAGTGTAACACCCTTACCTTTACGGTTATCTGAAAAGTTTTACATAGCTTATTTGAACCACTCATCGCTATTCATTTATAAAAACTCTTTCAATTCCCAACCTTAAGACATAACTCGAACCTGTAGTTGAGTGGGTTTTTCAGAATAATTTTCAAAATCTTTAAGAAGCGTTATTAAGTGGTTCGTAACTTCATTACTACTCATCAATTCTTATCTTTATTTAATTTAATCAGAGTAATTCACTGCTCATTTATCTAGCCATATTATTATTCCTTTGCTCATTCTTAGTTCATTCATTTGTATATTTATACAGACAGTGTAGCCACATAGGGCTACCAGAATGTCTAATATAATGCGCAACAGATCAATCTTCATTTCTCTGCTATAGTTCCCTCTTGTGCAACTCCTTGCAGTACTCTTCTGTACTTCATTACACCTATATGGTTGGTTGGGGGGATGGTAAGATTCGGAGCGAATCTCAGTAGTAAACAATGCTAACTATGAATGCAAGATAATGCTTAGTGTATGATATGCTTTCTACATAAATTTATGCCAACATAATGACATATGCATACTCAATGCTTTATAATACACTCATGGCCATAGCATAAGTACAAACAGAGCTTCAATCATTCACATATGTTCCATACAATTCATTAAAACAATAACACATATCATCACACAAGCATACACATATCACATACATGCAAGTCAGGCGAGTTTAACTACCTCTTGTCTTCGTGTCCTCCTCCTATACCTTTTCTTCCAACCAATGAAGCTTCTTGGAAATTCGTCCATTTCTTTTCCTTGATCTCTCATGGCCCTAGATACCAAATCACATTATTAGAGACATGATAGAGAGTCATTAGAAGTGTATATTAGTGTCCAAGAAGTTAGGGATGGAGGCTTAGCACATCATGTTGGTTATCTTTTGAGCCACTTAGGTAGCCATTGGAAGTCCAGACAAGTATCTATAGGGTTAGGAAAGCTAAACCAATAAAAAATGTGAAAAGATGAAATAAGGGTCTTGGCCTTGGCCAAAAATCCTTGGTTGCGACCAAGAGTATAATGCCCCAATTTTTAATTAAGGGCTAATGAGGATTAGTGTGGATATTTATGAATTTAAATGGGAATTATTATGTGTTTTATGGCTATTTTAATTAATACGTCATAATTATTGAGAAATTGGAAGAATGGAATTATTGGGCAATTAGTTGGTGATTAATGGGAAAACTAATTACTAACTATAAGAAAAATGAGAAGTGTGATTAAATGGTTAATGGAGGGATTAGTGAAGCTAATTGGTGATATATTATATGAGAACCAATAAGATTTGGACATGTGTCAAGAGTGGGTGAAGAGAGAAGGAGTAAGAAAAGTCAAAATCCCAAATTTTTTAATGTTTTTCTCTCCTCCCTCTCCCTCCTTTTCGCTGGCAGCATGGGTTAAAGGGAAAAATCATCATTTTCCCTTCATCTTCAAGCTCTCATATCCCTCTCTCTCACGTTCTCTCTCTTCTCCCTTCTTTGGATACCATTGTTGCAGAAAAAGGGAAGGGAAAAGCTTGAAAAAGAGGTAAGCAAATGCCCTCCATTGCTCAAACTCACTTCATGAATGTTGTTCCTTGGAGTGAGAGCTTCATTTTGGTGTTTATAGTGTGCTCATTGGTGTTGATTTGTGGCCACATGAAATTTTGAGAAATGGTGAATCAAGAACTCCCTTTGAGAAAGTTGATAATGTGAGTGAAACCTATCTATCTATCTATGTTTTGTGTCAAATGGGTTAGTTTGTAATTTCTGAAAATTTGGCCTTGAATCCAAAAATGAGTGCCACTATTCATTTGGTATGTTTTGGCATGAGAATGGTATTTTGGGATGAGTTTAGGATAGATAGATTGATTGGTGATTGGAATTTGATGTTTAGATGAGATTGGAATTTTGATGTTTGCATTGCCCAAAACCAAAGCATGATAAAGGAGTAGGATTTTGGTCATTTTGAGATTTCCATTGTGTTCCTTGTGGAAAATTGTGTGGGAGAAGTGTTGAATATGAATTTTGAACCATTGAGAACTTAGTTTTAAAAGTGGCAAGTTTTGGTTAGTAAGAAACTTTGTTCTGGCAGTGATCTTGCATGGACATTTTAAAATAGTAAATGGTGTTGGAAAATTATGAAACTTTCCAGTCTTAAAGTTCACTTGCCAAGCTTCAAAATGGACATATATTTCATGTCATTTCGATTTTTGGGCTAGGAGTTATGACTGTCCAAAGTCTGATGTTAAATCTGGGACCGATTCTGAAGCAAGGTGGAATTTTCTTGAAATCTGTATTTTTGTGGTGATTTTCAGTAATGTCCCATATTTTTCCTATCATGAGGACTTCAATGCCTTTCATTTGGCTATGGAATCACCTCATTTCAATTTTTGTAGAATTAGTTATGATTTTTTGAAGTTCAGCCAATAAACAGAATTTTCCTGGCCGCAGCCATAAAATTCTTGGCTGCAGCCAAAAACTTTATGTGCTGCTTCTGACCGTAGCCAGAAAATTCTTGGCTGCAGCCAGAAAATTTCTGTGCTGTTTCTGGCCACAGCCAGAGGTCTTTTGGCTGAAGCCAGCCCCTGTTTTCAGCACCTTGTGATTTTGAAAAGTGGTTTCCAACCCGATGTTTCCCAATCCTTTAGGGCTTTTATTAGAGCTAATTGCAACTACGTAAAGGACATAAATGATAACCAAATCTAAGTATTGTGAAGTCAATTGTGTATTGGAATAGAGAATAACTCTTCATCCCTAATTATAATTATAGGATACGATATTTGCCCTCCTCGGGAGAGACCTGCGACAAAGCATGCACGGAACGAACCAGATAGTGACTTTTCTCTCATGTTGTGTATGATGTTTTGGTATGCATAACTTATCATTGAACTATGAAATGCATGTACCATGGTCCATTACAGCGTGAGCAGGTTAGCGTGAGCCGTGTAGGGATTGACGTTGGTCATCTCTAGGTCGGCCGTTGAACTGCCGTTGTAATCGACATGGAACTTTGTGAATCCGACCCGTGGGGCAGCGTTTGTTAATCCAGCCGTGGGCTATGAGTTTTGAATCTTGCCGGTATGGCTTGTGTGATGAAATACTTTATATGACTACTAGTTGTGATGAAATTATTGTGTGGATTGTGTTGTGCAATGCAGCATAAACAATTCAGCGTGAGCAATCGTAAGGGATGACATGTGTCATACTAACCATTGCCGTGTAACTTCCATTGTAGTTGCTTTGTATGGATAATGATTTGATTTCATGCCTTACTTTTATGCATATTATGAGTGATTTGACACTACGGGGATTCCTTAGAATCTCACTCTCCCAAAATTAAACATTTTAGACAGGACAGAAAGATCGAAGGTGTAACCCCCTTAGTAATTATATCCGAAATACACGATTAAAATGAAATAGAGACCAATAATAATCAAATAAAATTTACTAACCCATCACATGATGGGGTTTTCAAAAATACCTTTCGAAATCATTTATAAACTTGGTCTCATATTCATATTTCGAATACAATTACTACGCGAAGATAAATCACATTCATATAAATATCAGAATGCACAACATAATCATCCCGGCATTCTCGGGTACATACCTTCGCTAAAGATATATAGGGCATAATTGCCCATTACAATTCTTCAAATGGGGATTTTTGATAACTGTATTAATGTGTTGATGCATGTTATTGCTTTGCTTGATTACGTGGAACATGTATGAATGATTTGAAGCTATGTTTCAATATATGCTATGGCCATATGTGTATCGTTCGAAGCATTGAGCTTATAGATTTGTCATTGTATGTGTGCATGAGTTATGTGATGTAAGCATGTCATGCATTGAACACTTATCTTGCCTGCATATTGATAATGTTTCTCTCCTGAGATTCTCTCGAATCTCACCCTCCCTTACCAACAATTTAGACAGGGCAAATAGCTCGTGGAGGGAGCGGCAGGACTCATTCGAGATGAGATTGTGTAATCCCCATTTGAAGAACTGTAATGGGCAATTGGGCCCTGTGTATCTTTAGCGAAGGTATATACCTGGGATTGTCGGGATGATTAAGTTGTGCACTCTGATATTTATATGAATGTGATTTATCTTCGCGTAGTAATCGTATTCGAAATGTGAATATGAGACCAAGTTTATAAATGATTTCAAAAAGTATTCGTGAAAACCCCGTCATGTGATGGGTTAGTAAATATTATTTGATTATTATTGGTCTCTATTTCATTTTAATCGCGTCACCAGCTGCCACCGCAGCAGCATCAAAGATTCATCACAGAACAGTGATAACACATTTAATTCGATAATGCACATTTAATTCGGATTAGAGACCATCGGATAACTTAAACTCATTTCAATCTCCTACTTTGTAGTAGGGTTTTCACAAAACATTCAAAATCTCTTCCTGTTCCTGGTCTCCATTTCAAAATTCGAATATAATTACCTGTGCAGTTTATCTACATTCATGTATAACAGAGTGTATAACCAAATCCCCGGCAACTCCTGGGTTCTATACCTATATACTCTAGAGGTTACAAGTATCCACTAGGGGATTACACAACCAAAATCGAATATAATATTCCTAATTCAAAATATACAGTAATCCCGAGTTTAAAGTAGATAACCAACATCTCAAAAATCCATAGTATCCCTAAAGGTCCTAAGTGCTTCGGGTTGGCCGCTTCTCCTTTGAGCCACATGCCCTGTCTGAAATGTTAGTCATAGGAAAGAATGAGATTCGAGCGAATCCCAGTAGTAACAAACCACTCACACAATGTATAACACAAAGCATGTATATAAATCACAAACAGCAGCAGCAACAGCAATCTCAGAGATACATGGTTTTCACCACAAACGACAGCACTCACGGCTGTATACACAATACGACAGCTCTTGCTGTAATCATAATCACGACAGCTTACGCTGTAATCACAATAACGACAGCTTACGCTGTAAACGACAGCTATCACCAGCTGTAACCGCAGCAGCATCAAAGATTCATCACAGAACAGTGATAACACACACATACAGAGCATTACACATAGGGCACAGTTGCCCATTACAATTCTTCAAATGGGGATTACACAATCTCATCTCGAATAAGTCCTGCCGCTCCCTCCACGAGCCACTTGCCCTGTCTAAATTGTTGGTAAGGGAGGGTGAGATTCGAGAGAATCTCAGTAGGGAAACATTATCAATATGCAGGCAAGATAAGTGTTTAATGCATGACATGCTTGCATCACATAACTCATGCACACATACAATGACAAATCTATAAGCTCAATGCTTCGAACGATACACATATGGCCATAGCATATATTGAAACATAGCTTCAAATCATTCATACATGTTCCACATAATCAAGAAAAGCAATAACATGCATCAACACATTAATACAGTTATCAGAGCATGCAGGAGAGATAAGTTCCCTACCTCCAGTCCTTTCTCCTCGATTTGCGTGCCAGCAACTCGGGGCTTCACATTCGATCCTACAATGTCAAATATACTATTTAGACACTTCCATAGTGTTTCTGAGGGTCATATGAAGCTATATTGAAAATTTGCTAAAATGCCCCCGGGGACCCGGTCTGGCCCCACCGTACCCGGTCCGACTGTACTTTTCCTGAAATTTTGACATGGGCTATTCTAACATATTTTTGCCCAAGGAATCCATTTCCGGACTCGGAATTATCAAATTCAATTTCAATTTACAAATTTACCCTTGGCAGCCCCACTTTAAGGGTTTCAAGGGCGTTTTCGTAATTATGCTTTTTCGGCCTTTTCTGAAAAAGTGACCAACTGTATCCCCACCTAATTTTCACTCCTGAACTCAATGGAATCATCAAATCATTGAAAATCCATCTCTAACCCCTCCAAACCAGGCTTGGCCGAAATTCTCAATTCCCCGGGAAAAATTGGGGTTTTTCGGTTTCGGCTCCGTAAACGCGTTCTTTTCTACTCCTAACCACTTTATTGACTATTCCATTAGGTTACAACCACCATTTAGTACCAATTTGGGCAGCATAACAGCCCCACATACCCATTTCCAAAAATTAAAACCAATGGCAATCCGGCGAAATTTCACCGATTAAATTGCCCACAGCAGCTAGAATAGTCAATATACAAGAGTTTGGAAGTTACCTCAAGCTCCCACTAGCTTTTCTCAAAGATGGCTGAAAACCCTAACTTTCAAAACACCAAATTTGAGCTTTCCAAACCTTAAAGAATAAAGAGGAGTAGTTTAGAGTCGGAGTTATACGCGCTAGGAGCGAAATCGTCGGAGAAATCGGCTTACCTTGTGATTTTTCTTCTCTTTCTCTCTCTAAACTCTCTCAACTTTCTCACACTATGTTCAGGTGCTGTGCGTGAATGAGCAGCTGAAGATGATGAGAAGATGTTTTAATTCCATGCTTATGTCATCTTGCCTTTTGATGATGTCATAATTCCCAAAATTGGCATTTTCGGATTTTCTGGCAGATTTTCTGCCCAAACTTTGAAAAATCATAACTAATTCTAGAAAAATCTAAATGAGGTGATTCCAAAGCCAAATGAAAGATATTTAAGTCCTATTCATAGGAAAAATATTTACCATTACTAAAAATCACCACAAAATTCCAGAATTACATAAAACTCATCACTGCCCCAAAACAGAGTTCAGTTTCCATCCCAAACTTTGGACAGTCATATCTCCTAGTTCACAAAACGAAATGGCACAAATTATATATCCATTTTGAAGCTTGAGATGTGAACTATAATACTGGAAAGTTTCATAATTTTATGACATCATTTGCCTATTAAAAACGTCCACACGAGAAGACTTCCCAGACAGAATTCACACTGGACAACATTTCTAGTTTTGCAACCAATGTGTCCAATCCAATTTAAATCAATTCCAATGATTAAATACCACAACATGACACCATTTCCATCACAATACCCCATTCAATTATTCCCTCTATTCTAAGTCAATTTGAATGTTAATCCACAATTGAACTCAAATATAGGGTTTTGGCGTTGCTCATAACACAAGCGACTACAATCTACTTTATATTCTCTAAAAAGGTTCATTAATCACTAACCACGTCCACTTTTGTAGCCATTAACTCCTAATCACAATTTGGGATCTTGCTAAACCGGGGCTTAGCAATCCACTAATCTCAGGCTTATTCTCTAGCCTCGAGTCTCAAAATTCGGGGTATTACAGAAGGGAAAGCGGGTGACGAAGAGCGGGTAGAGCTCATTGCTAGGAGTCTATTTTGGAAAAAAATTTGGTTATCATTTCGTAAATCATTTGGGTATATTTTGTTAGGAATTACATGTATATATTGGATAGTAATTATGTAATCCCCTTGTATGGGAAACTACTTGGGCTTTGTCCTTGTATAGACCCTGAATTAGTAATTGAACCCCGAGTGTGTCAGGAATTTACTGAGTACTCTGATATTTATAAATGGAATCAAATTGTTCAGGCCATTTTTGTATTGAAATGTGAATAAAAGATCATTGTTAACATGTTTTAAAAAAGGTTTTATAAAAGCATGTGTTAGGCAAAACTTTTTGTATTAAGTCCCAAATCATTTACGGACTCTAATTCCACATTAATTACGTGTTTTTGAACTTAATCTTGGCCTAAGCGTGAAGGGGGTTACAAAGAGAGGTCAGAAACTTTTAGGTCGCGGCCAAGAAATCTCCGGTTCTTGGCTCAACTTTCAAAAATCATAACTAAATCTTCAAAAATCGAAATGGAGTAGTTGAAAATTTTGTAGAAAAATCCTTGAGTTCTCTATACAAGAAAAATATGAACCACCACCATCTACAACAACTAAATTGCAGAATTCCATAAAGTCCCACACTATTCCAGAATCAAGTCTAGAAATAAGGCACAACTTCAAAAATCCATAACTTTCAATCCACTAATCCAAATTGCCTTTAATACCTATCAAATTAAAGCCCAGGATGTCTACTTTAATTCTAATAAGTTTCATAACATTTAGATAAGGTTTTACTAATCAAAATTTCACCACAAATAGACCTTCCAAAAACTTCAACCTAGTAGTCAACAGAGTTGCAATTTTACTATCAAACTAGTCTAATATCATCACTAATCCTCATAGATCATAATTTTCATGATTAAAACAATATATAGCCCTAAAATCATAGCTTGGATGAAATCATAGGGTAGCCCAAAAAATGCTCAAAGCTCAACAAAACCACAAATCAATCTGTTCAAATTGAAGCTTGTACGTACCTCTACCCAATTCTACAACCGGTTCTTGATTTTGGCAGCACTTCCCCTAGGTAGATGGCTCCAAAAATCTCTGATCAAAAATCCAAAACCATAGAAAGAAAGCTCTTGTCAAGTAGAGTAATGTTAGAGAAGACTTTGGAAGCTGGAAACACCGAATCGAAGGTGAAATCGTCTCCAAAACTCAGGAATTTTCACTATTCACCTTCCTTCTCTCTTTTTTCTATTTTCTCATGGTTTCTCATTTTACCCTCTATTTTAGGGCAATGAGACGAAATATGAGAGGAGAGAAGGAGCTTTAGATAATTATAATCATTTAAACACAAATATTTAGCCCACTTGTGCCAAGTGTCACATTCTTATGGCTCTTTGAAAAGCAAGTGGTTAGTTAATCAACTATGGTTGGTTTACTTGGGTTAAAATTTTTTGCTCCTTACTTCAGCCAACATTTATCCCAATTAAAGGGAAAAATAAATCGCTACTTACTTTATTAGTGAAATGACCATTTTGCCCTTACATTTATTTCTATTTTCGCACTAGCTGGAAAACTAGGTAGAATTTTCATCAAACTTTGAAAATTCATATCTTTATTTATAGAGACCAATTGGTGTGATTCCAAAGGCTACGTGACCCTTATTAAGTCTATTTTCAAGGAAAATATAGTTTTTAGCCAATTGAAATCTCACAATTCCCAAAATTATTGTTTTTGGACGCTTACATTGAAAATCACTAGTATCACTGGGCTAACTTCAAAAATATATAACTCTTTTTGTACAGCTCGAAATGATCTATATGACCTATCAAATGAAAGCTTGATAAGTTTGCTTTCATACTAGAAAATATCATAGGCATTGGACATTATTTGCCTATTCAAAATTGTCACACAACTAGACTTCCACGTAGGAAAGATGCACTGGCAGCAAATCTTCATTCCTAGGACTCTTGCTAAACGGGGGCTTTGTAGTCTTCTTAATTCAGGCTTATTCTTAAGCCTCTAATCCCAAAATTTGGGATATTACAAGAATGAAGGCGTATACTCAGGTTTAGAACAAAAGATGGGGCAAGGATGATGGGTGTAACCCCTTGCCTTGATTAGCATAATTATAATTTGATATCACATAATTAAATGGGATTAAAGACCGTCGAATAATTTAAACTTGTTTTAATTGCCTACCGTATAGTAGGGTTTTCACAAAAACTTTCAAAACCTCTTTCCTATCCTGGTCTCAATTTCAATGTTCAAATATAATTACCTATGCAGTTAATATACATTCATTCATATCAGAGTGTATAACCAAATCCCCGGCAACTCCCAGGTGCTATACATATATAATCTGAGGGTTACAAGTTTCCACTAAGGGATTACATACACAAAATCAAAGGTAATATTCACACCCCAAAATATACAGTAATCCCTAGTTCAAAATAGATAACCAACACCCCACAATCAAATATACCCGAGGGGTCCTAATTGCTCCGGGTTGCCCACTTCTCTTTAGCGCCACTAGCCCTGTCTGAAATGTTATTCATTAGAACGAATGAGATTCAAGAGAATCCCAGTAGTTACAAATCACTCAATACAGTGCACAAACACATAGCATATATGATCATGTTAAGCAGCATCACAAAATATCATGGCTCATGCCATAAACGACAGCACTCATGGCTGTAAACTCTATGCGTTAGCTTTTACTGCGATCTCTATGTATTCACAAAGTATCACTATACGTCAGCTTTCGTTGCAATCTCAATGTATTCACAAAGTATTCTCAATGCATGACAAACACACATACAATATTTCACACACAGTATAAGAGAAAGAGTCACTACCTTATTCCTTTCGGACGTTCGTCTACACCGTGGGCTCTTGAGGGCGGCAAATATTAAATCCTATAAACTAAATCAGGGACAACCCGTCAATCTCTTATCCAAGTTTTCCAAATTCATACTACTTTATGTTGGTTATCCTTTAAACTCTTTAGGGTGCTATTATAGGCCTAAACATATCTCTAAAGGGTTAGGAGAAGCTACTTTAAAAATACATTTTTCGGTCAAAGAACACAGATTTTTGGGCTGCCTCACTCGAGCATGACTATGCTCAGTCGAGTGTTGCCCTCACTCGTGCTCGAGTCCCAGCGAGTGTGACATAGAAAGTGTTTGCCCGAGAGCAAACTTCACAATATCTCTCACCTTCACTCAAGCACAAGAAGCTGTACTCGAGTGATGACCAGAAGTGCACTTAAGCACCAGAAAGTGAGGCACAGCGAGTGACTTCCAGAGAGCACCCAAAATCTCTAAGGTCTCAAACCTACTCCCTCACCTGAACACGCCCGAGCTCACTCGAGAGGGATCATAATTCACTCATAAATTAGGAAGTGTGCTCGCGGTTTCTGCCTGAAGACCTAATCAAAATACCCAAAAATTCATATCGTGCTCGAGTGAGATCCTCCCTCACTCGAGTGATGCCTATCAGATGCCAAATCGCAGCAATTGATATGGTTTTCCAAAATTTACCAATTGGCTACCAATGGTCCTAAGACTTGTTCTAAAACTCATTCTCACTCATTTTAACACAAGCAACCCATTGGTAAACCCAAAACAACCAAACTCCCACTCAAACAACACATTCCCATCTCTAGGTTACAAGATCACCTAAAACCACAATTTGCCAAACTTCCTCTTTTCAAATCCAAACCAAAACCATTGACTCCCATACACTATTTGGCATCTATTCCACCACATTACATCACTTAATTCATATCTTCTAGAATCATAAGAAATCAGGGCAAAAATCTAGAATTTACCAAAACCAAACTTATAGCCAAAACAATTATATCAAAATGCCTTAAATGTTTACCTCTTAAGCTTACTGAAATCAAAACCTTGATTCCACCAACTTTCAAATTTGTTTAGCTATCAAACACCACTTTTCGAAATTCTGAAAGCATGGCAAGGAAGCCCTCAACACTATGAACAAATTTAATAAACATAATATAAGCATTTGAAGGCATTCACTTACCTAAAACCAAGTTATTCACTTTCTCTTTCTTGGTTGTCTTCAACGAAAATGGAGGTGAGAAGAGAGATGAGAGAGTGAGTGGATGATGATGATATTTTCCCCTTCACACATACACACACAACCGACTTGACAAGGGAAGAGAGAGGGAAAATCATTTGACTTTTTGACTCCACATCCAATGGCTCTCATTTAACCACATGGTACAATCTCATCCTTCCTTCTATGAATTCATATGTATTCATTTACATTGGATTCCACCCCCAAGGTTAAATCCTAGCCATTGATTCATTTGACTTTTAATCTCAACCGTTGATCTTCAAGTTACCAATGAGTTTCCTCTTCAGTAACCGACCTGTTAGTAAGTGAATTTCCAATTTCGCCCCTGATTATCATAACCTTTACCAAATCATCACTATACTCCAATATAAACTTAAACATTACTTACAACATGTTTGCAACAAGATTAACAATAATTATATCATTAAGATCGTAATTAGCCCTAAATCACAAGTCAGGATATTACAATGGGTACACCAAGGAAGAGGGTTCGAGCTCCAGTTACGATAGTCTTAGGACTTGGCCTCAGTGGTAAGTCTTCCACCAGTGATAACAATAATCTAGAGGTAGAGGAAGTAATGCAAGACTCAGACTCTACTGCCAACTCCAGGGCTCTAAATATTGAGTTGGTATATGATCTACATCCTAACCACGAACTATGGGAAGGTATTAAGGAGTTGTATATGAGAGCCTACAATGACCAAACTTCCACATCGGCACAATATTTATCATTTTTACCTGACATTGCTTTCTGGATTCAAAAGAAGACTAAGATTCTAGAGCATAGTCCTATTGGGTTTCTTCCTTTTGTTGAATGTATGTATAAATATGTGTTGGACTATATATGATGAATATAGTACTAGTATGAACTTGTCTGGTAATGATATCGGTGCTTAGTCTTAGTCTGGATTCTTCAGCCAGTGAGATTGAGGATCTAGAGATAGATGAGGTAGCACAGGATTCAGATTCTGTTGCTAACTCTAGGACCCCTGATATTGAGATAGAGTATGACCTATATCCCCACCTTGTGCTATGGGAATACATAAATGAGTTATACCAAGAAGCTAGTATGGCTTATGTTTCCCTGTGGGGATAGTATTTAGCATTTTTGGGAGGATAATATGATATACTGGGATTGAAACATGTATGAGATATCGATGCCTAGAGATATATGGATCCGAACTGCCCTAATGCACCAATCCTATCAGAATTCCGTAGTTAAGCTTACTTGGATGAGAGTAGTACTAGGATGGGTGACTTCCTAGGAAGTACCTTAGAAATTTGAAACCTTTTCCTTAAAGGTTTGAGTTCATTGAGGTATGATATATGGTGATCCTTAGGGATGCCAAGAGGATGTTAGAATGGATATTGTGAAGGCTAGAATAGGAATTATAAATCACAATGATTTATGTTATGTATATTGTAACATCCTAAATTTTTGGATTAGAGGCTTGAGAATAAGCCTAGATCAGGTGGACTACTAGGCCCTGGTTATAAATTCTGGGTCATTGGAATAACTTGCAAAGTTACAATGTGCTACTAGTGGGATTTCCTGCGAGGCAGTAAAATTGTCATGTGATTTTGGATAATCAAATGATGTCCAATGCCTATGAAATTTTTCAGAATAAAAGTAGACATATCAAGCTTTAATTTGATGGTCATATAAGTCATTTAGACCTGTACACTTAGAGTTATGTATTTTTGAAATTTTCCAAGTAAAACTGGCAAGTGTATCTGGCAGTGTCTAATAAATGGTAATTATGGAATGCTGTGTGTTCATTTGGCTAAAGACAATATTTTTCCTTGAAAATAGACTTAATAAGGGTCACATAGTCTTTAGAACCACAACAATTGGACATCTATATATAAAGATATGAATTTTTAAAGTTTGATGAAAATTCTGTTAGCTTTTTATCAATGTGCAAAATTAAAAAGGTAATGGCAAAAATGTATGGGCAAAATAGTCATTGGGCTAAATAAAATCAAAAGCCAATATTTCCCCCTTGTTTCATGATATAGGACGTCCAACAAGGAGAAGCATAAGGAAACTAAATACTTTGTCTAAATTAAGCAAAAGATGAAGCAATTTGAGCTAAGTAAAATAAGTTGAAAAGTCAAAAAGTAAGCAAGCATATGTTAAATTACAAATAAAATAGTATATTGTAAGGAGGTGGATGATGATATTTTAAGGGCTCATTTATCTCTTCCAAAGGGCCAAATTTACGTAGAAGGAGAGAACAAAGAGAAGTATTGGTGGCCAAGTGAAAAGGGTGAAGAAAAGACAAAAGTGAAAACATGTGTTAATTGGCAATTTAAAAATATTTACTAAGGAAGTGTAAGAGATATTTGTTTTAAAGCTTCTTATCCTCTCCTAAAGGCCATAAGCTACATCCAACACAAACCAGGGGGAGAGCTTGGAGAAAACAAGAACAAAGAGACAGTTCAAGTACTCAAGAAGTAAGATCAAGGTAAGTTGCAAGTAAAATACATTTATTCTTGCCTTCTAATTCATGCGAGCCTCGCTCTAATCTCTATGTCATCTTGAAGTGCACTTGTCGTAAGACAAATCAAGAGGAAGAGAGAGGAGGAGGGCCACAGTTTGAAGGTCTAGAGAGAGAAACAAGAGGTAATCTCAAGAACCTTGTTATCTTGGTTGATTCAAGGTAATTATTGATGTTGTTGTTGGTTTGATGGCTTGTCTTGTTTTGATGATTGGGATGCACAAACCCTAAGGGGAGGTGCTGCCCAAATTTCCATTAATCATGTTCAATAGGTGTTTAAAAGGTTAAATAAGTAATTAAAGGTGAAAGGAAGGTGATTAATGGAATGGAATCAAGAAACTCCAATTTTCCCAATTTATTGTGATTTTCATCCAACAACTGTTTTCACTGTGTTTGGATTGGATTTTGGTGTTTTTAATTATTCTATTAAGTTTAGAAGGGGAAATGTGTAGGGTACATGTGAATTATAAAGTACAAAGGCCCTATAATATGAAATGACAAAACTACCCCTAAAACCCTAAGTTAGGGGCCACTTAAGGCATTTTCATCTTTTGGCAGTGAATTTGATAAATCTGAGGTCAAAAATGAGTTCTACACGTAAAACTATATAGGAATAGCCTAAGTCATAATTTTTGGAAAAGTACAGTTAGACCGGGTACAAAGGGACTTAACCAGGTCCTTAGGGGCATTTTGGTTATCCTACATTTTTAAGCAAGGATAACCAACAAAATGAGTCTAGAATAATACATGAATGAGTAATAACTCATTTATTATAAATTTGGAATTTTAGGACTTGGCAGTAGCTTGAGCCGGACACAGGATATCAAACAGATAGTAGAACAAACAGTGGATCAGGGAAGGGTAATTAAGGTAGTGAACTTACCCTATTTGCATGTATTTGATATTTATACTTGTGTAGATGTGATTGCTTTACTTGATTGTGTAGAGCATATTTGAATGATGAAGCTCTGCTTCTGTTTATGCCATGGCCATGAGTATGTTACATGAAACATTGAGCAGCAGAAATATCATTATGTGGCATGCATTTAGTTAAGGCTAACATGTCATACACTTAGCATATATCATGCATGAATTATGGCAATTGTTTACTACTGAGATTCCTCGAATCTCACCACCAACCATTTAGACAGGTGAAAACAGAAGGTATGTTGAGAACATAGAAGAGGACTGCATAAGGAAAATGCAGAGGTGGAATGAAGACAAGAATGTGTGTACTGTTCTTGGATTAAACTTAGAAACTTTGGTAGTCCTCCGTGGCTACACTACCTGTATATTCATGTGCATATTTGTACATATTATGTACAAACCCTGTAGGAACTCCTGTAATAAAATCAAGTACCTATTATCAGTAATTTTCATGCTATTCCTATGTGCCCGCTCAATTGTGCATTGCTACTCTAGTTAATATCACAATATTAAGAGGTATATAAGATAGGTCTTACATATATTGGGTATAATTAAGGCAAATGATTTCTCAACTCGGGTAATGTTGAGGTTCTAGACTTAGTAAAGCTAATATTTGATGCAATCTAATAAATTGTGACCTAAGAATCAAACTTAATAATGGAATTTATTCTTTAGGAATTTGAAATGTCCTGAGCAGACTTCACAATGTCTTTCATGCCTCACAATTGAAGAAGTACCGACTAGACCTTGAACATGTGATCAAGTATGAAGATATTGATGTACAAGAGAATTCTACCTATGAGGTTAGGCGGGAACGAATCATTAATTGATAAGAAAGACGGCTCAGACATCGAAGTATACCATTTGTGAAAGTGGTCTGGAACGGACTATCTACAAGGGAGGCAACCTGGAAAGCAAAGGAAGACATGAAGAGATATTACCCGGAATTTATGCCTCAAGACATGTAACAAATTTCAGAGACGAAATTTATTGTACAAAGGGAGAATTGTAATATCCAAAATTGTATTCAAGGGCTAAATGACCCAAAAGCAAGTGTAACTAGTGATATAGACCACTTTGGGAATAAAGTATGGGTATGGTTCAAACTAGTTAAAGGAAAGTATTCAATTCCCTTATGTTGTGTCAAATATGATATAAAGCCTAACTTGGACCTAAAAAGAGAGGGAATAGCATATGGAAGAGGAAAAGGGAACTAAAAAAAAGACCTAATAGAAATTTAATTAATGTTGCGATAATCAAGGGCTAAAGTGACATTTACCATTGGATCTTGAGGTTAGGATTGGAAAAAAAGATGAAAGGCTAGGATTTGCCAATGAAAAAGCAAAGTAATGATGAAGATGGAAAAGGCAAAAAATGAACTCCCTCCCTTAAGATAAAGAGGGACAGCCAAGGGTAAACGAGGAAGAAAGGAAGAGTTGGTCAAAGTGTCAAACCACTTTTCAAGAAGACCAAGATCAAACTTGAACTCACACACATATGATCAATTGGTCAACAAAATTTTCTTCTCTTCCCTTATACCATTCAGTCAAGATGCAAGGAATAAGAAAGAGACTTTAATTAAACTAATCTTTCACCTTCTTATTTAAGAAGGGATGGTTAGGACAAAGGAAGAAGAAGAAAGTTGGTCAAACATTCAACTCAATCTATATTAGGACACATGACCATCTTTCTAGCCATGCACTTCTACACACATGAAATCAATTAATTCTCCACACTCCCTTATCCTCTAAATTTTGTTAAGCTAAATAAAAGAAGAGAGGAAGAAAAGTCAACACATTTTCAACCTTGTTCAACTTGAAGAGTTGACCAAAAAGCAAGAGTGAAAGAGGGAGATTAGTCAACAAAATTTCCTCCTCTTTAATTAGGAATTTCGACCAAGACTAGAAGAGAGAGAGAGAGAAGGAGTGAATCTCAATTTAACTAAACCATTCTTTGGTTAATTAACTAAGATACTTTTTCAAGACACCACAACAATTTGACACATCATCTTTGTCTCTTAACTCGCTCAAAATTTCGGCCAAGTGTGTCAAGAGATGAGGATTAATTATTTAAAACACTACACTCTCTCATTCACACTAAGAAAGTTGGCCAAAAATAGAGAAAAGAAAGGAGAAAGAAAAAGAAAAAAAGAAAGGAGCAAAGTGAAGAACAAGAAGCAAGGCAATTGGAATTTGAGGTCACTAAAGTTAAATGCTACCAGATTTGAGGCAGGTTGTTTGTGGCTTGATTTTGACTAATCAAATGTTGTCCAATGGTTATGATATTTTTTAGAATTATAGTAGACATACTAATCTTTAATTTGATATATAATATGTGGCTTTTTGGTTAGTACATTGTGAGATATGACCTGTTAAAGTTAGACATTAAATCTGAAATGATTTTGTTGCAGTGAGGATTGATTGGGGTTTCTGCAATTGTGTGCATGTAATTAGCACAAGAAGGTATTTTTCCTTTAAAATATACTTAAAGAGGGTCACATAGGACTTTGAACCACCCTAATTTAAGATTTCTAGACAAAATTATGAATTTTCAAAGTTAGGTGAAAATTCTGGCAGTATAGGCTTGACATGTAAAATTAAGATACTTTGTGTGAATTGTAATAAGTTTGATTTCCAAGGGTAGACTTAAGTACTTGGGGTTAGTGTAAACACATTAAATACTCACATGGCATAAAGTACTAGTCTTAAAGATAACCAACCTAAGTATCTTGAGTCATCAAGGAATTGAGATAAGTAATAACTTGTCCGCCCATGAATTCTAACTTATAAGATTCAATATTTGCTCAGGACAACAAAGAGTCTAGTAACCAAGTTTGGACATTGGAAAGGCTACCAGGCGGTAACTTTTCACTCACATACTATATATTCTGTTACATGCATGTTTTTACCATCGTGAATATTTGCATTATGAACATGAGTTTGGTAGTAAGGCCTATTAAGCATTCATATTGAGAAGGGCAGAGGCCGAGTAGAATACACATCCTTGTAGGAATAGACCAGTGTCTCCTATGAATGTATTTCATGCTACATATTGAGAATTGAACTAAATGTTGAATATGTGATGTATTGTTGATATGATGATTTACCTAGCATGTTTTATGAACCTGCATTTTATATAAGTGATATCTGTTACTGCTGAAAATCTTTTGAACCTCACCCCTTTCTAATAACTAACCTACAGCACGGGCAAGCAGTTCAAAAGGCAAGAGGTAATTGGGAACGAGTAAAGAACAAGACTGAAAGAATTTATGCTTCCGTTAGTTATCTATTTTTGAGAATTTGTATATCTTGTGTATATGACAATAGTAAGACTAGTACTAGTTGTAGCAATAGACGTGATAGCCATAACCCCGTACGTTAGTGCTTTAACACGATAAACGAACTAGAATTGGGAAACCATATGCTAATAGCTCATTAGCTAACGAACCTTACACGGATTATCAGCTGAGAACACTCTGATATTAATAAATGGAATTAAGAACTGATTAGTGATAATGATGTCACAAACCATTGAGACCATACTTGATGTATTTTAAAAGTTTTTGAAAAGCCCACTCAAGTGCATGTTCAAATCTTGTATTAAGGATGGGACTTCAATTGTTTAGAAAAGAATATTAGTCTCTGGTTTGAAGTCATTATGTGATTGAACTCATCTAAAGGCTAAAGTAATTATGATGTTATAGTCCCTATCCCTATGAAGGGAATTAAAGTACAAAATTCTTTGCTTGAAGGTATTTATCAAGATGAGGAGCCAATGTATAACCCCCTTCACGATCAAGGCCAAGATTAGTTTGTAAAAACGTAATTAATGTGGAATTAGAGACCATAGACGATTTGGGACTTAAAGAAAGTAAATTTCCCAAAATCAAGGTTTTCGAAAAACTTTTTCAAAACCAGTTCATAGTGGTCTCCTATTCACATTTCAATACACAAATGGCCTGTACAATTTGATTTCATTCATACATATCAGAGTACAGCATAATTTCCTGACACACTCGGGTTCCATTAATCAAATGAGGGTCCACAAGGCACAATTGCCTATATAGTTTCCCATAATTAGGGGATTACACAAATACTATCCACTATGTACAAGTAATTTCCAACAAAATGTATCTAAATGATTACAAAATGATAACCAAATATTTCAAAAGTAAAACTCCTTGCCCAGCGCTCTAACTACTCTTTGTCGCCCGCTTTCCCTTAGATCCTTTAGCCCTATCTAAAAATTTATATTTTTGGGAGAGTGAGATTCTAAAGAATCCCCGTAGTAACAAATCACTCATAATATGCACAACATCAAAGCATGAAAGTAAATCATCCACAAACACATGGCAATCATAACAACAGTTGCAACAGCCGGAGTAGGTAGACGGCTCACGCTGAAATGCTTGCTGTATTGCACATCCACATGAACATATCACATATATCACCACAGCTGGGATCTATATAAAACATTTTACAACACGCAGCCCTACGGGCTGGATACTCAAACAGGAATCCATAATTCCATAACGCAGCCTTGGCACTTACAGCGGTAGATGCAATGGCCGGGGTAGGTATCATGAGTATTGCCCCCTACGACGGCTCATGCTGAACTGCTCACGTTGTAATGCCCTATGGCTGATAACACATTCACAATGATAAACATGCATACCAAGTATCATACACAACATGAGAGAAGAGTAATTACCTTGATCCTTCCGTGCGTGTCCTAGCGTCGGTCTCTCCCGCGTAGGGTAAATATCGTATCCTAGAATCATAATTAGGGACGAAGAGTCAATTCTCTATTCCAATTCTCAATGACTTCTTAATACTTAATTGGTTATCATTATTGCTCTTTTAGTACTCAAGAACATCTCTAACAATAGCCCTAAGGGGTTGGAAGACTATCCTTAAAGATCCCCTTTTGGAAACACAACACTGACATGTTCCACTACGACACTCAAGTAAAGATGACCTCACTTGAGTGAGATTGTACGGACACTTGAGTGAAGAAGGCCTCACTCAAGTGATGGTACGATCTGCACTCGGGTACTAGAAAGTGAAGGATAGCGAGTGAATACCTTAGAGCACAAGGACTTTTCAGAGACTACAACACTCGAGCACACTAGACCTCACCCGAGTGAAGGCCACATGCCTCACTCGAGCACCTGAGAGTGAAGTCTAGAAAGTGATAACTTGAGAGTACAAGAGAAATGGCAGTAGCCCAGATGGCTCACTACACTCGAGCACAACACAGCTCACTCGAGTGAATACCCTATACCCGTGAGTGAGAAGGCACACTCTTGCACCATAACCGCAAGTGACAACCCGAGAGGCAAGCCTTGGTGTCAAATACATCCGTCACTATAGATGAGGAGGCTCACTCGAGTGATGTTCATCCCTCACTCGCAAGTAAGGCAACACTTGCCTTTGAACCCAGAAGTGCAACAAGAACACAAAGCCCAGAAAAGCAATTTGCACCTCTACACTCGAGTGGAACCCATCACCACTCGAGGGTCATTCATCATGCACTCGAGTGATGCCCCTATCACTCAAGTGATGCCGAGAAAACCAGAAAACGCAGAAAACAAAGGCATTTTCCCCAACACTTGCTCAATTGATCCCAATAGACACAAAACTTTACCCAAAGCCACTCCCACAAAAAACAACCAATAAACTCAATGGGATCATCAGAATCATCAAAATCCTACTCCATTATTATGCTTTGGGTTTTGGGCAACAAAATCAACAAAATACCAATCTCATCCAAACATCACATTTCAATCACCAATCAATCTATCTATCCTAAACTCATTCCAAGTTACCATTCTCACGCCAAAAACATACCAAATGAATAGTGGCACTTATTTCTGGATTCAAGCCAAAATTTCCAGAAATTACAAACTACTTCAAATGGCTTGAAACTTATATAGATAGATTGGTTTCACATACCTCTTCAACTTCTCCAAAAACACTTTTTGATTCTCCAACAACCAAATTTTTGTTTGATCACAAACCATAACCAATGGCCAAAATAAAAACACCAAAAATGAAGCTCATCACTCAAGGATCAACATTTATGAATGGTGTTTGAGCAAAAGAGGGCATTTACTTACCTCAAATCAAGCTTCTTCTTTCTCTTTCTTGCCCAACTTAGCCACCGGATTTACAGAAGAGAGAGAGAGAGAGAAAATGAGAGAGAGAGAGAGAGAGAGAGAGAGAGAAGAGAAATGGAGTGAAGAGATGGAGAAGAGAGGCAATGATAACCCTACTCCCTCCTTGTCCAGCCGAATTGAGAGAGAAGAGAGGAGAGAAAATATTAAACAATGTATTTGACTTTTTCCCATGCTCTCCCATACTTCCACCTTGACACATGTCACACTACCATTGGCTCTTATAAAGGTAAACACCCAATTAGTTACTTAATCCCTCCATTAGCCATTTAATCACAGTTCTCATTTTTCCTCTTAGCTAGTAATTAATTTCTCCCGTAATTACTAACTCATGGCCAATAATTCCATTCTTCCAATTTTTCTACTAATTATGACATATTAATTAATATTTCCTTAAAACACATAATAATGCCAATTAAATCCATAATTATCTATAATAATCATGATTAGCCCGTAAGCAAAAATTGGGATATTACACAATAACCCCTAAGTATAACAAACATAATGAGAACTGTAATATCTCGAATTTTGGGATTAAAGGCTTAAGAATAAGCCTCAATTAAGTGGACTGCTAAGCCCCAATTTAATAGATGTCCCAAATCTATTCCCTAATATTTTTTATATCTTTGGGGTATTAAAGAAAATAAAATGGTGAATTTTGAAGAAATTTATTATGCTTCCAATGAAATTTCCTGTGAGGTCATGAGGTTTTGAAAGACTAAATGATGAGCAAAAATTAGGAAATTTTACAGGGTGAAATTAGACATAATAAGCTTTAATTTGATAGGTCATATGAATCATTTGAAGCTATATACAAAAAGATATGGATTTTGGAAGTTAGGCTAGAAAAACTAGAAAGTTTTTGGAACAGCTTCCAAAGATTAAAAATCTGGGGATGATATGCTTCAAAAGGGAAAAAGACTATATTTTTCCTTGAAACTACACTCAATAAGGGTTGTATATCCTATTGAATTGCTCTGATACAATGTTTACATATTTAGTTATGATTTTTCAAATCTAGGGCAAAATATCTGCCAAGTAGGCCAACTATTATGAATTTGGAGAAAAATGTAATGGCAATTGGGTAAATTATGGAATAAAGTATAAGCCCATATGTTCCCTATATTGGTGGATATTTTCTTGGGTATTAATCATGCTAAGTGGCATCATCTAAAGCCAAGGGATTTAAATAAGAATTTATTAAGTTGGGCACATGTTCAATTTAGCATAAAATAATATATATGGGTATATGTGGTTAGACAAAATGGATGAAGCCCAATTTGGTGTTAAAAGGGGACCTTAGGACCTTTTTTGGGCCAACTAAAAGGAGAGGAATAAGTTCAATTTGAATGGAAAGCTTATGACACTATTTGATGAAGTTAAACTCAAGTACAAGTATTATGTCATAAACCCTATTTTTGCAATAAAGTTAATTAAGGAAATGAGAGAGATATTGTAAAAGTATTTTGCTTCATCTTTCTCATCTCATTTCACGCCTAAGAACACACAAGAGAGAGAAAGAGAGAGAGAAGAGCTTTGGAGACTTTGAGAAGAAGAGCTTAAGGAAGCAAAAATTGAGGTAAGAACTTGTGTGTGCAAGTGATTTTGCCTTCTCAATTGTGTAATTATTCTTCTAAACCCTTGATCTCGATGGAAATCATGTGTAGCCAAGCTAATCTTCAAGGGAAAAGATAGAGAAAGCGACATTTTAGGGAGAGAAGGAGGAGGAATCAAAGGTAAATCATAAAACCTTGACTAATATGTTTATTTATGTTGGTTGTTGGTGGTTTGGTTGGTTGTTGGCTTGGTTTTCATGACTTTGTGATTTTGGGAAGCCCAAACCCTAATGGGAGGTGCTGCCCAAATTTGGATTAATCATGTGGGAAGGGTAATTAAGTGGTTAAACAAGTGATTAAAGGTGATAAGAAGGTGTTTTATGGATTGAAATAATAAAATTCCATTTTCTCCAAATTTTATGGAATTTCGTCCAGATCTATTTTGGGCTATGTTTAGATTGGATTATGGCATTTTTCATTATTTCATTGTGTTTAGAATGGAAAATTGTGTAGGTTTCATGTTGGGTGCGAAGTGAGAAAAGCCCTAGAAAGTGAAGTGACAAAAATAGCTTTAAAACCCTCACATAGGGGCTGCCAGGGGCAAATTCATAATTGGGTCTAGAATTTGAGAAAACCAAGGTCAAAAATGGATTCCTTGGGCAAAATATGTTAGAATAGCTTGGGTCAAAATTTCAAAACAAGTGCGGTCGGACCGGGTCCCTGGGGACATTTTGGTCATTTTTCAATATACACTCTTATAACCACTAGAAACACTATAGAAGTGTCTAAATTGTAAATGTGATGTTTTAGGACCGAGTTGAGAGCCTAAGGGGTTGGCACACATTACGAGGCATGAGTTTCAAAGCAAAAAAGGTTTAAGGTAAGGGACTTACCTTACTTGCATGTATTTGATATCTTTGCTTGTGTAGTAATGTATGTGATTGCTTTACTTAATTGTGTAAAGTATATTTGAATAAATGAAGCTTTGTTTCTGTTGTTACTTTGGCCATAGTTTGTTACATGAAGCATTAAGCATACAGAAATGTCATTATGGGGCATGCATCTAGTTAAAGCTAACAAATCATACACACAGCATCTATCATGCATGCATTATGGTAACTGTTTCCTACTAAGATTCTCTTGAATCTTACCCTCCCCTACCAACAATTTAGATAGGTGAAGACAGAATCTATGCTGAGAATAAGGAAGAGAACCGTACGAGGGAAATACAGTGGTGGAAGAAAGACAGGAAGGCGTCTTCGTTTCACTGGGACGGGTTCAGACACCCTAGTAACCTTGTACGGCTACATTGATTATAATTATCATGTACGAACCCTTATGGGGAATTTCTGTAATCATGCATATATTATCGGTATATTTATGCTATTCCTGTGTTGCCCACTGAACTGTACATCATTTTCCACTATTACCCTGAAATAAAGGTGAAAATATGATAAGGTGTGACAAGAACAATACTACTTAATTAATGAACAATTTAATTAAGTAGTATACTTACCTTGGATAATACGTCTCCAAGAAAAAAATTGTCCTTTATCTTTGGTGTCCTTCTAATGACTATATCCGCTAGTTCCCTTGCTTTTCTCTTAAAAGCATATGCCTTTAAGCATGCTTCTAAAGTCTAAATAAGGTGGGGCTGAGGAACAGAAACTTGTTAGATAGGCCTTTAGGGGCTACGCACTCCTTGTAAAGGTACCTTAATTATAGAAACAAACTAATCAATCTTTATATGATTAGCTAAGTATTCATTCGAAGCTGAAGAAGTACCTAATATAAAAGTTACAAGCAAATGTGCTTGCCATATCAGACGTGAGGATATCTTTGACTAACTTATGGTGGATAAAGACATGTGCACCTTTTTTCCCATAGACATCTTACTCAAAAAAGACCTGTTTCATGTATCCTTTTTGTTCAACATCTGTGGTGACAACTAGGACATCTTGTTCCTCAAGACATATTCAGTATCTAGAGGAAACTAGCAGAATAAGTGGCTCAGGCTCAATCGACTTCTTTGGATCACAAGACACTGAACTATGGCCGAACTAAGCTCCCAGATTGTTCTTTTTCCTCGTCACCTAAACAAGTTGAGAAGTTATCGAAATGGATATTATAAACTTTATTAGCCAGTTAAAAGAGGAAAATATAGCTTTTTTGTCTTAAATGGTATGATAATAAGATGGTTAAGCCATGCAACATAGCTAAGTACATCTCCTTCCACTGAATTTTGTATTTGGGGTGGGCACTAAAAGGGCATACTTAGGATCAATGGTGGTCTTTAGCTCAACCCTAACATGGTTAAGAGGGAGAGGCGAGTTGTGAATCATGTTCTCTCCCTGTATGTTGTACATACAGCCTGTAGCAACCGTATGATGCTTGGGGCTATCTGCCACACACTCAAATTTTGCATCACCCTAAATAAATAGAAATGAAAATTAGAGTAAAGCAAAAATAAATAACTTATAGGCTTTGTACATAAGTCATTCTACCTCAAGTAGATTCTGAGAGAGGATGTGCAGCTATCTTTGGCACTTGGGGTGTTAGCCATTCCCTACTTTCCCACTGTGTCCCCCTTTATGTATTGATCAACAATTACTTGTGTGCTTCAACTTACTGCTTCGTCATTTGGGTCATCGCCATATATTATTAAAGTTATTGATCAAAAAACCTTGTTGGCTTCTTCTGCTTCCTAAAATAGTCTTTTTAGGAGACTTTATAGTCAACACCCCTTAAAAGATCACTGTGTTCAGGACCTAACACCTTTTCCAAAACATCCTCATCCATAGGAAGGCTGCCTTGGGAGACTTCTTGGCTCAGGCTTTCTTGTATCAAAATACATGTTAAATACCTTTATATATAAAAACATTATAATTTAATCAAAATCAACAAATACTTACTAATCTTGAGACAACCTCCTGCATGTGGGGATTGTCAATGATGCCCTCTTTGTTTTGCCTCACAATAGCCCACAACATTCCACGATGTATAGTAACATCCCATCCTGATTCCTGCTGCTTTATCAACTCTTTCATGAGGTATGGATATACATTATTCTTCAACCTCTCCTTGTTAGGCTTGCTTAATTGTTGTGAAAAAAAAAACAAATCAGAGTTAAATTACATTATAAAAGTACTATTGAATTTTTACTCCTTTTAATTTAATATACCTTGAACATTCTATCACGTTGTATCTATACAAAAGTAGCCCATTCAGGTTGTTTGCCAATTTCTCTTAACAATAAAGGGACCTCCGACTCATCTACAAATTTGGGTTCCAGCAAATATTTCTTTGTCACGCAAGCTAGGAATGAGCACAGTGCCCTACCAGCCTTCTCAATAACAGAATCCATCCGACTATCATCTATGTCGAATCTAGTATACAAACACACAAATCAACTAGTAAGTATTAGATATACTGGTTACAAAGAAATTACTAACTATGTAGCATCATATCTTACCGATACTTCTTCCCAAACAAGCTACTTCATTGCAGGGTTTACCTTCTTCCAATTGGACAAAGTGATGGGCACTTTGCTTTTTGCCGCATAACAATGTAGCTAATGAACTTGTGAGATTTCAAAACTTGACCTTTCTTGTTTCATCTCACAATAAGTTTCCTCCCCTTTCTCTTTGCTTCTTGGACCTCCCTCATGACAACAAGACCCTTCCTCAGTGCTCTTTCCTCTTGTGCCATACGTCTATCATTCGACACACTAAAGGAATTAGTAGAGGGGGCAGAGAGGCTGGCGTAGTTAGGACCCTTAGTACTTGAGCCATTATCAGAAGCCACCATATTAACCTGTTACAACATTTAAAAGGAAATCAACATTCTAACACATGCAAATAAGACTAGAACATCAAATTAAGTAAAACGCAATCCCTCTTTGTTCAAATAAGGCTAGCCAAAATAGGGTTATAGAGCAACAAGCATGAAACTTAATTCTATTTCATCCAAACATGCCATAGAATCCTCTAAGTACTTTGTAGGTGTAAATTTTTGTTTTAGAATATCTTTACCATACTTTTGAACATCAAAACAGTGGGCAATTTAATCTTAATCCTTCAAAATTTATTTTAACTCCAATCTTGCCCAAACACAAACTTTCATCTTCACTTCTTATGGCCTCAAGCTTGCTCTAGGGGCCTATTCCTACAAAAATTACTCTTTTAAACTCATTGGAATGCCCAAATTCAACAAAATTCATCTTTGTGTTGAAATGGTGGGTGGTTGAACAGTGGAGAAGGAAAATGTTCCAGTTCTATATAATTGTAAAACATGAACTCACAGAGGCTATGAATCCCAAATCCCAGCAACCAATTCATCTCAATTACCTCCAGAGATAAATATAACAATCTAGAATGAACCCAACAACAACAAAAACTAGAAACTAGAAATCCAATTCTATTACCAAAAAAATAGAAACTTTGAACCTTAAACCCAAAAATCATAATGAACACATAAGTACTCTAATAGAACAAATCATCTAGAAATAGCAATTTAGAGTTCATATTTGGATTGGACAATGAATTAAGGACAACAAATACTCACCTTTATGAACATGCGACTAAAAAATAGAGATTTGAAATCAGGGCAAACAAAGAACGCCTTCACGGGCTACAACTAATGTAGAATGGAGGAGAGTGATCAGTCCAGCAACAACAGAGAGTGAAATAGTGATGGGGATGCCGAAAAAGAGTGGTTGGAGGTGTTTGGTGAGAGCATAGAAGAATTGTGAGAATTTTGGAATCGTGAAGGAATAGGGCCATAAAGGGTTTTTAATGGCCAATACTTATGGTTAAATTCTGAATAATTGTGAAATACATAGGTTTCACAGTTGCTTAAAGTTAACCGTTAAATGTTGATATCATTTACTTGATCATTTTTTAAACTAAACCGTGAAGTATATGAGAATATTTTAATCTATAAAAAATTAAAGATATATTTCACGATCGTTGGATAACACTGTAAAATATTTTTTGCAATACTTCATGGGTTATATAAACAACTATGAAGTATTGCCTTGCTCAATCTCTACCTCTTGTTATTTTACTGTTTCCCCTAAAACCATAAATATTGGGCGTTATATATTAATGATTCAGTAGTAGTGAAAGGTGACAGTTTTTATATTTTTTATATTTTTCAGTATATAGCACGTTGTTTAAAAAATAACATTTGACATTTAACATGTAATTTTAATTGTTTCAAACTTTTTATTAAAAGAGACATGGTTGAATAAATATTTTAAATGCTTTTTTAAGTATTTTATATTTTAAAGACTTTTCATTTAAAAAAGACATGGTCAAATAAATATTTTAAATGCCTTTTTAAATATTTTTATATTTTTTAAGTATTTTAAATAAGAAAATCCTTAGATCAATGTCCCTATATCCATTTTATTAAGTTCTCTAATCACACATGGTCATGTATTATATTTTTTTAAAATACTATCATTAAACTATAAACCCACATGAAAAAAAATATAACATGTCATATGTGATTAGAGAACATAATGGAGATAAAGAACTTGATGTAATTAACTAATTATAGTCCTTTTAAATATTTTATTTCACCTATCTTAGAAATACTTAAAATTATAGGTCATGTCATGTGTGTCAAAGTCAAGTATTATTTTTTAAATGACACGGTATATGATAAAAATAAGGGAGAATTACACTACAGTCCCATGGAAGCTAATATACGAAGAAATGGTCATAGGAAAATCTGAAATTACTCTCAAGTTCTATGGGACCATTTTATGATAAATTGAAAAAGGCAAAAGACCAAGATACCCTTGTCAGATAAATAGAAAGAGGGAAGGGGAAAAGGTGTAAAATGTAGAAACGCACAGTGTAACCCCCTCACGGTAATTATATTCGGACTACGATATTTAAGTGAAATAGAGACCGATAAGACAAAAATCATTTTTATAATCACTCATCTCCAAGAGATGGGGTTAACAACAAAACATTTAAAACAGAATTCATCTGGTCTCACATTCACATTTGAATACAATTACCTGTGCAGTTATATCACATAATAAATATCAGAGTGCGTAACCAAAATCCCAGCAACCTCGGGTTACTTATATATATAATGGGTTTAAAGGTTTCCCAAAATGGGGATTACATGACCAAAAATTCATATTTATAACTCATATACAAAGTAATCCCAACATCCAAAATCCAAAACAGATAACCAACGATCCAAATTCCAATATGTCCCTACTAGCCCTAACCACTCCTGGTTGGCCGCTTGTCCTTGGAACCACTTGTCCTGTCTGAAAATGTTAGTCATTTGGAAAGAGTGAGATTCTAAAGAATCTCATTAGTAACAAATCATTCATACCACTAAAACATCAAAAATCTTCTCAAGGTGGTTTAGCCAATCTTCAGCCGCCTGGGGATCAAATTTCCCCTTGAATGCCGGAGGTAGGTGCTTACAGAATCTAGAGACCCAAAACTAAAGATCTCTTTCCTCCCTAGCTGGGACTCCGTATGACTCCTGGTTTGGTCTAGCACGAGGAGATGATTCATGTGGCCGTGTCGACCCTTCAGCCGTTTCTTCTCTAAGCGTCCCTTTTTGAGTCTCCTCTTGGGTTTCCTCCCAAGTAGATTGACCTCGACCCTCATTATTCTTTGCTTTCTCAGCTCTGAGCTCTTCTCTAAGCTCAGCAATCATATCTCGCTAGTCTCTTATCAGACCCATTAACTCTTGCATCAGATCTGGTGGATTATCATTGACAACCTCCACCTGGGGATTTACTTGTTGTACTCTGGGGTGACCTTTTGTCTTTTTCATTCTATAAAGAACTTACCCCATTAATCCAACAATCTTAATACTCACATAATTTCATAAAGCACATATATCCACATAACCAGAACAAATATATGTATATGACAATTATTCACAGATGGTTTACTATAACTAAGACCACACTATAGGAGCTATCCTAGCAAACTCTACCATTGCCAAGAACTACAGCTCTGATACAAAAAATGTAACCCCCTCACGGTAATTATATCCGGACTACAAAATTTAAGTGAAATGAGACCGATAAGAAAAAAATCATTTTTATAATCACTCATCTCCAAGAGATGGGGTTAACAACCAAAACATTTAAAACAGAATTCATCTGGTCTCACATTCACTTTCGAATATAATTACCTGTGCAGTTATATCACATAATAAATATCAGAGTGTGTAACCAAAATCCCGGCAATCCTGGGTTACTTATATATATATATATATATAATGGGTTTAAAGGTTTCCCAAAATGGGGATTACATGACCAAAAATTCATATTTACATCTCATATACAAAGTAATCCCAAAATCCAAAATCTAAAACAGATAACCAACGATCCGAACTCCAATATGTCCCTTTTAGCCCTAACCACTCCTGGTTGGCTGCTTATCCTTGGAACCACTCGCCCTGTCTGAAAATGTTAGTCATTTGGAAAGAGTGAGATTCTAAAGAATCTCAGTAGTAACAAATCATTCATACCACACGTAATCACATAGCATGTAAGCAAATCATCACATAACAGGAGCAACACAAATCACACTCCACCCTCATCCCCCTTTTACCGCTGAGAAGGCACACTGTCCTAACCCGAACCGTTGTTAGCGACTCAGGGACTGTTGGTATGGCAGTGCATACGAATAGCTTTTCGGCCCATAAAGAGCCTTTCGGCTCACATAATCACAAATGTTATGCCCTAACCTCATCCCCTTTTACCGCCAGGAAGGCACACAGCCCTTACCCAAATCGTTGTTAGCGACTCAGGGACTATCGGTATAGCGACGCATACACAATTTTACAAATATTGCAGCATACGAATCCATCACCAACCAATGATATAACACACATACAATGTATCACATAAGATATAAAGGAAAAGTCACTACCTGAATCTTTCTTGACGATCTTTGGTTCCCCAGGCTCATGAGGGCGACAGATATCAAATCCTATACCAAATTAGGGACAACCAATCAATCTCTTTTCCAAAGGTATATTTCTATAATACTCTAAGTTGGTTATCATTTAGGACTCTTTATATGACTAATATAGGTTTAAACATATGCCTAAAGGGTTGGAAGAACTACCTTGAAAACCCCTTTTTCGAAAGGCAAAACAATGATTTTAGGCTGGCTCATTCGAGTAAAGATGACCTCACTCGAGTGATGAGCGACTCGTGCCCGAGTGAGAACGGCTCTCACTCACGAGTGTTTAGCAGTGAGCAACCATCATGGCCAGAGAGTGCTTACCGCACTCGAGCACAAAGCTTTGCACTCGGGTGATGACTCCAAATCTACTCGAGTACCCGAAAGTGCAACATAAGAAGTAACAACCCAAGAGCATAGACCACACCAGAGGGAAAAGCTCACTCGAGCATAACCCCTAGCACTCGGGTGAGACGAAAATGCTTGCGAGTGTCAGAGCACATTCTTTCCAAATGACCAGCGAGTGAGGACCCGAGAGCAACCCTAACTCTGAACTCACACCATCACTCGAGAAATCCCTTTCTCACTCGAGTGACCACCAACTTCACTCGCGGTTACAGAAGTGCACTCGAGCTCCACTCATAGAACCCAGGCAAAACTCGAAGCAGAAAAGGGAAAATACATGCAGCACTCGAGCATAATCTTCCCTCACTCGAGTGTTGCTATTAGAATACCTAGATCACAGCAGATAACAGAAAATTCCCAAATAGCCAAAACTAATGCCAATGACTCCCAAACTTCACATAAAGCACATACACACTTAAACATGCCTGAGGAGCACATAGGTAGCTTCCAAAACATCTAAAAAACCATTCTAACTATAATCAAACACTTAGGTCTCTATGACACACCCAATGTCCAAATTTCATTCAACTCAATTCAAACTTTCCAAATCAACTCCAACAATCAAATAACTCCACAATAACTAATTTCAACATCATCCACTATAAAATCCATATATTCAATATTGGCACAAACTCAAGGCTAATTTCCAGCTTTTCCCAAACTTATCCAAAAATCACAAATAATATATCAAAATGCATCAAATCCTTACCTCTTCAACTTGCCAAATCCAGAATCTTGATTCTCAAACTGTCAAATTTGTCCAACACCCAAATCAACACTATTCAAGATTCTGAAATTACCATAATGAAGCTCTCAATGAGGTGCACAACATTAGAGAAGAGGATTTTAACAAAGAAGGACTATTACTTACCCAAAATCAAAGCTTTCACTTTCTCTTTCCTTGCTTGAGTTCAGCGAAAATAGGGAAGGAAGAGAGAGAAAATGAGAGATGGAAGAGATGATGATGATGAAGCATACTCCCTCCCCTAGCCATACACACAAAATGCATAGGAGAGAGGAGAGAGAGGAAAAAGTGATGTTTTGTCCTTTTGTGCCATCCAATGGACTACACAATGCCACTTGCCACAATCCTACTCACTCCTTCAATGAGCTCACACAAGCACAAAGTATAGGATTCCGACCCATGGTCAATAGATCTCAACCCTTGATCTCTAATCTCCAAATACACCTATATAAAATTTCCATCATATTTCTACACAAGTGTTTAATTACACTAATTACAATCAATATCATAATCATTAGCCCTTAATCCCAAATTGGGTCATTACACACAACTCCAAAAATAGCATGAAGAACGAAATGAAGATCATAAGCAAAGGTTGAAGAGTAAGGTAAGGAATTAATGCTAACAACTCTCTTATCTTCATTATTCCATTTGGTTCATGTTTTCCATTGAGTGATTAAACATATTTTAGCTTGATCCATCTTTGTTTGGTCCTGAAAAATGGAAAAAACTAGCAGCTTTTTCCATTTACTGTCCTATAACTGCTTGGAAACTAAAAAGGTAGATCTAGTAAATGTAATGGATTTGCTTTGGCTGTGGTTTAAATGTGTTTTGGTATGATTTAGTATTCTCTTTTTTTGATGTCATTATGCTTTGTTTTCTGGTTCACTGTGCTCTGTTTTTACAATAGAAGAGCTAAGAAATGAAGATGGGGGTGAAAGGATTATGGCTACATAACATGATTTACGTAGGAAAAAATGTGTTGTTAGTAGAGGCAGCGATAATTGTCAATGGAGGCTGCTAAACTTGTTAATGACAACTATATGTGATGTGTGAATGTTTTTTTTTCAACTATAGGTTTTGTTAATTCATCTTCATTTTGGTCCTGAAAAAATGGAAAAAGTTGTATGCCTTTTATGGATATTGTCCTCCATATGCTTGCAAACTGTAACACCCTGCCTTTAATCACGTAATTATAATTCGATATTAGATAATTAAATTAGATTAGAGACCTTCGGATAACTTAAACTCATTTCAATCTCCTACTTTGTAGTAGGGTTTTCACAAGATCATTCAAAATCTCTTCCTGTTCCTGGTCTCCATTTCAAAGTTCGAATATAATTACCTGTGCAGTTTATCTACATTCACGTATGACAGAGTGTATAACCAAACCCCCGGCAACTCCCGGGTTCTATACATATATAATCTGAAGTTTATAAATATACACTAGGGGATTACACAACCAAAATCAAATATAACACCCATATCTCAAAATATACAGTAATCCCAAGTTCTAAATGGATAACCAAGTCCTAAAAGGATAACCAACGTCTCCAAAATCGAATATACCCCTAAGGGTCCTAATTGCTCCGGGTTGGCCGCTTTTCCTTTGAGCCACATGCCCTATCTGAAATGTTAGTCATAGGAAAGAATGAGATTCGAGAGAATCCCAGTAGTAACAAACCACTCATACAATGTATAAATACCAAGCATGCACATAAATCACAACCAGCAACAACAGCAGCATCAATCTCAAAGATACATGGTTTTCACCACATACGACAGCACTCACGGCTGTATACACAATACGACAGCTCTCGCTGTAATCTTCATCACGACAGCTTACGCTGTAATCACAATAACGACAGCTTGCGCTGTAAACGACAGCTTGCGCTGTAAACAACAGCTTGCGCTGTAAACGACAGCTTGCGCTGTAAACGACAGCTATTACCAGCTGTAACCTCAGCAACATCAAAGAAATCATCACAGAACCATGATAACACACACATACAAAGCATTACACACAGTATAAGAGAGAGAGTCACTACCTGATTCTTTCCCGACGTTTCTTGGCACTGCGGGCTCACGAGGACGGCAAATATCAAATCCTGTAACCAAGTTAGGGACAACCCGTCAATCTCTTTCCCAAGTTCTTTTCTCTATAATACTTTAAGTTGATTATCACTATGGTCAATTAATCAAGTCAACTAAGGAGCTAAAGTGGTCAATTAACCTAAAAGGCTAATTTCTAACCTCAAAGTTCCACAATATTACATTATGCCATAAAATCTTCAATTTTCGCATAGGTGACCAATCTGCCAGAATTTTCCAACATCTTTGAAAAATCATAACTAATTCTAGAAAAATCAAAATGAGGTGATCCCAAAGCCTATTGAAAGCTCTTGAAGTCCTCTTCATAGGAAAAATATGAATCACTACCATAAATCACCACACAATTCCAGAATTAACAACATTCCACACTGCTCCAGAATTAGGTCCAGTTTCGACACCAAACTTTGGGCAACTAGAACTCCCAGCTCAAAAACCGAAATGACACAAATCATATGTCCATTTTGAAGCTTGAAATGTGAACTTTAAGACTGGAAAGTTTCAGAATTTTTAGACACCAATTGCCCATTCAAAATGTCCCTACAAACTGACTGCCCTGCTCAAAGTTACACTTGACAGTTTTTTCCAATTTTCAACCAATGTGTCCAATGACTTCAAAATCAACAACCAAACCTATTCCCACATAATTTTTCATGTAGAACACAATGGTAACATCAAAATGAACAAATTCCCACTCATTCCCCATGTCCTGTTTTGGCAGAATTTTAGGGTATTTCACAACAAACAACCACTTCACTATCTAATCACTAAGCTTAGCTCATTTGCCTCCAAACCAACATATAAGCACATATATAGGATGAAAGCTTTATGATCCCTAATATACCCTAAAAAACGAAATTAGGGCTGTCACAATAGCCCACCACAACTCAGCCAATTAAAGCATCATATACATCAACATAATGCTCTTAATCACCTCTTGCTTCTTCTTGTGTTCTTTTCTTGATTCCTCAACTTTTGTTCTTGCAAGGTGGCTGAAAACTCCTCCTCTTCAAAAACAAAAACCATAGAAATGAAGCTAAGGAAGAGAGGAACAAGTTTCATGAAGGTCACTTGAGCTATAGATGAGGTTAAGGAGGTGAAAATCCATGTAGAAGATCTTACCTCAACTTTGTTCTTCACTTTCTCTTTCCTCTTCTTGGTTGGACGAACATGGCAGCTGAAGTGAGAGAGAGAGGTGATGAAATGAGATCAGAATTTTGGCCTCACATACACCTCTTAACCGACTTTGCAAGGAGAGAGGGAAGGGAGTTGAAATTTTTGACTTTTCAACTCTTTGCTTGACATCATATTTTGTTTCTTTATTCCCTTAACCTTTGACCATGAGATTTCCACCGAATTATGGCTCTTGAATGAGTTAAAAGACTTCTTAAACTCTCATGGTTTTTGCCTCCACTTATATTGATTTTAGCATGATATATTTGACCAAAGTCCAAATGCCTCCATATGCTTTAATTATGAGCCAAATATCATTTTCTCTTGCCTTTCCTTTATGTTGGACGAAATATCATTCAAGAAAGGGAAACATATTGACCAAGTTACTCTTTTAGCTATTAGTCCTTAATTATAATTTAGGATATTACACAAACTATAAAGGAAGGCCTAGTAAATGTAATGGATATGCTTTGGCTAAGGTTTCAATGTGTTTGGGTATGGTTTTGCATGCTCTATTTTTGCTGTCATTATGCTCTATTTTCTGGTTCATGGTGGTGCGTTTCTGCAATATAAGAGGTAAGGAATGAAGATGAGGGTGAAGGGTTGTGAAGGGTTTGGGGCAACATAACTTGATTTTTGTAAGAAAAAAGAGTTGTCAATGGGAGCAGCGATAGTTGTCAATGGAGGCTCCTTAACTTGTTAATGACAACTAGAGGTCATATTTAAATGTTTTGCTTGTGGTGTAATGGTGTTTGGAATGTGTTTGAAAATTTTGCTATGTTTTTTGGTATTTTGTGCTTGTTTCAGTCATTATAAATGGGATTTAATGAACAAGTTGTGAAATATGTATGGTTGGAGGCCCTGCTTATGTAGTAAGAATGTGTTGTTAATAGGGGCTGCGACATTTGTTAATAAGACTGGTAAAATTGTTAATGACAACTTTTTTATGCAGTAGACAGCGGTTATGGTTACCATGTCTGGCAAGAATCTACTATGTTTCCTTCATATAGGGGGAAGGTTTGAAGTTAGTAGAGATGGTGATTTAACATATATTGGTGGAACCGTTAGATCTAGAACCATTAACAACTCTTCATAACAACATAAATGTGTTAACAACCCAAGGGGCCTTCACTGAGAACTCAATGGACCTTCATTGACAACTCGTAGTGCCTCCATTGACAAGTCATTGAGACTCTGTTGACAACTCTTTATAACAGCATAACTGTGTTAACAACCCAAGGGGCCTTCACTGACAACTGAAGGGGCCTTCACTGACAACTTGTGAGGCCTCCATTGACAAGTCATTGCGACTCCTTGACAACTCTCTATAACAGCATAATTGTGTTAGCAACTCAATCAGCCTACATTGACAACTTAAGGGGCCTTCACTGGCAACTTATGGTACCTCCATTGCTAAGTAAAGGAGCATCCACATGTAACTATGACCACCTAATTAATATGAAATATTAATAACATAGGAAATCTATAGGTATACGAACATAAACTCATTTTCCAATGTCATCATATCTGCATATATATATATATATTAACAATTGCATGGGCATACATTGACAACTCCATGGGGCAATAATGACAACCCAAGGTCCATTCGTTAACAACATAATTTACATCAGATTAAAACTTTCAATACATGACAGTGGGATACACAAATGTTAACATAACTACATAAATATATATTAACAACTGTATGGGCGTACATTGACAACTCCATGGGGCAATAATGACAACCCATGGTCCATTCGTTGACAACATAATTTACATCAGATTAAAACTTTCAATACATGACAGTGAGATACACAAATGTCAACATAACTGCATAAATATATATTAACAACTCCATAGGCGTACATTGACAACCCCTTGGGCCTATAATGACAACCCGAGGTCCATTCGTTAACAACATAATTTACATCAAAGTAAAACTTTCAATACATGACAGTAGGATACACAAATTTCAAATTAACTACATATATATATATATATATATTAACAACTGCATGAGCCTCTAATGACAATTTTAAGTCCATACATTGACAACATAATTTACAATTGATTACAACTTTCCCCAAATAAAAGTGGGATACCAAACCATATTATATCCAGCCTTCATTTACAGCTGAAAATGCATGCACACCGCAATTTGAACTTCATAACTAGTCTGCCGCTCTCTTTTCCCACAATGGAGGATATTATTGTTTTAAACTCTTCTAAACTTGTTCCTTCCTTAATGATTCTAGATCTGACGGTTCCACTAACATATGTTAAATCACCATCTCTACTAACTTCAAACCTTCCCCTATATGAAGGAAACATACTAGATTCTTGCTAGACATGGTAGCCATCACCGCTATCTACTGCACAAAAAAGTTGTCATTAACAATTTCACTAGTCTTATTAACAAATGCTGCAGCCCTTATTAACAACACATTCTTACTACATAATCAAGACCTCCAACCACACATATTTCACAGTTTGTTCATTAAATCTCACTTATAATGACTGAAAACAGCACAAAATACCAAAAAACATAGCAAACTTTTCAAACACATTCCAAACACCATTACACCATAAGCAAAACATTTAAATATGACATCTAGTTGTCATTAACAAGTTAAGGAGCCTCCATTGACAACTATTGCTACTCCCATTAACAACTCTTTTTTCCTACATAAATCAGGTTATGTAGCCCCAAAACCCTTCACCCTCATCTTCATTCCTTACCTCTTATATTGCAGAAACACACCACCATGAACCAGAAAATAGAGCATAATGACAGCAAAAATAGAGCATGCAAAACCATACCCAAACACATTGAAACCTTAGCCAAAGCATATCCATTGCATTTACTAGGCCTTCCTTTATAGTTTGCAAGCATATGGAGGACAATATCCACAAAAGGCAGACAACTTTTTCCATTTTTTCAGGACCAAAATGAAGATGAATCAACAAAACCTATAGTTGAAAAAAAACATTCACCCATGACATATAGTTGTCATTAACAAGTTCAGCAGCCTCCATTGGCAACTATCGCTGCCTCTACTGTAATACCCCGAATTTTGAGACTCGAAGCTAGAGAATAAGCCTGAGATTAGTGGATTGCTAAGCCCCGGTTTAGCAAGATCCCAAATTGTGATTAGGGGTTAATGACTACAAAAATGGACGTGGTTAGTGATTAATGAACCATTTTAGAGAATATAAAGTGGATTTTAGTCGCTTGTGTTATGAGCAACGCCAAAACCCTATATTTGAGTTCAATTATGGATTAACATCCAAATTGACTTAGAATAGAGGGAAGAATTGAATGGGGTATTGTAATGGAAATGGTGTCATGTTGTGGTATTTAATCATTGGGATTGATTTAAATTGGATTGGACACATTGGTTGCAAAACTAGAAATGCTGTCCAGTGTGAATTCTGTCTGGGCAGTCTTCTGGTGTGGACGGTTTTACTAGGAAAATGATATCAGAAAATTATGAAACTTTCCAGTCTTAAATATCACATCCCAATCTTCAAAATGGACATATAATTTGTGCCATTTCATGTTGGGAACTGGGAGATATGACTGTCCAAAGTTTGAGGTCGAAAATGGACTCTGTTTTGGGGCAGTGATGAAATTTGTGTAATTCTGGAATTGTGTGGTGATTTCTAGTGTTGGTAAATATTTTTCCTATAAAGAGGACTTAAATAGCTTTCATTTTGCTTTAGAATCACCTCATTTTGAATTTTCTATAATTAGTTATGATTTTTCAAAGTTTGGGCAGAAAATCTGCCAGAAAATCCGAAAATGGGAATTATGACATCATCAAAATAAAATATGACATCAGCATGGAATTAAAAGTAATTCCTCCATCTTCATCAGCCATTTCCTGACGCCATTTGAGAAACAAAAACGTGAGAGAGACCTTGGAGAAAATAGGGAGAAGGAAGGAGAAAACTCGTGAGGTAGGTCGATTTCTTCGGTGAATTCGTACCTAACGCGTATAATCCTTCTCCTAAGCTTCCCTTCTATATGGATTAAGGTACTTGAAGCTTAATTTTGCTGTTTAAAAGGGGCTAGGGTTCAGCCATATTGAGTAAAAGCTAGAGGGAGATTGAGGTAACTTCTGAAACTTCAATCTTTGATTGTTCTGGCTACTGTGGTTGATTTAATCGGTGAAATTTCACCGGATTGTCTTTGTTTGTAAATTTGGAGAATGGGTTGGCCTAGGGGTTATGCTGCCCAAATTGGCTTTTAATGTTAGTTTTAACCTAATGTAATGGTTAATAAAGCGGTTAGGAGTAGAAAGAAACACGTTTACGGAGCCGAAACCGAAAAGCCCCAATTTTTCCCGGGGAATTGAGAATTTCGGCCAAGCCTAGTTTGGAGGGGTTAGAGATGGATTTTCAATTATTTGATGATTCCATTGAGTTCAGGAGCGAAAATTAGGTGGGGTTACAGTTGGTCACTTTTTCGGAAAAGGCCGAAAAAGCATAATTACGAAAACGCCCTTGAAACCCTTAAAGTGGGGCTGCCAAGGGTAAATTTGTAAATTGACATTGAATTTGATAATTCCGAGTTCGTAAATGGATTCCTTGGGCGAAAATATGTCAAAATAGCCCATGTCAAAATTTCAAGAAAATTACAGCTGGACCGGGTACGGCGGGGCCGGGCCGGGTTGGGTCCCGGGGGTATTTTAGTAAATTTTTAATATAGCCTCATATAACCCCCAGAAACACTATGGAAGTGTCTAAATAGTACATTTGACATTATAGGATCGAATGTGAAGCCCCGAGTTGCTGGCACGTAAATTGAGGAGAAAAGACTGGAGGTAGGGAACTTATCTCTCCTGCATGCTCTGATAACTATATTAATGTGTTGATGCATGTTATTGCTTTGCTTGATTATGTGGAACATGTATGAATGATTTGAAGCTATGTTTCAATATATGCTATGGCCATATGTGTATCGTTCGAAGCATTGAGCTTATAGATTTGTCATTGTATATGTGCATGAGTTATATGATGCAAGCATGTCATGCATTAAACACTTATCTTGCCTGCATATTGATAATGTTTCCCTATTGAGATTCTCTCGAATCTCACCCTCCCTTACCAACAATTTAGATAGGGCAAGTGGCTCGTGGAGGGAGCGGCATGACTCATTCGAGATGAGATTGTGTAAACCACATTTGAAGAATTATAATGGGCAATTGTGCCCTGTATATCTTTAGCGAAGGTATGTACCCGAGATTGTCGGGATGATTATATTGTGCACTCTGATATTTATATGAATGTGATTTATCTTCGCGTAGTAATTGTATTCGAAATGTGAATATGAGACCAAGTTTATAAATGATTTCGAAAGGTATTTTTGAAAACCACATCATGCGATGGGTTAGTAAATGTTATTTGATTATTATTGGTCTCTATTTCATTTTAATCGCGTATTTCGGATATAATTACGGAGGGGGTTACATCTACTAAGAACACATTTTTTCCTACGTAAATCATATTATGTAGCCACAATCCTTTCAGCCCTATCTTCATTCCTTAGCTCTTCTATTGCAAAAACAGAGCACAATGAACCAGAAAACATAGCATAATGACAGCAAAAAAAGAGTATACTAAATCATACCAAAACACATTTAAACCACAGCCAAAGAAAATCCATTGCATTTACTAGTTCTACCTTTTTAGTTTCCAAACAACTAGAGGACAATAAATGGAAAAAGCTGTCATCTTTTTCCATTTTTCAGGACCAAACGAAGATGGATCAAGCTAAAATTTATTTAACCACTCAACAGAAAACATGAGTCAAATGGAATAATGAAGACAAGAGAGTTGTTAGCATCAATTCCTTACCTTACTGTTCAACCTTTGTTTATGATCTTCATTTCGTCCTTCATGCCATTTCCGGAGCTGTGCGTTTATGCATTTTACACCATTTCCCCTTCCTTCTCTCTATTTATCTGACAGGGGTATCTTGGTCTTTTGTCATTTCCAATTTATTACAAAATGGTCCCATGGGATTTGAGAGTAATTTCATATTTTCCTGGGACCATTTCTTCATATATTAGTTTCCATGGGACTACAGTGTAATTCTCCCTAAAAAAATATAAAAGTTATGATATGACAATACCCATTAACTTTAACTGCAATTTTAATGGTATAAGGGTTGACAGTCAAAACATGAAATATTATGCTTCTTAATTTAATTTTTTAAAGTTTAAGAGATGATGTGCAACTAATCCAAAATTCAAAGGTTTTTGTGTATTTAAGCCTTTTGAATTTATATTTTGATTTTTGTTCCTTTTGAATAATTATAATTTTTATAATCCTCCTCAATAAATATTATATATATTGTTTTTCTATGTCTTTCTCACTAGTCATCGTGGTGAACATCAATAATCAATTTAATAAATATCTTCTCTAATACTCATAGTAACACCGTTAAATTTCATTTTGTTTTAAGTAATACCATTTAATCCCATTAGTCACATCTCCTAATTAATGTTATTTGTGTTTTCCCTATTATTTCTCGAAAAAATCGCCAAATCTCCATAAATCTAATGGTTATTTAAATGTTTATTTTACCAAAAAAGTAATAGATAAAAATACACCGCTTTGCTTGTTGATTTCGTGTTTCACCAAAACAGCTTATTGGTTTAATCGTTAGTATCATATTATGTGAACATTGACAAAACAAGTTGACTTCGGGATAAACGCTTTCATTCACGGCTATGTCACCTTTGACAAGTGAAAGCATATATTAATATCGTTGGTTGGTTGACTTGGTTCAACGTCGAGACTCTCCCAAATTAGGACGCTTCTTTATATTATTAAAAACAGTAAATTATAGATTAATTTTATATATAAAAATATATAAAACTTTAGGTGAAGATGACTTGAGGAGAAATTGAAGGATGATGTGAAGTCACAAATGGGTTTGGATTGGAGGAGCAGATGCGTCCTTGAAGAAGATGTAAAGGTGCGACTTTGCCCTATTTTTTGGGTCACGGGTGTTTTTATTTTAGAATATAAACAAATTAAAGTATTAAAAAGTAAATATGAGAGTTTAATTGCACAACCATCACTTAAACTTGTTAAGACAACCATTTCTGTTAAGTAACACTAACAATGTTAATATTAAAGGACTAAAAATGTACTTTATAAATTTAATGGACTAAAATGATACATGATGCAAATATAAAGGACCACACGTATCCTTTAGCCAATTCAAAATAAGCATTAGATCTTACAAAATTTTAAAGCTCTTATTACCAAACATAAATTTCATTTGGTCTTGAAGAGAAAATTCCTTGGGAAAATTTCATCCAGCCGCATGAAAGAGACTTAATTTCAATTAACCTCTAAAGATTATGCAACTTTATTGCACCCTTTATGTCAAAAAGAAATTAAGTTGTATAGGTGAAAAGACCATGATGCCCTTACTTTATTTTTTTTTATATGAGCATTTACAAGACAAATAATTGGATTTAAAAGAACTTTGGAGTTAACAAGAACATTTTGACAATTAATTTACAAAATAACTAAGGACATTTACAAGATATATAAAGGAATTTATACGAACACGGGGAGTTAAAAATATTTTGGCCATTCACAAGATAAATAAAGGGATTCAAAAAATAAAATAAGGATATCATTATTTTTTTATCTACAAAACTTAATTCATTTTGGTCTAAGGGGACGTGGTGAAATTTTAAAATTTTTTGGATTGACTAAAATAAAATTGCTACAATGGGCTTGACTGAATTTTTTTAATCTATGAAAACTCAAAAGTAATTTTTGAAGAACACCTCCATGGCTCCAAGTAAGTAAGCTTTCTTGGAGGGATAAATTAGCCAAATGCAATTCATATTAATGTAATTTTTAATTAATAGGTTATATTAGAATTTTTAAGAAATATTCCTAATGGTATTGATATGTTGCACTAAAATATATATGTTTCAAAATAGAAGAGATGTCATTATAATTACAACTAAATAGAAGGAAAGTCAGATTCTTTACTCTAAAAATAATTATTTTTGTCATACTAAAATCGGGAAAAATTATTTTCATATTCATGTCAACATTGAAAATAAATTATAGTTATAAAAATATAAAAAAAAATCATCAAACACATACCCTTTTGATAATTAATTAATCATACAAGTGATATAATTTTGATTAATGAAATTGAAACAAAATCAATTAATTACTACACCATCAATTTTGTTTTTTCTTAGGCTAAACATAAACATAGATAGCTATCATTTTATTGATGACAATTATATTCAAAATACCATCAAGAACTAGACATTTTTCCTAACAGAAATTCAAACATTGCTTTTATGAGAAAACTAGTTTTTTGACTCAAGCCCTATTTATTACCAATTTCAATTTTGAAATTATATATAATTATCTAAAATTACATTTGTTCACTTCCAATAATCCAAACGAGTAGTTAGTTACACATTCTTTTAAATGTGGGCCTGAGTGGCTGAATCTCACTTTGCCAAGTCTTGAATATTGATGATGGCAACCTGTTTTAATTTTGTACGCTAATTATATTGCCATGCATGGTTGCTTTCCTGCTCATCAAGCCTTAATTATTCTAACAAACCAAGTTGCACTTGACTCACACGTAACAAGTTAGTACAATATTTTAATCGTCAAATTAAATAATTTATTTGAATATCAACAAATAATAATTTCTTAAGAAAATAATACTAGTATTTTGTTACGGGAATAGAAGCATCATACATGGCCTTTCTGTGTGTTGAATAATGCTAGCTCATCATTGGATTCATATTGAGTCGATGAAAAGGTTAAAATTATTACGCTTCTCGAATGTCAATTATGCAAATAAATGATTATTGAAGCCTAATTATCTGTGTATATTTAATTAATTATATGAAGAATAAAGCCCAATTTGCTTTTTCTTTAGTTATTAAATCGCAATCCAAATTTATTCTACGGAAATATTATCTGCTGGCAACTCTTTCTGCGAGCCAAGGAACTTGAATTTTCACACATGCGACAAAATCATCAGAGTCTCTATATATATATATATATATATATAATATAATATAATAACACATCCCATCTCAAATGTCAAATACGTTGCACCATGTTTTGTGACTTATTTTAGTTTATTATTTAATATAAAAATATAAAAAATGGCAAGGAATAAACAATACATCTATATGAGATTTTTATAAAAAAAATATAAAAAATACTACTTAAATTTCAAAATCTCAAATAAGTCTTTTGACATATAATAGTATTGATATTATCTGCAAGAATATAGCAATTGATATCTCATTTTAGTATAGAAAGTTATTTATTTGAGATTTTAAAGTTCAAGTAGTATTTTCTTTTCTTTTTTCTTTTTTTTTTTATATTCAAGTTATTAGATAATAAATTAGTTAATTAATTTCATGAAATTGTGCCCCTCTGCAATTTTAATTTCTTTTACGTTACTATAGTTGATGGAGTTTCCCTACTAAATATCTGATTTTGTTGATCATCAATGGGTTGCATATGTTTATATAATTAGGTGAAAATATCTAACACTTGTAGATTACACCTCTCGTACTTTTTTTTTCCCTCTTACCACGTGCCAAAAAAAGAGGGGAAAACTGATTTATAAATTATTTGGAAAAACATCTCCAGAAAATCAAAGCCAAATACTCATTGCCAAGGTTAGAGCAGTTGCAATAAGAGCTCTATACACTGAATTGGCAAACTCCGAGGGAACCACCTCATCGCGTGTGCCCTGCCACGTGTCGCCATACCGTAATTCTTTTCGTCTTAAACTTGCATCCTCATGCAAGAAGGCGAGAAGCTTTGCCACTTGAACTGCAATGAATCCACATTCTTCCAGCAAAAAAAAAAAAATCCACATTCCACTATTATAATATATATATATATATATATATAATATTATTAAAAATGAATCATAAATTAAATGATAATTTGAAATAGTTTTTATATATTTATAATAATTTTTAATATGATTTAATTTCAAATTAAAAAATTTAAAATCTTAAATAAATTTTCTTATAACTATAATTTTATCCAATTTTTGAAGTTGAATTTTATCTTTAATTAATTAATATTAGCCGGGGGAGCTATGGTGAGCGTTCTTGCTCTTTTTTAAACAAATGTGAGAGGCATTTTGATAAAAATACCTAAACTTTAAAATTTTAGATTCCTACCACATCACATTTCTATCCTTTTCGCATTTCATAAGAATTTTTGGAATTTTTCAAGTTCAAATAGTATTTATTTGTTATTTCCCCAAAAATCTAATATAATATCAAGAACAATGCATAAAAATCAAGAGAAAATCATTACATAACTTTTCTATTATAAAATAACAAGCTTCCTTGGGCCAAAAAAAAGCTTCTTAGAAATTCTTAAAAATATATAAGTCATATAAGAAAATTTAAATTTCTTAATAAAAATTATATCGGAGGATAGGCTTCGTGGTGGGTTCAAGTTGGGTTTAAATTAAAATATCAGGGATTTGTGTCAATTTTATTCATGTTTACAATGTGTCCAATGTGGTCCCTTATGTTAAGGCTTAAAAAGCGTTTGCTTTGTTGGGGGTGTTTGATTTTGTTCTCAATTTTTCAAAAAACTATTTTAAAAATCTATCTGTAAAAGTTGTCTGGAAAATCCCAAAATATACCATGAAAATATCAAAGTACCAAATCAATGGTTCAAATTTCAATATGAAATTTTAAAATATTGTGAAAAATACGACACTGCTCCTCACTTTAATATTTTTTTTTAAATGTCACCTAAACACCCTCCACGGTCCAGCCGCCATCAAAAGTGATTATGATATATGAAATTCAAACAAAATCAAAGACCACAAAATCATCTGAAAAAAGAAAAGTTTTCGAATAGAAATTACGATAAACAAATTTTGTTTTTTCTTAGTCTAAACATATACATGTATCCTTTTATTAAAGACAATTATGTTGGTCAAAGTACAGTTGGAAACAAACTGTTAGCACTTATATATCTTGCAACAGAAATTCAAGCATTGGTTTACTATGTTATGGGGAATTATCCCTCTTCCGTAGAGCTAACCTCTGTTGATTACAAATTTCACTTATGAAATTATAATTATACTCCATCTAGTCATTAATGTAGGACCTAATTGAGGAGTTAATATCGGTTTTAAATGTAAAACCTATTTCTTATATTTATTAGTCTTTTCTTAATTAACTCTTGTTGATACTCCATCAACAATAATTAAATAAGAGATAGATAGAGGGAATTAAGAAAGATAATTGAGGTATTTTCGAAAAACAATTCATATTAACAACCTAACTATAATTTCCTTAATCTAATCAAAATAGATAAATATGTCTTACATTAAGAAGCGGAGGGAGTATAAAATTACATTTGTTCACCTTCAATCCAAACGAGTAGCTACATAATTTGTTTTTAAAAAATGTGTGGGCATGAATCTTACTAGTCTTCAATATTTGATGGCAACCTGACCCTTTGCGCGGGTTTTTTTATGCCATGCATAGTTGCTTTCTTGCTCATCAAGCCTCAATTATTCTAACAATAAACCGAGCTGCACATGACTCACACGTAACAATTTAGTATTTCCTCCGGTTCTGAATATAAGATAGAATTGATTTTTTTGAGAGATTAAGGAAGCTAAATAAGTTACTTAATCATATCATATATTGTGTATCTTTAGATTATATATCAATTTATTAATCAAACTAATTCGTTTGAAGAAAAAATAAAAATAAAAATACTCTAAAATAATTTAATTAGGTTCCTTAATTTCTCCAAAAAAAATCAATTTTGTCTTATATTTAAAACCGGAGGGAGTACTATATTTTAATATCAACAAATAATAATTTCATAAGAAAATAATCATTTATTATGCAAAAATAAGCTTCGCATATGCTGTGTGTGTTGAAGGCTAGCTTATCATTTGATTCATATTTCATATCGAGTCGATGTGAAGGATAAAATTAATACGCTTCTCAAATCTCAAGTAAACAAATAAATGGGATTGGCTATAGTCTTCTGTATGTTTTCTCTTCCCATCACTACTCATCTCAACCTTTAGATTAAAATCTGATAAGTTCAGATTTAATATTTATAAAAATATTTTAAAAATATCAAATTATTAAAAACTAATTAAATAAATTCAAAAATACTAAATATCATTAAATCTGAAACTACTTAGAGCAATTTTCATTTAAAAGCTGAGATGAGTAATGGAGGGGAAAAGAATGGGAAGAGAAAGATAAGAGTAGAGGATTGTAGCTAATTCCCAAATAAATAGCTTATTCAAGCCTAATTATCAGCATAGTCAATTAATTATTTATTATACGACGAGCAAAGCCCAATTTGTTTTTTTAAATTCTAAGAATCGCAATCCAAATTGATTCAACGAAAGGATTATTATCCGGTAGTCAATTCCTTCTGCAAGCCAATAAGCCTGAATTTCCACGAGCTAGCGCCAATATTATGTAGGAGCTCTACTATTAACCAACCGCAAATAATTGGGCCAAAAAAAAAAAAAAAAAAACCAACCGCAAATAATACGTCCCAGCTCAAATGTCAATTGTTTCAGTATGTACTGTGACTTATCTTAATTTATTATTTAATATAAAATACAAAAAGTGCAAGGAATAAACAATACTGGCTCCGGTATATAATATAAGATATATTTATCTAACTTGATTAGGTCAAGGAAGTTAGTTATACTAGTTAATATAACATATATTTTCTAAAACACTATATTCATTTTCTCTTCTCCTTAACCATTGTTGAGGAAGTATCAATATGGGTAAATTAGGAAAAGATTGACATATATAAAAAATATGTCATATATTTCAAATCAAGATCAACTCTTTAAATATATATTATATTATAAGTCGAAAGGAGTACTACATCTTATCCGAGATTTTTAATCGAGTTAGTATTAGATAAAAGCCCATAAATAAACAAGTTAGTTACTTAATTTCATAAAATGGTACCCGCTGTCTGCAATTCTAGGTTACTACTTGGTCTGGTTTCTCTACTAATCATATTTTGTTGATCATCAATCAGTCGCATATGTTTATAATTAAGTAAAAATATTTATTGCTGGCAAAAACAATTAAGTGAAAATATTTAGCACTAATATATTACTTCTTGTACTTCTTTCTCTCATCACATGCCAAAAAGGGAGGGGGAAAATGATTTGGAAAAATATCTGCACAAATTTAGCTGGAGTCAATTACATGAATTGTATGGCGTCATTGTACTATATCAAAAACTAAATCTTTAGATAAATTATTAATCAAAAGGTATTCAATATAACTTCATTCAATGCTCTATCTCTTCCTTCTTCTTCTACTTATTTTCAGAGAACTCCATTTAATCTACCTTGTTTACCAACGCATCCAATGACTTTCTTTGTATGTGTATGAACTACCTCTCAAACAATTTGCTACCACATTCTCATCAAATAGCAGTCACCCCTGTTAGAATCGGCTATCACCCAAGAGGGGGGGTGAATTGGGTGTATAATAAAAACTTAAGAACTTTGAAAATCTTTTTGCATCTTAACGAAAATGGTAAGTATGAAAGTTTATAAATCAACAGTTGGATTAAATAATATATGCTGGAAATATAAGAACTTAGGGAAGAGAATATGCAAACTGTGATTTATCCTGGTTCGGTCCAATCTGTGATGGCCTACATCCAGTCCCCAGGCTCCTCCTGAGATTTTCAAATCCACTATCTTCTCGTTTAATCCAGGCACAAGAAAAGCCTTTACAATCCCACAAGTTTAGCCTGGTACTTGTGACACATTTTACAAATCTCTCACCAAGATACTCCCCCTTACGGCAAGTCTTACGAGCAGAGCAATCCCGAAGATCTTCCTCTCCTGCTTACTCATGCAAGTCTTACGAGCAGCAACGTTCTCTCTTGCTTACACCCCTGTAAGTTTTATGAGCAGCAACGTTCTCTACTGCTTGCACCTTGTAAGTCTTACGAGTAGAATGTCTTACTGGCAATTCTCTCTACAGCTTCTCCGTAAGAAAATCAACCCTCTCAAGGTCCCTCTACCTTGAGATCAACTCAGAAATATAGATGAAAGTGTTTACAGACTCTCTCACAGAGTGGATATAATACTCACTGAGGTACAATACAAATGATCACTCTCTCATTAATAAGTAATACAGAAGCTGGAAAACAGAGAGTGTTTGGGTAGAAGCAGAGGAATCACATTTCTATCATTTTTCTCGTAGTTGCTCGCTGTCTCTGTTTTTTTTTCATTACCCATCCAAGTTGAATGCTCTCTCATTTATAGTTGATGAAGATGATGACCGTTGTAAGCATTCGTCCGTTGGAGTCATTTTGACCGTTTGAGCATATTTGAAAGACAAGCTACCATGAGATTTCCGTTGCAAAGCAGAGCGTCTCGTTGAACAGCAAGAATATTCATTTTGAGCTGTACATCACGTTGTGGAGCATTTTGTGTTTCAGACAATCTCTCATGGTGGGTCAGTTACTTGTCGTGGTTGGTAGCCGCCATTCGGTGTGTAATGATGAAGTTCACCGTAATTGACTTTTATTTGAATCTGCAACCCGAACGTTTAATATCCTGTTTCACACTGCAAAATAATTAATCATTAATATGATGAAGTATTAGTCATGGGTATGTTGGATCATTGGTCAAAAACTGAATTTCTGTCTTCTGGGACTCATCACGTTGAGTGAAGATTTTTCATACGTGACCTCCATTCTTGAAGATGCAATCCAAATATTTAATCTCCTGTTTTACACTTGAAATATATGTTAGTTAATGTTTAGGAACAATAACAAGTGAAAACATAATGATTGTATAACATTTAACCACGTTTGGATTGATGGCCGTGAGAGTATGAACTTCTACGTTGCTTCTGTCAGGACCTCACTCGAGTGCAATATGGCTCACTCGAGTGCAGTTGATAATTTCACGTTTTGACTTCCTCTCGGGCAAGCACTCGCTGCACTTCACTCGCATCTGCTCGAGTGAATTCTCGAATCACTCGAGCACAACCAGTCATGCTCGAGTGCGTTTCATGCTTTCACGTACAAGCTTCTTCTCGGGTTATCACTTCCATGTCAAACTTGCATGTGCTCGAGTGAGAAATCATCCAATGCTCGAGCATGGATCCCAGTGCTCGAGTGATGCAGTTTTCTTCACGTTTCAGCTGCTTCTGGACATCACTCGCACAACTTTTTCAGAGAGTCAGTTTTTACACTCACGGGTGATGTGGGGCCACTTTAGAAAAAATTTGTTTATTTGATTCTAATGATGTATCATAAGAATGCTCTTGCCATATGCATTCCAATGCAAAAAGAATCAGCTCCAAACTCCTTGTATACTGCAAGTTATGATCGAAAGAGTGTCTACTTCGCTAGTCTGCACAAGCGTCAACTTCCAGAAGGCATAGTTCCTAGAATATACGTTCAAATTGGGCAGATTACCTATCCATGGAAATCTCTTTGAGTCTACTTTCATTTGGCACTGGTCTCGTCTCAATCTGATGTGTAGTTTGTAAGTTACGTGCAAAATACCGAACCTGTGTCAAAACGTGACGGTGATTTCACTGTCTTCTTCCACAGATCATATCTCCTTCATTTGAGCTTCTTTCAATGTGATAGTGGTGCGCATTTTACGTGTTGGGAGTCTTCGTTCATATGCCACTGGTTTCAGGTCAATCTGATGTGTGGTTTGAGAGATATGACCAAAATACCAGACCTCGCTCAGGCTGAACGTAAAACAGAGTAGAACAGAGTGTTCATCCCGTGCTCGAGTGAATTCATCCGTGCTCGAGTGAGTTCTTCCTGTGCTTGAGTGAAACACCTCGTGCTCAAGCATAACTTCCTTAGAAGTGCCATAAATCACATATAAGTCATCTTAGCTTCCTATTAACCTATTCCAACCATTATTTGATCATAGAAACCTCCGGAATCATCATAGGAACCTCTAGTATCACTTCTAACAACTTGAATCTTGATATTCATGATAGATCTTCCAAGTTCTTCATTCTTCAATATCTTTCTTTTTGATTTTTCTTTTAATAATCATTCTCCATAATCCAAGTAAGCATCTCCTTGACTATCTTCAATTTCTTTCTTCTTCTTCCTCTTATTCATTTTCATTAATTCAATATTCTTCATTCTTTGCTTGACTAATCTACAAAATATGTAACATTAAATATAGTAGTTAGTCAAAGAAATACATTATACAAACTTTTTGCTCTTATCATGTCATATCTATATTTGACATCATCAAAACTAATCATATCTAACATTCTCCCCCTTTTTGATGATGACAAATCCTTTAAGAAAAATATGTCTGAATGAAATGCAACATACATATATAATGCAAAGTGCAAACATACATATTATATATAATGCGAAGTGCAACATACATATATAATGCAAAGTGCAAACATACATATTATATATAATGCGAAGTGCAACATACGTGCAACATACATATATAATGCAACATACATACGTGCAACATACATATATAATGCAAAGTGCAAACATACATATTATATATAATGCGAAGTGCAACATATGTGCAACATGCATATATAATGCAACATACATACGTGCAACATATATATTTTTCTTACATTTTTCTCCCCCTATTTGACATCAGCAAAAGGCTTGAAATATATAAAGAAGTAAGGATTGTGAAGAAGTAAATAGAGTAGAAATTACTTTAATCAAAATGAATGAACCAAGAAAACAATTTACACTCTCCCTATGTGAAAGTACTTTCATTTTTAATGAGAGGGAACTAAAAAGGATTTTCTTTCAAATAGGAGATGAGCTTTCAACATATAAAACACATGTGAATGTGAAGCTCCCCCTTAATTGATGCATGGTTTTAAACATTTTCATTAGGAAAACAATTAATAACTCTCCTGGATTTGAGAAACCATTGGAAAATTTATAGAGAAAATGATTTTGAAAGATTTAGAGAGAAATTAAATGGCAATTGCTAATAAGAGGTTTTAAGAGGTACAACCCAATATCGCCTGAGTGGTTACTTGAGTGATTCTACTCAATCATTACTCGATTGTATACTCAAGTGATACAACTCAAGGATTTTGAATTAAGCAAGAATACAATACCTCACTCGAGTAATATCGTAATCACTCGAGTCATAATCCTCTGTAGTCCGTTGATACATCGTTGGCTAGTTACTATATGAATCTATGATCTGACAATGTAATCTCTTTTGCTACTTGAAGATACCAAGTTGAGCTCAGAGTAAGGCTTTATGCGCATATTGGCTTAGTATGTGCCCCTTAGCAAACATCATTGAGAACTTTTAATTTCACCATAGCACATAATACCCTTATTTTGTCATCCATAATCTCAAATAGAACTTTGAAGTTCTGGTTCACTAAGTCACACAGCTACTTCATCTTATCATTGACTGATGATCTCAGTATTGTTTGTAGTAAGCTTTGTGTGAAAGAGTTGAACCTCCTCTCTCAGAAAACCTTAGACAAATGGACCAAAGAATGGAGACCAACTCTAGCAAAGTGTCGTCTCTCATTTATTGGCCTTGTTTACTATAGCTCTAGTGTAGGTATAGCAGATAATCCAGTGAAGATTTAGACATAGAGCTAGGATAGTAGTTAAGAATCCTCATAGGCTCATCAAGATTGATGATTCTGTGCATCTCAACATCTTCCTTTGAACATCTTTGTTGGCTCCATATCATAGTGAAAATGTCTGATCACCTTGAAACGATAAGGAAGGTGGGTAGGCAACAAAGATTCATATTGGATAAACTTATTCTTGGCTCTGTGCTGCTTTGAAATAATCTTCGCTAGGTCTACTAAGAGATCTTCCTTCTCTTTCTCTTTCTCTGATTGTATCACTAGCTAGTTATTTGCTAGTGGTGGGATGTCATTTGAGTAATATCACATATTCTGCTTCAACTCACGCTGCAACACTTTTAGTCATGCCTTTTCGGTTAGCCTCTGACCTTTGTATCCAAAATGAAAGTATCTTGATCAACTCCTATAAAAGTATAAACATATGCTCTCTGGTACCCATCTTCTTTTGGGTCCATACAATATTAGACATAGAAACTCTTATGCTCTTATGCAATTAATCATATGAAATTTCAGCAAAGAGTATCATAAACCAACAAAGATCAAAATATAATTCTTTACCCAATTAAATAAATTCAAGAATTGAATAATAAAGAGTAATGAACAAATAATACCAAGAATGATGATTTCAAAGATCAATGACAATTTGTAAATACATTTTAAAAGATATGTCATTGATAAGATTTTCGTGCAATCCATGTAAGTTGGATCAAAGAGAGTAGAGAATCTATCCGTAATGACCAACTTTTATGAAATGATAAATCATGAATGAAACCAAATTTTCAAGAATGATAATGAGATATGCAAATTGTTTCAAAATCTCAAATGTTTTTTCGAATCATAAATATGCATCATGACATTGACATTAAGATTTTGAATGCATGAAAACTCATTTATGAAGCTTGTTAAATACCGATGCTTATGCCAAAAACAATGGAAGTCAACAGTTATAAAATATATATTAGAAAGCTTCACTAAGGAATTCAACTAAAATAACATGTTAATTGTAAGAGTTAACATGTTGGAGAATTTTCTCAAGAACAAAATGTTAGATATGATTAGTTTTGATGATGTCAAATATAGATATGAAGTGATAAGAGCAAAAAGTTTATATAATGTATTTCTTTGACTAACTACTATATTTAATGTTACATATTTTGTAGATTAGTCAAGCAAAGAATGAAGAAGATTGAATTAATGAAAATGAACAAGAGGAAGAAGAAGGAAGAAATTGAAGATAGTCAAGGAGATGCTTACTTTGGTTATGGAGAATTATTATCAAGAGGAAAACCAAGAAGAAAGATATTGAAGAATGAAGAACTTGGAAGATCTATCATGAATATCAAGATTCAAGTTGTTAGATGTGATATTGGAGGTTTCTATAATGATACCGGAGGTTTCTATGATCAAATGATGGTTGGAATAGGTTAATACGAAGCTAAGATGACTTATATATGAGTTTTGGCACTTCCAGAGGTGTTATGCTCGAGCACGAGGTGTTTCACTCGAGCACAGGAAGAACTCACTCGAGCACAGATGAATTCACTCGAGCACGGGGTGAATACTCTGTTCTACTCAGTTTTACGTTCAGCCTGAGCGAGGTCTGGTATTTTGATCATATCTCTCAAACCACACTTCGGATTGACCCAAAACCAGAGGCATATGAAAGAGGACTCACAACACGTACATTTGGCACCAGGATCACATTGAAAGAAGATTAAATGAAGGAGATATGATCTTCGGAAGAAGACAGTGAAATCACCGTCACTTTTCGACACAGGTTCAGTATTTTGCACGTAACTTACAAACTACACATCGGATTGAGACAAGACCAGTGCCAAATGAAAGTAGACTCAAAGAGCTTTCCATGGATAGGTAATTTACCTAATTTGAACGTATATTATAGGAGCTATGCCTTCTAGAAGTTGATGCTTGTGCAGACTAGCGAAATATACACTCTTTTGATCATAACTTGTAGAATACAAGGAGTTTGGAGCTGATTCTTGTTGCATTGGAATGCATATGGCAAGAGCATTCTTATGATACATCATTTGAATCAAATAAACAATTTTTTTCTAAAGTGGCCCCACATCACCCGCTAGTGCAAAAACTTTCTCTCTGAAAATGTTGTGCGAGTGATGTCCAAAAGCAGCTGAAACGTGAAGAAAATTGCATCACTCGAGCACTAGGATCCATGCTCGAGCATTGGATGATTTCTCACTCGAGCACATGCAAGTTTTGACATGGAAGTGATAACCCGAGAAGAGGCTTGTACGTGAAAGCATGAAATGCACTCGAGCATGACTGGTTGTGCTCGAGTGATTTGAGAATTCACTCGAGCAGATGCGAGTGAAGTGCAGCGAGTGCTTGCTCGAGAGGAAGTCAGAATGTGAAAATATGAACTGCACTCGAGTGAGCCATATTGCACTCGAAGTGAGGTCCTGACAGAATGCAGAAACGAAACAGAGCCTCATAGCCATCAATCCAAACGTGGTTAAATGTTATACAATCATTATGTTTTCACTTGTTATTGTTCCTAAACATTAACTAACATATATTTCAAGTGTAAAACAGGAGATTAAATATTTGGATTGCATCTTCAAGAACGGAGGTCACGTACGGCAAATATCATCACTCAACGAACAATCCGAATATGGTTACATGTTATTGAATCATTGTGTTCTCACTTGTTATTGTTTCTAAATGATAGGTAACATATATTTCAAGTGTGAAATAGGATATTAAACGTTCGGATTGCAGATTCAAATAAAAGTCAACTACCGTAAACTTCATCATTACACACCGAATGGCGGCTACCAACCACGACAAGTAACTGACCCACCATGAGAGAATGTCTGAAACACAAAACACTCCACAACGTGATGTACAGCTTAAAATGAATCTTCCTGCTATTCAACGAGATGCTCCACTTTGCTCCACAACGAACAGTAGCCTGTTTTTCAAATATGCTCAAACGGTCAAAATGACTCCAATGGACGAATGCTCACAACGGTCATCATCTTCATCAACTATATATGAGAGAGCATTCAACATCGATGGGTAATGGAGAAAAATAGAGACAGCGAGCAACTACGAGAAAAATGATAGAAATGTGAATTCTCTGCTTCTACCCAAACACTCTCTGTTTTCCAGTTTCTATATTACTTATCGTTGAGAGAGTGATTATTTGTATTGTACTTCAGTGAGTATTATACCCACTCTGTGAGAGAGTCTCTAAACACCTTCAACTATATTTCTGAGTTGATCTCAAGGTAGAGGGACCTTGAGAGGGTTGATTTTCTTACGGGGAAGCAGTAGAGAGAATTGCCGTAAGACATTCTGCTCGTAAGACTTACAAGGTGCAAGCAGTAGAGAACGTTGCTGCTCATAAGACTTACAGGGGTGTAAGCAGGAGAGAACATTGCTGCTCATAAGACTTGCATGAGTAAGCAGGAGAGAAAGATCTTCAGGATTGCTCTGCTTGTAAGACTTGCCGTAAGGGGGAGTATTTCAGTAAGAGATTTGTAAAAGGTTTCACAAGTACCCGGCTAAACTTGTGGGATTGTAAAGGCTTTTCTTGTGCCCGGATTAAACAAGAAGATAGTGGATTTGAAAATCTCAGGAGGAGTCTGGGGACTGGACGTAGGCCATCACAGATTGGACCGAACCAGGATAAATCACAGTTTGCATATTCTCTTCCCTAAACTCTTATATTTCCAGCATATATTATTTAATCTAACTATTGATTTATAAACCTTCATACTTACCACTTTCGTTAAGATACGAAAATATTTCTAAAGTTCTTAAGTTTTTATTATACACCCAATTCACCCCCCCTCTTGGGTGATAGCCGGTTCTAACACAAAAGTCATATGAAAAATGAATTAGCCAAAATGGCTTATCTTGACATATATAAGCATGATGACTTTAGTATTGATCAAGAGATAACCTTGCCTCTTAGAGTTGCGTCTTAAACTGGATAAATATTCAAGGCAGCAAGACTTAAAGTGCAAGATTCTAGTTACTAAAAAAAATGGATGAAGACAAATGGTAATGCATTTGAGCTACAATATGAGTATAAGAATTTATGGATGATGAAGCACATACTCATTAGTCCAAATGACTAGAGTTTAAGACTGTTAGCATGTTATTCCACAATAATGGTTAATGCATCAACATTCAATGCAATAATAAACATTTATAATGCTTGGAATAACATAATCATCCAGAGATTTATGCATCAGGCATAAGGCTTTCACAAGTTGAATTCTTTTTAAGAAAATACACTTGGAACCCATATAGATAGTTAACTTGTTAGACATAAGATCTAACTTGTTAGAAAATAAAGATTGAGGAGTTCAAGTAGTAAGAGGTTTAAAATTAAGAAACAAGTATGTGAATGATGAGGAAAACTCTAGTGGATGGATTTGAAGCATTTCTGACTTTCAGTATACATAAATATTAACTTCCAATTTTGAAACCGATTTAAATGCAAATAAAATGTGAAAAATTTTCAAATAATGTGTATGCATTTTTAATAACAAGATGAATTTGGAATCTAAGTACATTTTTGAAATGTGCATTTCGAAACTCAAATACATAGAAAGATTATGCACAATTTCACTTTCAGTCTATTTAGCAATCTAAAAACAATTTAAAACCCATAAATGATTGATTGCTAATGGTATGCAATAATGAGCAAGTTATTCATTACCCAAATAAACAATTTATATAAGCATAATATCATGTAAGAATAAAGAAGACAGTACCGTGCTCAAGTAATCTCGTAATTACTTGAGAAATTATCCTTTGGAGTTCATTTGTGGATAATTCCTTGACTTTTACCTTCCAATCTTCCAGTTGGTGTTATCACTTGAACATTTACTCCCAGTTGTTACGCAGTAATGATGATTACTTGATTGGTTACTTGAGTGATGCTTCACTGTGCATCTTTTCTTCCTTCATTGCTAGCTAGGCACTTGCAGTGTTACCTCAAGTAATGCCTCCTTTTTGTTTACACATTTAAGATGTAGCCTCAAGGTCCAACTTCACTAAGATTTGAGTGAAATCTTATGTAGTCATAATCTTGAGATGAAGCTCTTCCTTTCTTCTTCCTACAAAACCTTATAGAAATTTTTCTTCCTTTGGTATCCAATTTTACTTGGATCCACTCATGGTTACCTTGTAGGAATCATAATTCACATGCTCTAATAATATAATTAATTTGAAACAATTGAGCATAATGAATTAAATACGTCTTTATGCATAAGAGAAATATTTCTCTTTTCAAATCATTATACTTGCATAAAGAATTAACCTGTTGAGCACTACAATCTGTGAACACCCTATTTTGTCCGGGCCCCGCTAAAAAAATACAAAAAAAATTGATAATGATTGGTGTCCAAATTGGCAATCATCATTGAAAGAAATAATAAAAAAAAACGAAAATAAGGAAATCCTCCTATTGATGATGATCGGTGTCTAAATAGGCAATCATCATTGAAAGGGAAAAATAAAAAAAAACGAAAATTAAAATAAATCTCCTAATTGATATGATTGGCATTGTCATTTATTAAGGGAAAATAAAAAATAAAAAATAAAAAAATCTCATTTATGTTGATAGGTTTAAATTAGGAAGTTACTTGTGGGGAGAATAATGAAAAAAATTAAAAACGAAAAATATCTCCACTAATGATAATTAGGTCAACTTAGGAAGTTTTATCAATAGAAAATATAAAAAAAATAAAAAACGAAAATTAAAAAAAATTAAAAAAAAAATCTCCATTGATAGTAATTAGGTCAAGTTAGGTAGTTCTTAACATAAAATACAAAAATAAAAAATATAAAAAACGAAAAAAAAAGGAGTATTTATGATGAAAACCCTACCTTGAGACTATAAATAGAAGCGCAAGGGTTGAAGCAAGAGGGACAAAAAAAAATTGACAGAAATTTTGGGAGAGCAAGGAGATAAGGTCTGTGGTTGAGCTTTCATCCTTTTCTTTGATTTCACTTTTACATCTCATTTTTTTTCTCTCATCTAATATCCCTTGGTTCATGCTTACCTCATCATGCCTCATGCTTACCTCATCATTCATGCACTATGACTTTATCCAATATGCATTACATTGCTTTACTTTGTATTATGATGTTGCTGGACGTGTTTTAGCTCATTGTGGTCTTGTGGATTTGCATTTTATTGTCCAACTGAATTATCTCATACAAAGGCAAGAGGTATGTGTTGTCTTATTTTCTTATGATATTAGGTGTTATGCTTAATAAATATAGATAATATAATTGTACTTGCCTCTTGTTTATTATGTAGTTCTATCACCCTATCTCTTATTGTAGCGGGTTCAAAGAATAAAAGGTACACATAAATCTCCTCACTTTTGACTTCTTTTTTGTTTAACTTGTACTACTTTTCTTTTCTTTTTTCTTAATCCCTTTCTTAGGTCCTCTTTCAAAAAAAAGAAAAAAGAAAAAATATTTTGACACATTTTGATAAATGAAAGTAAAATGGAAAAACTCTCTTTTACAAGAAAATAAAAAAAAACGTTTTTTGAAAAAAAAAAAGTAAAAAACACAAACCCAACAAAAAAAAAGATATTTTTCTCAAATAAATTAAATAAACATTTTTCTAAAAATCACCAACCAAGTGACACGCTTTTCTACCCCCTCGAACTACATGGGCTTTGATCCCTCTAAAGGGTACGTAGGCCCTAGGTTTTCATCCTAGGTCAAGTTCAATTTTGTAAATAAATATATTTTTTCTTATTTCTTGTTGTAAATAAATGTTCTTTTTTTTAAATAAATATATTTTTTCTTATTGTAAATAAATGTTCTTTTTTCTTCTTCTTTAGTTTTCATTTCATTTAGTTTGGTAAATATTCTTTTTGTTTATTTGGGTAAATATAATAAAGTTAAAGGCCATAATATTTTTAAATAATTAACTTAAGGTAACCATTCTTATGAATGGGTGTTGTGGGGTGCCTAACACCTTTCCCACACACAATCGACTCCCGAACCCTAAATGATTTTTGTAGACCAGTTTCCATTTTTTAAAAAAGGTTTCCAAAATTATCCTTTTTCAAAATTTTTGGTGGCGGCTCCATGTTTTTCAAAATTCTGGGCGCTACAGCTTGGCGACTCCACTGGGGATAGTTTGAGAGTCAAGCCCATTTAAGTTAAATGTTTAAAAATAATTTGGCCTTAATTTTATTTTAATTACCCTTTTCTTATTATTATTATTTTTTTGTGAATAGTTGTTTTTATTTATTAAATTCCTTATTCATCTATTTGTTTGTTTTTTTTTCTCCTTTTTTCTATCTATCTTGTGATCTGCTTAGCAGATGAGGGTTGGGTAGAACCTAGGCCCATAGGTTGGTATGCTCTCCACACACACTAACACATACACTATTCTCCTCACACACATTTTGGGCCCTATACCCGGGTCTGTGAGTTCCTTAGGCGAGTGGAAGTTTCTAGCGGTCTCCCTGTGGGGTTTTAAGAACCCCCTGAGGTTACTGTGAAGACTTCATCCTAGCTGTTACTCATTTGGTGAGGTTGATCCCTGCGGGGTTTTCAGAACCTCCTGAAGGTCAATTTCATCAAATGGGGTCTTCATCTTTACGATGGGGGCAGTTAGGAGACCTTTATCTGTGAGAATTAGAACCACCTTGAAACCATTGCACCTATTAGTGGAAATTATCGACCTACCCAATTAATTAATACCTACCTTTCTTAGGATAGATACCACTAACCTAGGGTCATTCCTAAAATAGGACATTGGAGGGCATATATTTATTGTTGATCATCTTTATTGTCATCCATACATAATCAATGAAACCCCTAGGATCAAGTGACTAACTGTCGCTTCACCTGAGTATGTATCTAACATAACTTCACATAAAGATACAACACAAGGATGGTGTATACATTAGATAGCCAACCTTAGTCTAAGGGTCTATGACCCTAAAAGACCATTATCTCATCACATCAATCATGTTAGAAAACATCTCAATGAGAGATAATCCTTTAGGACTCATGAGGTATTATTATATCATTAATTAGCATTTTAGCTTCATTTGATATGGGCCTTGGACATAATCATCATTTTTTAAAACTCTTAACCGCGTGATGGCTTGGGCCATTCGTAGGTTAATGGGCACTTCATTCTCCCTATGAGGTAATAGATCTCTTGAGGAGGTGAAGTTCTTTTTCTTAATGTCCATCACCCATATCAAAACTTGAAGTATAAGTCATCACTCTTTCATATCTCATGAGATATCCTTGTATCATCCATTGGTATTTAGCTTCATTTGATATGGGCCTTAGACATAATAAACATTTAACAAAACCCTTAGCCGCGTAATAGCTTGGGCCGTTCGCAGGTTAATGGGCACTTCATCCTCCCTATGGGGTATTGGATCTCTTGAGGAGGTGAAGTTCTTTTTCTTAATGTCTATCACCCATATCAAAACTTGGAGTATAAGTCATCACTCTTTTATGTCTCATGAGGTATCCTTGCATCATCATTGACATTTAGCTTCATTTGATATGGGCCTTGGACATAATCATCATTTTTTAAAACCCTTAGCTGCGTGATGGCTTGGGCCATTCGCAGGTTAATGGGCACTTCATCCTCCCTATGAGGTAATAGATCTCTTGAGGAGGTGAAGTTCTTTTTCTAAATGTCCATCACCCATATCAAAACTTGGAGTCTAAGTCATCACTCTTTTATGTCTCATGAGGTATCCTTGCATCATCATTGACATTTAGCTTCATTTGATATGGGCCTTGGACATAATAATCATTTTTTAAAACCCTTAGCTGCGTGATGGCTTGAGCCATTCGCAGGTTAATGGGCACTTCATTCTCCCTATGAGGTAATAGATCTCTTGAGGAGGTGAAGTTCTTTTTCTTAATGTCCATCACCCATATCAAAACTTGAAGTATAAGTCATCACTCTTTCATATCTCATGAGATATCCTTGTATCATCCATTGGCATTTAACTTCATTTGATATGGGCCTTAGACATAATAAACATTTAACAAAACCCTTAGCCGCGTAATAGCTTGGGCCGTTCGCAGGTTAATGGGCGCTTCATCCTCCCTATGGGGTATTGGATCTCTTGAGGAGGTGAATTCTTTTTCTTAATGTCCATCACCCATATCAAAACTTGGAGTATAAGTCATCACTCTTTCATGTCTCATGAGGTATCCTTGCATCATCTATTAACATTTAGCTTCACTTGATATGGGCCTTGGACATAATACACATTTAACAAAGCCCTTAGCTGCATAATAGCCTGGGCCGTTCGCAGGTTAATGGGTACTTCATCCTCCCTATGGGGTATTGGATCTCTTGAGGAGGTGAAGTTCTTTTTCTCAATGTCCAGCACCCATATCAAGGCTAGAAAGCACATGTAATCATTTGCATAGCATGTATTCAGAAATACTTTCTGACTCTTCCTGCTATTTTCTTTAATAAAGGACAAGCAAGTTAGCTAGCAACTAAAAATTTGGCACAAAGGTTAAACGACACAAGAACCAGGTTTAAATCAAGCTCCTATAGGAAAAGTGTATTAAATTCTTATCACTATGGTCAATGACAAGATTTTTGGCTAGAATAGGATTCAAGGTCCCTCATATCTAATGGTCAACTCTAGTTCTCCCTGTGGAATAACAGATTCCTTGAGGAAGTTAGAGGATGCTTGTGCCGGAATACCCTTATGCCAATACACCATGGATAACTCGTTATGCCTGCTTGAAATTGTGAGTTCAAATAAGCTAATGATATTTTGTTCCTTTATAAGCAAGTGACACAATATTGCTCCATCTAGATGTCCTCGCCAGTTACCCCCTACGCGTTCATACAACACACACTCACGTAGTTGTCAGATGGCAGCCAGCAGTGCAATGAAGCCGAATCTAATATGAATCATTGGATAGGAAGGGAAGATTAGCACTCTGAAAATCCTCATATAAGGAAGAAATTCCTGATATTCTCTAAAGTGCTAAACAAGCTGACTGTTGCAATGGTTTCAACAATAGGCAAAAAGACCTGCACGTGGATTTCAGCTGGTGATTCTGGAAGGGCTCTGGAAAATTGGGAGTTTGAAGACACCTTCAATTCTATTATCTTAGAGTAACATGTCTAGTAAAAGTTGTCCTTTTATGTTTTGTATGCGCCTTTAAGCAAGCTCATATATGAACCATGAATAAAGAATGATATGCGAATAAAATTCACTTATTTATATCCATTCCTTTTTTTTCCTTCTATTCATTCGTTGTTCATTTTTCACCCTCCAGGAAATCAATTTCCTCGGAACTCTTGTCCAACGCAGAGGTTCTTGAATCCTTGAATGATGATACGCTTGTTGCCATTGATATGCATGATTAGGAGTATGATGATGATGAGATCATTCAAGTATACAAAAAAACCCTCGAATCCGACGACAATAGAATGTGCCCACATGAAGATATGGGCACAGAGGAAGAAAAGAGAGAACTAAAGATATTAGATAACCCCGAAAGAGAGCAAATGGTTGAACTCTTCAAAGAATCCATAGATGTGTTCGCATGGTCTTATCAAGACATGCCAGGCCTTGATCCAGGGATTACTTCTCACAAGATCCCCTTATTCCCAGACACTAAGGCTAAAAAGCAAAAATTGAGGAGGCTCACTTTCGATATGTCCTTAGTTGTTCGAGAGGAGGTGATGAAGCAATTAGAAGCGGGTTTCCTAGAAGTAGCTAAATACCTACAATGGATAGCAAATGTCGTTCTTATCCTAACGAAGGACGGCAGAATTCGAATGTGTGTGGATTGTCGAGATCTGAACAAAGCTAGCCCAAAAGATGATTTTCCTGCCTCATATTGATGTCCTGGTTGATAATACAGCCTATAGCTATAGGTACTCGTTCATGGATGGGTACTCAGGGTATAACCAAATCCCTATGGATAGGGAGGACAAAGAAAAAACCACATTTATTACACAATGGGGCACTTATTGTTACCGTGTCATGCCATTAGGGTAAAGAATGCTGGGGCAACTTATCAGCTTGCCATGGTGGCACTCTTCCATGATATGATGCATAAAGAACTTGAAGTATACGTGGATGATATGGTAGCTAAATCTTCTGAGGGAGAAAGTCATGTTGTGGTGTTAAGAAAGCTGTTTGAAAGGCTACGCAAGTACAAGCTACGACTAAATCCTAACAAATGCGTCTTTGGAGCTTTATCTAGAAAATTGTTGGGCTTCATTGTAAGCCAAAAAGGGATTACAGTAGATCTAGACAAAGTAAAAGCAATACGGGAAATGCCCCCTCCTCATACAGAAAAGGAAGTTCGAAGCTTTTTGGGGCGACTGAATTACATTGCACGATTCATTGCCAACCTGACTGCAACTTGTGAGCTGATATTCAAGCTTTTAAAGAAGAACTGCACCAGGAAGTGGGATGAAGATTGCCAACAGGCATTTGATAGAATCAAGGATTATTTACTAAATCCCCCAATTTTGGTTCCTCCTGTACCAGGACGACCTTTAATTTTGTATTTAACAATACGACCAAATTCCATGGGAGTCATGTTGGGGCAACAAGATGCATCTAAGCGAAGAGAACAAGCGAACTATTACTTGAGCAAGAAGTTTAATGATTGTGAGTCACGTTACCAGATGATCGAGCGAACTTGTTGTGGTTTAGTCTGGGCTACAAGGAGGTTGAGGAAATACTTGCTTTACACCACTTGGTTAATTTCTAGAGTAGACCCACTCAAGTACATCTTTGAAAGCCCGAATGTAGCCGGAAGAGTCTCTAAGTGGCAAGTAATATTGTCTGAATATGACATAAGATACGTCATTCAAAAATCCGTTAACGGTGGTATGATAGCAGATCACTTAGCGGAAAACCCCATAGATGAATACCAGCCACTAGATTTCAAATTTCCAGATAAAGACATATGTGCTACAGAAGATCCGATCGAGGAAAGAAAATCGAAGGGGTGGGAAATGTATTTTGATGGGGCAGCAAACATACATGGCAATGGTGTAGGGGCAGTAATCATATCTCCAGATGGAAAGCAATTTCCGATTGCTATAAAGTTAGGATTTGACTGCACCAATAACATGACAGAATATGAAGCTTGTATTAATGGCCTCCAGGTTGCCATAGATCTGGGGATAAAAAACCTAAGAGTCTATGGTGACTCAGCTCTCATAATTTATCAGGTAACTGGCGAATGGCGTACTAAAGGCCCAAAGTTGATCCCTTATCAAGAGTATTTGATAGAGTTGATCAAAAATTTCAAAGTAATCAATTTTCATCACCTGGCTAGAGAAAAGAATCGCTTCGCTGATGCATTAGCTACTTTAGCAGTTATGATCCAACTTGATTGTGGGGTCTAAGTTCAGCCAATACAGATTGAGACTAAAAAATCGCCAGCATTTTGCTTCAATATTGGACGAGAACACGACGAGCAACCTTGGTACTATAGTATCAAGATGTATATGGAGCATGGAGCTTACCCTCCAGACGCAACACATAATGAAAAGAAGACCATCCGGCGATTGACCATGGGCTTTTTTATTAGTAATAACGTCCTATATAAGAGAAGCTTTGATAGGACATTGCTACGCTGTGTAGACATGAGGGAGGCGCACAAGATTATGGCAGAGATTTATGAAGGCGTATGCGGTACACATGCAAATGGCCACTCATTAATTAAATAAGCTCAAAGATCTGGTTACTACTGGATAACTATGGAGAAGGATTGTATCAATTATGTTAGAAAGTGTCATAAGTGCCAGATATATGCCAACAAAGCTAATGCTCCTCCAACTATAATGCATAGTCTCGTATCTCCATGGCCATTCTCCATGTGGGGAATAGATGCCATTGGCCCGATTAACCCAAAAGCTTCGAATGGTCATCGTTTCATCCTCATTGCTATTGACTATTTCACTAAGTGGGTAGAAGCCAATTCCTTTGCTAGTATTACTCAGAAGGCCTTCATCAAGTTCTTAAAGGCCAATATCATCTGTAGATATGGGTTACCAGAGAGGATTATAACTGACAATGCACCAAACCTCAACGGGGCAGCAATTAAAGAATTATGTGATCAATTCAAAATCAAACATCATAATTCTGCACCGTACAGGCCACAAATGAATGATGCAATTGAGGCAGCCAATAAAAACATTAAGAAGATTATCGGCAAAATGACAGTGACCTATAAGGATTGGCATGAAATGCTTCCATATGCATTACACGAATACCGTACCACAATGCGTACTTCAACTGGGGCAACCCCTTACTCTTTAGTTTATGGCATGGAGGCTGTCACTCCAATCGAAGTAGAAATACCATCCCTGAGAATCTTGGTTGAATCAGACCTAGATGAAAGTGAATGGATACGTTCTCGATTTGAACAATTAAATGTGATTGAAGGAAAAAGGCTCACAGCCATATGTTATTGGCAGTTATATCAATCATGAGTGGCAAGGGCCTTTAATAAGAAACTACGACCCAGGTGGTTTAAAGTAGGAGACCTAGTCCTCAAGAAGATCCTACCAAATCAAGAAGATGATAGAGGTAAATGGGCTCCGAATTATGAAGGCCTATATGTTGTTAACCAAGCTTTCTCTGGTGGGGTATTGATATTGACAAACATGAATGGCCAAGATCTACCAAGGCCAATCAATTCAGATGCTGTAAAGAAATACTATGCGTAAAGAAAAAAAAGCCTGCTAAGTTGAAAACCCGAAAGGGCAGCTTAGGCAAAATTTTGAGCAAAACAAAAAGGGGGCTCGCTAAGTTGAAAATCCGAAAGGGCGGCTTAGGCAAAAGTTAGAGCAAGAAAAAAGCTTGCTAAGTTGAAAACCCGAAAGGGCGGCTTAGGCAAGAGTTAGAGCAAGAAAAAAAAGCTTGCTAAGTTGAAAACCCAAAAGGGCGGCTTAGGCAAAAGTTAGAGCAAGAAAAAAAAAAGCTCGCTAAGTTGAAAACTCGAAAGGGCGGCTTAGGCAAAAGTTAGAGCAAGAAAAAAAAGCCCGCTAAGTTGAAAACCCAAAAGGATAGCTTAGGCAAAAGTTTGAGCAAAATAAAAAGGGGGCTCGCTAAGTTGAAAACCCGAAAGGGCGGCTTAGGCAGAAATTGGAGCAAAAAAAAAGAAGAAGAAGCTCGCTAAGTTGAAAACCCGAAAGGGCAGCTTAGGCAAAAGTTAGAGCAAGAAAAAAGCTCGCTAAGTTGAAAACCTGAAAGGGCGGCTTAGGCAAAAGTTAGAGCAAGAAAAAAAAAGGCTCGCTAAGTTGAAAACCCGAAAGGGCGGCTTAGGCAAAATTTAGAGCTAAAAAAAATTGGGAGTTGTTAAGTCAAAAACCTGGAAGGGCAAGTTTATCAGTCCTAGCCCCATGACTCTCTATTTGGAAGACTCCGTAATCATTCATCGAAAAGTGCATATCTCTGGCAATTAAGCAAGGCACCATCAGGGGGCCTACACGGAACTAAAAGCGAAGGACCTTCTAATAACATCACATCTACACCAATATATGATCATCATCATGCATCCACTTGAATATTGGAAGATCATTTCTTTTAAATGAATCTTCATCCTTAGTATATCTTTCCCATCTATTAAATCGCATGTCAAACTTTGTGTCATGATTTGTATAAGGGTAACTCTTTTTAATGAAAGCACAACTTTTGTCTGGATAAACACTCACGTTGATATAAATGGTGTCCTCTACTCCCATTTAACTTGTGTAATTTCAGGATCATTAGCGAAGGTCCCAACTGGAATTTTTGTTGTGGGGTTAAATAGTTGACAAAGGGACACAATCTAAACTGAGGGTTCTAGGCTGTGGCATCTATATGAATCTCATTATACACATCTTCATACCTCTGACAAGACTGTGCAAGTAACGGGGTACTGGTTAGGCACTTGGACGAAGAAGGACCAATATCACCCGCCAGGCTATTCTTTAACACCACAATTATTGCATTCTTTCTCGTTAGCATGTCATCACCTCCATTATCAACATCACCATTAACATCATCATCATCACTACTATCATCATCATTATCATCATTAGCATTATCATTGTATTCATCATCCTTATTAGGATTCCATCATCACTGTCATCATCATTATTAGTGTCATCACCTCCATCATGACATCACTATTCTGATATTCCCTTCATTATCATGGCCATTATCATCCTCTTCATCATCATCGTTGTCATCATCACTATCATCATTATTATCAATGTCATCATCTTCATAAGTACTACTCCAAGGGGCATCACATGTTCATAGCACCCTTTTCAAAGCCCAGTAACGGCTGGTACCCTTTCAAAGCCCTGTACCGGCAGGCACCCTCAAAGCCCAGTAACGGCTGGCACTTTTTTCAAAGCCCTGTTCCTGCAGGCACCCTCAAAGCCCAGTAACGGCTGGCACCCTTTCAAAGCCCTGTACCGGCAGGAACCCTCAAAGCCCAGTAACGGCTGGCACCCTTTCAAAGCCCTGTAACGGCAGGCACCCTCAAAGCCCAGTAACGACTGGCACCCTTTCAAAGCCCTGTACCGACAGGCACCCTCAAAGCCCAGTAACGGCTGGCACCCTTTCAAAGCCCTGTACCGGCAGGCACCCTCAAAGCCTAGTAACGGCTGGCACCTTTTCAAAGCCCTGTAACAGCAGGCACCCTCAAAGCCCAGTAACGGCTGGCACCCTTTCAAAGCCCTATACAGACAGGCACCCTCAAAGCCCAGTAACGGCTGACACAATTCTTTTAAAGCCCTGTAACGGCAGGCACTATTCTTTCAAAGCCCTGTATCAGCAGGCACCCTCAAAGCCCAGTAACGACTGGCACAATTCTTTTAAAGCCCTGTAACGGCAGGCACTATTCTTTCAAAGTCCTATACCAACAGGCACCCTTAAAGCCCAGTAACAGCTGGCACAATTCTTTTAAAGCCCTGTAGCGGCAGGCACTATTCTTTCAAAGCCCTGTATCAGCAGGCACTCTCAAAGCCCAGTACCGGCTGGCACAATTCTTTTACGCCCCACCAAAGTCCTATGCTACTAGGCGCTTCACTTCCATTCCAGGTAATCATCTATCTCCACTTGCATTCTTCTCCCCTATGAACCAAGTAAAGAGGGGCATGGACACTGTATTTTGTCCAAACCCTCTTTGCTTCCAAGGGGGCACCTTGTTCTCTGGCCGGACAAAATACGTGTTCTTATCTTTACTTGCTTCATAGACGAGAATCTCACTTTTCTCAACTACGAAACAAGTAAAGAGGGGCAACTGTGAACACCCTATTTTGTCCGGGCCCCACTAAAAAAAATACAAAAAAAATTGATAATGATTGGTGTCCAAATTGGCAATCATCATTGAAAGAAAAAATAAAAAAAAACGAAAATAAGAAAATAAGGAAATTCTCCTATTGATGATGATCGGTGTCTAAATAGGCAATCATCATTGAAAGGGAAAAATTTAAAACAAAACGAAAATTAAAATAAATCCCCTAATTGATATGATTGGCATTGTCATTCATTAAGGGAAAATAATAAATAAAAAAACAAAAAACAAAAAATAAAAAAAATCTCATTTATGTTGATAGGTTTAAATTAGGAAGTTACTTGTGGGGAGAATAATAAAAAAAATTAAAAACGAAAAAAATCTCCACTAATGATAATTAGGTCAACTTAGGAAGTTTTATCAATAGAAAATATAAAAAAAAATAAAAAAAGAAAATTAAAACAAATTAAAAAAAATCTCCATTGATAGTAATTAGGTCAAGTTAGGTAGTTCTTAACATAAAATACAAAAAAAAAATTAAAAAAAACGAAAATAAAAAAAAGGAGCATTTATGATGAAAACCCTACCTTGAGACTATAAATAGAAGCGCAAGGGTTGAAGTAAGAGGGACAAAAAAAAATTTTGACAGAAATTTTGGGAGAGCAAGAAGATAAGGTCTGTGGTTGAGCTTTCATCCTTTTCTTTGATTTCACTTTTACATCTCGTTTTTTTTCTCTCATCTAATATCCCTTGGTTCATGCTTACCTCATCATGCCTCATGCTTACCTCATCATTCATGCACTATGACTTTATCCAATATGCATTACATTGCTTTACTTTGTATTATGATGTTGCTGGACGTGTTTTAGCTCATTGTGGTCTTGTGGATTTGCATTTTATTGTCCAACTGAATTATCTCATACATAGACAAGAGGTATGTGCTGTATTATTTTCTTATGATATTAGGTGTTATGCTTAATAAATATAGATAATATAATTGTACTTGCCTCTTGTTTATTATGTGGTTCTATCACCCTATCTCTTATTGTAGCGGGTTCAAAGAATAAAAGGTACATATAAATCTCCTCACTTTTGACTTCTTTTTTGTTTAACTTGTGCTACTTTTCTTTTTTTTCTTAATCCCTTTCTTAGGTCCTCTTTCAAAAAAAAAAACAAAGAAAAAATATTTTGACACATTTTGATAAATGAAAGTAAAATGGAAAAACTCTCTTTTACAAGAAAATAAAAAAAACGTTTTTTGAAAAAAAAAAGTAAAAAACACAAACCCAACAAAAAAAAGACATTTTTCTCAAATAAATTAAATAAACATTTTTCTAAAAATCACCAACCAAGTGACACGCTTTTCTACCCCCTCGAACTACATGGGCTTTGATCCCTCTAAAGGGTACGTAGGCCCTAGGTTTTCATCCTAGGTCAAGTCCAATTTTGTAAATAAATATATTTTTTCTTATTTCTTGTTGTAAATAAATGTTCTTTTTTTTTAAATAAATATATTTTTTCTTATTGTAAATAAGTGTTCTTTTATCTTCTTCTTTAGTTTTCATTTCATTTAGTTTGGTAAATATTCTTTTTGTTTATTTGGGTAAATATAATAAAGTTAAAGGCCATAATATTTTTAAATAATTAACTTAGGGTAACCATTCTTATGAATGGGTGTTGTGGGGTGCCTAACACCTTCCCCACACACAATCGACTCCCGAACCCTAAATGGTTTTTGTAGACCAGTTTCCATTTTTTAAAAAAGGTTTCCAAAATTATCCTTTTTCAAAAATTTTGGTGGCGGCTCCATGTTTTTCAAAATTCCGGGTGCTGCACAATCCCTTTATAAATAAATCTATTAAATGACTTTTTAAGGGATGTGAAAACATAATTTAAAAATCATTTGCAATGCTCATTCCTAAGGTTCCAAAATATAAAACCTCAACAAATATTACAAACAACAGCATAGGAGGTTTTATCATTGTGTACCTTTGCCTTAGATATTTGGAGGATTGCTTTTGCTTACCCATTGCATCTTTCTATGATGTTGATACTTTGAATATCTTGCTTTGGGTGCTGGCAACCTTCTCTCAAAATATATAGACTCCAGGAGTCTTTTATTTGATACTTAAGAGATCCTCCTTTTCTTGTTCTCCTCAAGATAGTTGAATGGTATTCTATGGTAGTTCATTCTTGAGGTGGAATGTAATCCTTTTCTCCATGGCTTCTTTCTCTGTTTTTACTCTATAACTCCAGCAATGGGTGCCTTGAGAGTTCTCTTTTTTGATATAAATGGTATGAACCTCTTTATTGGCGCATGAGAAACCTTTGGCTTCTTCTTTATCTTCTCCGTACCCTTATGTTCATTCTTCTTATAATCAGTCTGCACATATAAAGTACTAGATGGACATTTTGGTACCCACATATACTTGGGTCCTTGATTGTTAGTATTAACCCTTACATGTTTCTTTGGTACCCAAATATACTTATTTCTCACATGGGAATTTCTTCTAATATAGCATGTGTGAGAAATATGACCGGATTTACCACAATAATTGCAAATTGTATCAAGATATGCATTATGGGATATCATGCAAGTATTATGTTGATCATGAGAGTAGAAATTCAAATGGATTTTATTTGAATATTATTTCTTCCCAAAAAACTTTCCAACATATTTGAAAACATTTTTGCTTTTCTCAATAGAATCAACAATTGGTTGAGAAACAAACTTTTGTAGACTCTGAAAATCAGTTTTATGAAAATCACACAAAGAATTGGAACTTTTTACCTTAAGTTCATCTTGAGCTCCGGAGAGTGATTTTTCATGTTTGTCCATACTGAGCTCTTTTCGAGAATCCTCTTCTTCTTGTCTATCTATGTTGATTGTATGGAAGTGTTCTATGATTTCTTCATCTTCATCATTAACTTCCAATTGTTCATGCACAGTAGATGCGTAGCGTGTAGTTTCACATGAACTGTCAACACTTTCAACTTCAACACAATTGTTAGAAGCATACATAGAATCAAGAGTGTCCCAAATATGTTTAGCATTAGAACAAAATCTAATTTTCTCAAAATCATTTTCGGTTAAAGCACTATACAGAATTTTCATTGCTCTAATGTTCAATGAAAACATTTTCTTTTCACTTTCTGTCCAATCTTTTCTTGGTTTGAAATCAAAAGCATTTATAAAAACATTCCACATATCAAAATCATAATCTTTTATAAAACTAGTCATTCTAGCTTTCTAAAACCAAAAATCAATATCTTTCAAAAGAGGTGGAATTGTATAATCAAAACCTTCTGAAAGTATAAAACACCCAAAATTAGCCATTGTAACTCTTGAGACGGTTAAGTCCTTTAAACAAGAACCCGGGCTCTGATACCAAATGTTAGAACCGGCTATCACCTAAGAGGGGGGGTGAATTGGGTGTATAATAAAAACTTAAGAACTTTAAAAATCTTTTTGCATCTTAACGAAAATGGTAAGTATGAAAGTTTATAAATCAACAGTTGGATAAAATAATATATGCTGGAAATATAAGAGCTTAGGGAAGAGAATATGCAAACTGTGATTTATCCTGGTTTGGTCTAATCTGTGATGGCCTACGTCTAGTCCCCAGGCTCCTCTTGAGATTTTCAAATCCACTATCTTCTCATTTAATCCAGGCACAAGAAAAGCCTTTACAATCCCACAAGTTTAGTCGGGTACTTGTGAAACCTTTTACAAATCTCTCACCAAGATACTCCCCTTTACGGCAAGTCTTACGAGCAGAGCAATCCCAAAGATCTTCCTCTCCTGCTTACTCATGCAAGTCTTACGAGCAGCAACGTTCTCTACTGCTTGCACCTTGTAAGTCTTATGAGTAGAATATTTTACTGGCAATTCTCTCTACAGCTTCTCTGTAAGAAAATCAACCCTCTCAAGGTCCCTCTACCTTGAGATCAACTCAGAAATATAGATGAAAGTGTTTACAGCTCTCTCATAGAGTGGATATAATACTCACTGAGGTACAATACAAATGATCACTCTCTCATTAATAAGTAATACAGAAGCTGGAAAACAGAGAGTGTTTGGGTAGAAGCAGAGGAATCACATTTCTATCATTTTTCTCGTAGTTGCTTGTTGTCTCTGTTTTTTTTCGTTACCCATCCAAGTTGAATGCTCTCTCATTTATAGTTGATAAAGATGATGACCATTGTGAGCATTCGTCCGTTGGAGTCATATTGACCGTTTGAGCATATTTGAAAAACAAGCTACCATGAGATTTCTGTTGCAAAGCAGAGCGTCTCGTTGAACAGCAAGAAGATTCATTTTGAGCTGTACATCACGTTGTGGAGCATTTTGTGTTTCAGACAATCTCTCATGGTGGGTCAGTTACTTGTCGTGGTTGGTAGCCGCCATTCGGTGTGTAATGATGAAGTTCACCGTAATTGACTTTTATTTGAATCTGCAACCCGAACGTTTAATATCCTGTTTCACACTGCAAAATACTTAATCATTAATATGATGAAGTATTAGTCATGGGTATGTTGGATCATTGGTCAAAAACTGAATTTCTGTCTTCTGGGACTCATCACGTTGAGTGAAGATTTTTCATACGTGACCTCCATTCTTGAAGATGCAATCCAAATATTTAATCTCATGTTTTACACTTGAAATATATGTTAGTTAATGTTTAGGAACAATAACAAGTGAAAACATAATAATTGTATAACATTTAACCACGTTTGGATTGATGGCCGTGAGAGTATGAACTTCTACGTTGCTTCTGTCAGGACCTCACTCGAGTGCAATATGGCTCACTCGAGTGCAGTTGATAATTTCATGTTTTGACTTCCTCTCGGGCAAGCACTCGCTGCACTTCACTCGCATCTGCTCGAGTGAATTCTCGAATCACTCGAGCACAACCAGTCATGCTCGAGTGCATTTCATGCTTTCACGTACAAGCTTCTTCTCGGGTTATCACTTCCATGTCAAAACTTGCATGTGCTCGAGTGAGAAATCATCTAATGCTCGAGCATGGATCCTAGTGCTTGAGTGATGCAATTTTCTTCACGTTTCAGCTGCTTCTGGACATCACTCGCACAACTTTTTCAGAGAGTCAGTTTTTACACTCGCGGGTGATGTGGGGCTACTTTAGAAAAAATTTGTTTATTTGATTTTAATAATGTATCATAAGAATGCTCTTGCCATATGCATTCCAATGCAAAAAGAATCAGCTCCAAACTCCTTGTATACTGCAAGTTATGATCAAAAGAGTGTCTATTTCGCTAGTCTGCACAAGCGTCAACTTCCAGAAGGAATATCTCCTAGAATATACGTTCAAATTAGGCACATTACCTATCCATGGAAAGCTCTTTGAGTCTACTTTCATTTGGCACTGGTCTCGTCTCAATCCGATATGTAGTTTGTAAGTTACGTGCAAAATACCGAACCTGTGTCGAAAAGTGACGGTGATTTCACTGTCTTCTTCCGCAGATCATATCTCCTTCATTTGAGCTTCTTTCAATGTGATCGTGGTGCATATTTTACGTGTTGGGAGTCTTCGTTCATATGCCACCAGTTTCAGGTCAATCTGATGTGTGGTTTGAGAGATATGACTAAAATACCAGACCTCGCTCAGGCTGAATGTAAAACAGAGTAGAACAGAGTGTTCTTCCCGTGCTCGAGTGAATTCATCCGTGCTCGAGTGAGTTCTTCTTGTGCTCGAGTGAAACACCTCGTGCTCAAGCATAACTTCCCTAGAAGTGCCATAACTCACATATAAGTCATCTTAGCTTCCTATTAACCTATTCCAACCATTATTTGATCATAGAAACCTCCGGAATCATCATAGGAACCTCCAGTATCACTTCTAACAACTTGAATCTTGATATTCATGATAGATCTTCCAAGTTCTTCATTCTTCAATATCTTTCTTTTTGATTTTTCTTTTAATAATCATTCTCCATAACCCAAGTAAGCATCTCCTTGACTATCTTCATTTTCTTTCTTCTTCTTCCTCTTGTTCATTTTCATTAATTCAATCTTCTTCATTCTTTGCTTGACTAATCTACAAAATATGTAACATTAAATATAGTAGTTAGTTAAAGAAATACATTATATAAACTTTTTGCTCTTATCATGTCATATCTATATTTGACATCATCAAAACTAATCATATCTAACAACCCCAACTCTGCCTCATATATATTATACTCATTACAAATATTTTCTTTTCTTGTATGACCACACATCTGCTATCTTGCCATCCTCATCTTAGCTACAACATTTTATGCTTTTATTATCCCTTTAAAACCCAACATTCACTAGTATATAATATTTCTAGCTATAGATATAGCAGTATTCATGATAAACCTTCCCTTTTACCACCTGTCCATGATAATGGAAATTATTCATGAGCAAATTTGTCTAACATCGTTGCTTACAGGGATATTGAATCAACATCAAGAGTCCCGTCCTCCTTTTGATAAGAGTAAGTTCCTTTCACTACTTGTACTATCATTCTATTCTTGACTGGATCGTGAGCATATATGAAATCAATCGAAAACTACTCATACTATCATTCTACCTTAATGCAATTTGACATGTGCTCATGCAAATCCATTATAATTTAATTCCCTCCTTATATGATCATGACACTTGGCATTTTAAGTCAATTTCTAGCACATTTTATTTTAAATTTTCAGAATAATGCCAATTCTGGCAGACTTTTTGCCCTAATTTTGAAAAATCATAACTAATTTTTTAGACATCTTTTTGGAGTGATTCCAAAGGCTATGGAACCCTTATTGAGTCTAGTTTCAAGAAAAAAATATGGAATTTTACTAGCTGGGATCATATCATCCCAGATTTTCAATATTTGACCGCTACTCTAATAATTTTCCAGATGTTTTGGGCTAACTTCAAAAATTAATATCTTTTTGTACATAGCTTCAATTGATTCATATAACCTATCAAATTAAAGCTTAGGATGTCTACTTTCACCCTATAAAATGTCATAATTGTTTCTCATCATTTGGTCTTCCAAAACCATATGACAATCTCACTGCCTCGCAGGCGATTTCACTGAAAACATTATTCACCTTTCAATTTTCAATATTTAATTCCTTTGGCCTTAAATATTGACCATTTTATTGAATATATATAATAATCATAATATACTCTTGGTGAATAAAATTTGGGGTGTTACAGTTCTCCCCTACTTAAACAAATTTCATCCCCGAAATTTGCTTCACGTTCATAACCATCATCTCCAGGATAACACTTTTGAGTATGTCTCACTGACATCATTACCACTGATCGAAATCTGCTGATACAGACTAAAATCCCTAAAATTCCTTGATTGGCTACTCATAAATCATCATATCATCTACACTATTTTCCTGGCTTAATGTGTCAGTGACAACATTAGCCTGCCCTGGATAACATTTATGTTCTAGGTCTTAATCTTTCAACAACTCTATCCACTTACATCGTGTCATATTTCACTCTTTTTGGTTATACTCACATCTCAATCTTTGTGGTCGCAATACAACTCCACAATTACACCATAAGGTAATGTTTCCAGCTTTTTGAAGCTCCCCTCGCTGTCATCATCTCGTGCATAATGTTGGGTTCTGGAAAATTTTGATATAAACATCTCATAATAATCAACAAGACTCAGAACACTGCGTATCACAAACACAGTTTCCGGCCTTCTCAGTTCATTACGCAACCTACAAACTACTGTATATCATAATATCAATTCTGATACCATTATCAGAATTGTTACTACTGGCGTTTAGATAACATCATTGCGTGTATTGATTTCTCTATCAGCTTACTATTATCACTGACACCGTTGACTGGGCACTGGTACCCCTTTAGCTTGCGCAAATTCCTTTGTCCTATGATACCATTGACACTATTTTGATATCGCTGGCACCTTCCTGACACCACTATCACAAGGGTAGCTATCGTTGCTATATGCACTAGAACCACCGATACTATCAACAGGGTACTATAACTGCCTATACATATATTGATACTACTACTTCCTGATACTACTGATACCATCTTGATACCACTGATATCATCTCCAGGTGCACTAGTACCATCGATATTGCAATCCGGGTACTGATATCACCTTTAAGTACTCTAATACTATTCCCTAATAATGCCGTTACTATCTCAATACCGAACCTGCTCACCTGGTATCCTTGTCTCTACACTGCAATGAATGTTAAGTATCGACGTCTTGAGTATTGTGCTCCTATAGTGCCCTGGGATACTTGGGATTGAGAAGATATGACAACTCCATGTCCGGCTGTAGGTTATATGGCACCTGCACCGGCTCTGTCTGAGACTCACGGCCACTCGCCTTATCCAACATAATCTCCTCTGGTTTATTGTCAGAATCATACTCCTCCGGCGCATCTCCGGTCTCTCCAACCTTTGTCACTCTTAGAGACGACGGCCTTGACTTGGGATCGTACATTGAAAGTCTTAACACTCTTTTCTGTGCTGTGTATCAACTACGCATACCACCGCGCCAGAAATAGTTGATCATCAGCCCTCTATCCAGGACATGCTGGTTCACCGTTGTCTTGCTCAAACTATCCACGATCACAATCATTGGCTCACTCAAACCATCCATGAGTATAGACACACTCGGACTATCCATGAATAGTCCGGTCGCCATGCAAACAAAACCTTATTAATCTACATTTCTGATAATACCAGAACTACTTATTAGCTCTGATATCAAAAATGTCAACACCCGTTTCCATTTCGATAATCGGAGGATAATAAACACGGAATTCAATGGGCATATAGAAAGGTACAATTATACTAATAAAAAATATATTTTTACAATACCGATATCGTTCATCAACGATATACAGAAAATATCACGGAATCTTAATATTTACAGGATAACCCAAAATATCTAAGGCATAAACTAAGTATAACCACTATATTGTCCTCGCCTTAAGACATGAGCTGATTACTTCTCGGCATCCACGCCTTTGCCCTTTGATCCACTGGCACCAGCTGAGATATTTTTTTTTTGAAAAAGGGTGAGATTCCAAACAATCCCCATAAAGACATACGATCGACATCTAAAATGTGAAAATTAAATATGCAATGCACTATATTAGGCAAAAATGAAAGTTCGTTTCGATTCATATAGATTTACCTCAGCTGAGTCATCGACTAAAGCTAGGATTTCTGATAATATACCTCAACTGAGTTATCGACCACAGTTAGAATTTTCTGATATACCGTTGTTGGGTAGTGAACCACAACTAGGTACTGTGCTTCTAGCACGCAATCATATCACGAAATACAGTAACAAATATAATTATTCATATAGTGTATGAAATATGGTAGTCTCTACCTCGAAGTTCGTTCAATCCCTTTTGTAGTGTGCCTCAAAAAATGTGTCGTTCTGATATCCAACTCGGTCCTAAAATATTAAATGTACCAGAAATATGTCATAACCTATACAAGTATCATTTTATACTCTTCTACAGTGTTTCTTGTGGTTATATTAGTCTATAGTGAAATTTTAACAAAATGCCCCCGGAACCCCGGCCCGGCCCTATCGTAGTCGGCCCGATAGTACGTTTTCCCAAAATTTTAACTAAGGCTATTCTGACATATTTTTGCCCAAGGAATTTATTTCCGGGCTCAAAATCACCAATTTCATAGTCAAATTACGAAAATACCCTTGACAGCCCCTATTTAAGGATTTCAGTAGCGTTTTCATAATTATGCTTTTTCGGCCTCTATCAAAAAAGTGCCGAACTGTAACCCCACCTATTTTTGCCCACTGAATCCAATGGAAGCATTTATTTCATGAAAAATCCAACTCCTACCCCCTGAAACAGTACTGGCCGAAATATTTCAAGAAAAATGGAAAAATGAAGTTTTGTGTTTTAACTTCCAAAACTTGTACTTTTCCACTTCTAATCCTTTATTAACTTGTTTAAACACATCTTAATCATGATTTAAAGAGATTTGGGCAGCATAACCCCTTATGGTTATAGATTTTCCAATTTTTCAACTTAACCAAGAAACTTGAAAAGTCAAGAAATATCACTAATAACAATACCACAACCACAAGAGAGCAAGCTTATGAGATTACCCTCTTGCTTCCAAGCCTAGCACCTTAACACCTTCTCTTCCTTGGAGATTTGTCTTGCTAAACACATGAATACGTGAAGAAGAGAATCTTAGAGGAAGTGTTACACAAGAATAGGTAACCAAATCACTAAATCAACACTTACTTACCTTAACCTTCTTCCTCCTCTCTAAATCTTCAAAGAACTCTCAAGCTCACTCTCTCTCTTATCTTGGTGGCTTGGACGAAATATGGTATGAAAGAGGAAGGGAATGTGTTTATTAATTTAGTCTTCTTTCTTCCTAGCCTTTGATCTCATCAAGGGTTGAGATTTCACCACATTTCATGCACCATTCCTCCTCCCATACCTCCAACCATGCCCTCTTACTTTAATGCAATTTGACATGTGCTTATGCAAATTCTTTATAATTTAATCCCCTTCTTATATGATCATGACACTTGGCATTTTAATTCCATTAATCAATTTCTAACACATTTTATTTTCAATTTTTGGAATATTGCCAACTCTGACAGATTTTCTACCCTAACTTTGAAAAATCATAACTAATTTTTAGACATCGTTTTGGAGTGATTCCAAAGGCTATAGAACCCTTATTGAGTCTAGTTTCAAGGAAAAATATGGAATTTTACTAGCTGGGATGATATCATTCCCAGATTTTCAATCTTTGACCGCTGCTCTAGAACTTTCTAGATTTTCTGGGCTAACCTAAAAAACTCATATCTTTTTGTACATAGCTTCAATTGATTCATATGACCTATCAAATTAAAGCTTAGGATGTCTACTTTCACCTTGTGAAATGTCATACTTTTTTATCATCATTTGGTCTTCCAAAACCACATGACAATCTCACTGCCTCACAAGCAATTTCACTGAAAGCACTATTCACCTTTTTAATATTTAATTCCTTTGGCCTTAAATATTCACCATTTTATTGAATATATATAATAATCACAATATACTCTTGGTGAATAAAATTTGAGGTGTTACAATACTCGCTGCGATCCATAATATAAGACATATTTATCCAACTTGATTAGGTTAAGTTAGTTATACTAGTTAATATAACATATATTTTCTAAAACATTCTAGTTATCTTTCTTAATTCCATCCTTCTCTCTTCTCCTTGATCATTGTTGATAGAGTATCAATAGGGGTAAATTAGGAAAAGATTGACAAATATAAAAAATATGCCTTATATTTCCAATCAAAATCAAGTCTTCAAATATGTTTTATATTAGGGCTGAAGGGAGTACTACATCTTATCTGAAATTTTTAATCAAGTTATTAGATAAAGGCCCATATATAAAAGTGTTAAAAATAAAAAATTATTTTATTTATATGCTATTGAGACACCACTGAAGATTGTTCTTAGTTTTTTACATGCTCTGATATTCAGATTTTGAAGATAGTAGATCCTGAAAGTATCTTTGGGACCCCTCCATATGTACCTCAACTCACGTATAGATTTTCCAATCACATTTCTTCTAATCTTAATCTCACTTATGGACGGTCTATTTCCACTCCTTCCAAATTAAGAACCTCTTCTATTTTGAAGTCTCTTACCTCAAGATTTGTCAACCTTTCCACATCCTAGACGATTTTCATCAAGTCCTGATAAAAATAAATCAATTCAAAATTTCAGCATGAATTCAAATTATCACATTCACAAAACTTGTGAAATTCCTAATACTATGATTAATGGATGCCTCAATCAGAGTACAAAAAACCGGACTGGATTGGCCGGTTCGACCGGTTGAACCGGGAACTGGTCCCTGGTCCGGTCCAGTTTGATCAGTAAACCGGTCAGATCGGTCAGAACCGATTAAAACCGGTGGTCCAACCGGTTGACCCGGTTTCTTTCTTTGTTTTTTTTTAAATTTTCCAAATTTTTATTTTGTGTTTTTTGAGGGCAAAATGGAAAGTTGAAGACTAAAATGAAAAGAAAAATAGATAAAGAAAGAACAAATCTAAAAATATGAAAAAAATTATTTAAAAAGATATAATAATTATAGGAAATGAGATATCATTGCATAAGTATAGGTATTATAACTAATACTAATAGATTTTAAACATTTTTTTTCTAAAAATCTTTATTTTTATCTATAGAAGTTTAAAAATATATTAATATATATTATCACTAATAAATTATAATATTTTAATATGACTGGTTATGACCGTTTCAACTACCGGTTAGACCCCGGTTGACCCATTAACCCTTGAACCTGTGCTGTGACCGATTCATTGCCCGGTCCGGTTTTTCGTTCCTTGGCTTCAATAGGCATTGGTTTATAAAAAGAGAAACTTTATCTCTAGATGCCTCGAATGCTTACGAATTAAGAACATATATGCATGCATGGTTATGCTCAATTATATACACTTGAAATCATATAATGTGATCTAAATTCATTAGAAGTTGATAAACATACGGTGCATCTTTCTTTTAAAGTATATATCAGAAATTGTTAACTTTTTTAGGTCACTATTTACTTGATTCACAAATTCTATTATAATTTGGGAAAGGAGTGTGTGTGTGTGTTGACGCAAACCCAATTTTTTTGAATGAAAATGTATGAAAATTTAGAAACTTCAAATCTTGACAAGTAAAATTTTTTAGGCATGAAAAAATGTTCTTGACGTTCAAGTTTGAATGCTACATAGTCCATTAGAAAAAAAAATCCGAGAACAAAAATTTAAATGTGTTACCTTTGGAGTTTTCACATCCAATTGTATTCGTTGCAAAGAAGCCATCAAATCTAGAAAAGATCCTCCGTTGAACTCTTGAAAATCCTCCAATTTAATGCTTTGTAAATACGGAAAGTTGAGGTGATATCTTTTTGCACAAATATTATTGATCATCTTTAGTACATGTACAAGTGAAGTGCCGATCAAAGTGGAGATGGTGATGAATGACAAAAAGAAGAGAAGGAGAAAATGTCGAGACTAAGAGGATAAGGAGTGAGGCATGTGTTAGATGGGGAGTGAAGACCAAAAGGATAAATGTGATAGAAGCAAATTGTAGAAGAGAGAATAATTTGAAAAAAAAATTAATTTGTGTGGCGCTTCCTAAGCCAAGTGCCACACAAAATATGTAGCAATTGTGGCACTTCCTTAAGCAAACGCCACAGCTGCTACTTCATTTTTTGTTTAAAAAAAAACACCTTAGGTGACACTTCTTCAAGGAAGTGCCACCTAATGTCACCAAGCAGCTGTGGCCCTTTCTTGAGGAAGCGCCACCTAAAGTTCTTTTTAAAAAAAATTTTAAAAATCTAGAAATAAGCTGTGGCACTTCTTTAAAGAAGTGCCACAAAAGATGCGACACTGATCTCTATTTTTTTAGTGGTGATAGTAGTATGATAAACATTCCATTTTACCGCATTAGGTACTTTCTAATAAAAAATTACTCCAATAATCTATCCATTGAAACTACCCAACTCAAATCCTATGAGATAAACAGATAGAAGGGAAAAAAATAAGGAAAAAGAAAACCACCGATTCACAATTAGATGAAGAATAATATCTTATTATTATTAGTATTATTAGTATTAAAAGGAAGAAGATGCAAATTTAGCAATAAACAATTTAGCGATGAGCATCCATAAGACTTACCTATTTTCGAGAGCAAAGATAGACATAAACTATTTATTTTGGAGCAAATATAGCAACGCCGTTAAAAACACTTAACTTCCGTTACTTTTTAAACTGTGAGACCCACTAGTCTTCTCTCTGTGTATTTTTTTAATCAAAAAAATATCACTTAGACCTTATAAAAACAATCTCATTTTATATAAACCCCAAAAAAATAAAGACCATTATTATCTTTTCACTAAAAAACTTAATTTTAGTCTGACCTAAGAGATATAGTAAAATTTCAGAATCTTTTGGGCGTTAATTGAAATGAAATTGTTTCTATGTGATCTAAGTGATATTTTTCCATTAAAGAAATATTAAAATAATAGAAAGAGAGAAAACCGGTGGGACCCACAGTGTAAAAAGTAACGGAAGTTAAGTGCCCATTTAGTTCACGGAATTGGAGGTAATGTAATGGAATGTAATGTAATGATGATTACATAATTTGTTTGATTCGTCATTAAGGAAAGATGATGCATATGTATAAAAATGTAATCCTGTTTACATTATATAAGCGCAACCAAACATTGTAATCACTCTATTATATCAGGATTACATGTAATCCTCTCTCATAGAATTGAACCAAATGGGCTATAAGTGTTTTTAACGGCATTGCTATATTTACTCCGAAATAAATAATTTATGTCTATTTTTACTCCAAAATAATAGTTTATATCTACTTTTGCACTCAAAAATATATAAGTTTTATGAATGCTCATCGTGAAATTGTTTATTATTAAATTTGCACCTTTGCCTTTTTTAAAATACTATCGTTAAACTATAAACCCACATGAAAAAAGTATAACATGTCTTATGTGATTGGAGAACATAATAGATATAAGGAACTTAATGTAATTAACTAATTATAGTCCTTTTAAATATTTTATTTCACCTATTTTAGAAATATTTAAAATTATAGGTCATGTAGTCATGTGGGTCAAAGTCAAGTATTATTTTTTAAATGACACGGTATATGATAAAAAATATATAAAAGTTATGATATGACAATACCCATTAACTTTAACAGCAATTTTAATGGTATAAGGGTTGACAGTCAAAACATGTGCCCCTTAATTTAATTTTTTAAAGTTTAAGAGGTGATGTTCAACTAACCTAAAAGTCTGAGGTTTTTGTGTATTTAAGCCTTTTGAATAATTATAATTTTTATAATCCTCCCCAATAATTATTATATTGTTTCTCTAGGTCTTTCTCGCTAGTCATCGTCGTCAATATCAATAATCAATATCATAAATATCTTCTCTAACATTTATAGCAACACCGTTAAATTTCATTTTGTTTTTAAGTAACACCGTTAAATCCCACTAGTCACATCTCCTAATTAATGTTATTTGTGTTTTTCTTATTATTTCTCAAACAAATAGCCAAATCTCCATAAATCTAAGGGTTATTTAAATGTTTATTTTACCAAAAAAAATTAATAGATAAAAATGCACCGCTTTGCTTGTTGATTTTTTGTTTCACCAAAGCAGCATATTAGTTTAATCGTTAGCATTATATTATGAGAACATTGACAAAACAAGATGAATTGGGGATAAACGCTTTCATTCACGGATATGTCACCTTTGACAATTGACAGCGTATATTAATATCGTTGGTTGGTTGACTTGGTTCAACGTAGAGACTCCCAAATTAGGACGCTTCTTTATATTATTAAAAACAGTAAATTATAGATTAAGTTTATATATAAAACTTTAGGTGAAGATGACTTGAGGAGAAATTGAAGGATGATGTGAAGTCACAAATGGGTTTGGATTGGAGGAGCAGATGCGTCCTTGAAGAAGATGAAAAGGTGCGCCTTTGCCCTTTTTTTTGGTTCACGGTTGTTTTTATTTTAGAATATAAACAAATTAAAGTATTAAAAAGAAAATATGAGAGTTTAATTATACAACCATCACTTAAATTTGTTAAGACAACCATTTCTGTTAAGTAAGACTAACGATATTAATATTAAAATACTAAAAATATACTTTATAAATTTAAAGGACTAAAATGATATAAGATATAAACATAAAGAATTACATGTATACTTTAATATATTCAAAATACGCATTATATCTTACAAAATTTTAAAGCTCTTATTACCAAACATATATTTCCTTTGGTCTTGAAGAGAAAATTCCCTGGAAAAATTTCATTCAGCCCCATGAAAGGGACTTAATTTTAGTTAATGTCTAAAGATTATGGAACTTTACTACACCCTTTTTGTCAAAATGAAATTAAATTGTATAGGTGAAAAGATCATGATGCCCTTGCTTTATTTTTTTTATAAGGGCATTTATAAGACAAATAACCAGATTTAAAAGAAACTTTGGAGTTAACAAGAATATTTTGACCATTAATTCACAAAATAAATAAGAAAATTTATAAGATAAATAAAAGGATTTCATAAGTAACATAGGGAATTAAAAATATTTTGGCCATTCACAAGACAAATAAGAGGATTCAAAAAATAAAGTAAGGACATTATTGTCTTTTCACCTACAAAACTTAATTGGTCTAGGGGGGTGTGGTGAAATTTCTGAATTTTTTACTAAAATAAAATTGCTACAATGGGCTTGACTGAAATATTTTATATCTATTAAAACTCGAAGTAATTTTTGAAGAACACCTCCATGGCTCCAAGTAAGTAAGTTTTCTTGGAGGGATAAATTAGCCAAATGCAATTCATATTAATGTAATTTTTAATTAATAGGTTATATTAGAATTTTTAAGAAATATTCCTAATGGTAATTGATATGTTGCACTAAAATATATATGTTTCAAAATAGAAGAGATGTGATTATAATTACGACTAAATAGAAGGAAAGTTAGATTTTTTTTACTCTAAAAATATTTATTTTTGTCATACTAAAATCGAAAAAAATTATTTTCATATTCATGTCAATATTGAAAATAAATCATAGTTATAAAAATAAAAAAAAAAACTTCATCAAACACATACCCTTGTGATAATTAATTAATCATACAAGCGATATAATTTTGATTAATGAAATTGAAACAACATCAATTACTACACCATCAATTTTGTTTTTTCTTAGGCTAAACATAAACATAGATAGCTATCATTTTATTGATGACAATTATATTTAAAGTACCATCAAGAACTAAACGCAGCCACATCTCGTAACAAAAATTCAAACATTGTTTTTATGAGAAACTAGCCTTTTTTCATAGACTCAAGCCCTATTTATTACCAATTTTTTTGACAAAATGTTTATTACCAATTTCACTTATGAAATTATATATAATGATCTAAAATTACATTTGTTCACTTCCAATAATTCAAACCAGTAGTTAGTTACACATTCTTTTAAATGTGGGCCTGAATCTCACTTAGCCAAGTCTTGAATATTGATGATGGCAACCTGTTTTAATTTTGTACCCTAATTATATTGCCATGCATGGTTGCTTTCCTGCTCATCAAGCCTTAATTATTCTAACAACAAACCAAGTTGCACTTGACTCACACGTAACAAGTTAGTACAATATTTTAATCGTCAAATTAAATAATTTAATTGAATATCAACAAATAATAATTTCTTAAGAAAATAATACTAGCATTTTGTTATGGGAATAGAAGCATCATATATGGCCTTTCTGTGTGTTGAATAATGTAACACCCCAAATTTTATTTACCAAGAGTATATTGTGATTATTATATATATTCAATAAAATGGTGAATATTTAAGGCCAAAGGAATTAAATATTGAAAATTGAAAGGTGAATAGTGTTTTAAGTCAAATCGCTTGCGAGGCAGTGAGATTGTCATGTGGTTTTGGAAGACCAAATGGTGATAAAAAACTATGAAGTTTTACAGGATGAAGGTAGACATCCTAAGCTTTAATTTAATAGGTTATATGAATCAACTGAAGGTATATACGAAAAGATATGAATTTTTGAAGTTAGCCCAGAAAATCTGAAAAAGTTTCTGGAACAGCGGTCAAAGATTGAAAATTTGGGTATGATATGATCCCAGCTAGTAAAATTCCATATTTTTCCTTGAAACTAGACTCAATAAGGGTTCCATAGTCTTTGGAATCACTCCAAAATGATCTCTGTAAAATTAGTTATGATTTTTCAAAGTTAGGACAAAAAATCTGCAAGAGTTGGCAATATTCCGAAAATTGAAAATAAAATGTGTTAGAAATTGATTAATAGAATTAAAATGCCAAGTTTCATGATCATATAAGGAGGGGATTAAATTATAATGGATTTGTATGAGCACATGTCAAATTACATTAAAATAATGCTACATGGATAAATAATGATGAAATGGTATGCTACCTTGAGTGCAAGTTTGGTTTAGTTGGAAGGGCACTTGATTTGGTTAAAGCATGAGAAGGGGGAACATGTTTATTTTGTGAGCAAGACAAGGAAGAATTAATGGGGCAAGTAAGGCATAAAGTGAAGAAGCATGGGTGGAAGTATGGAGGGAAGTATGGTGGTTGGCAAGTGTCACCATGTCAACCCTTGATGATATCAATGGTGTGTAGATTTAAGGGAGGAAATTTATGAAGCCATTCCCTTCCTCTTCCTTTGTCTATTTTCATTTTGAGCCAAGACAAGAGAGAGAGAGAGAGAGAGAGAGAGAGAGAGAGGCTTAAGGGAATTCAAGCTTTAGAGAGAAGGAGGAAGAGAAGGATCAAGGTAGATTTGTGATTTCTTAAGATTTCCTTCTAAACTAGCATAAGCTTATTCTCTAATCTCTATTTTCTCTATAAGATCCATGGTTTAACAAGCTCATCTTGAGCCTAAGGAGAGAGGGAGGAGGGCTTTTAGAGAATGAGAGGAAAGGAACTCAAGAGATAACTTCTCAAATCCTAAAACTATGCTAGTATGTGATTGTTGTTGATGATTGTGGTTGAAATTGGTTATTATGTTGAGTTTGTAAATTTGGAAAAGCTATAATCCTAAGGGGTTATGCTGCCCAAAATCCTTTAAATCATGATTAAGAAGTGTTTAAGTGAGTTAATCAAGGATTAAAAGTGGAAGAGTATAAGTTTTGGAAGATAAAACATAAAACTACTTTTTCCATTTTCTTCAATATTTGGGCCAGCACTGTTCCAAGGGGTAGGAGTTGGATTTTCATGAAATAAATGGTTCCATTAGACTCAGTGAACAAAAATAGGTAGGGTTACAATTGGACACTTTTTCGGTAGAGGCCGAAAAAGCATAATTACGAAAACGCCACTGAAATCCCTAAATAGGGGCTGTCAAGGGTATTTTCATAATTTTACAATGAATTTGGTGATTTTAAGCCTGGAAATGGATTCCTTGGGCGAAAATATGTTAAAATAACCTTAGTCACACATGGGACAAAATCATCAGAGTCTATATATATATATATTATATAATATAATATAATATAATAATAGATCCCATCTCAAATGTCAAATACGTTGCACCATGTTTTGTGAATTATTTTAATTTATTATTTAATATAAAAATATAAAAAATGGCAAGGAATAAACAATACATCTATATGAGATTTTTATAAAAAAAAAATAAGAAATATTACTTAAACTTCAAAATCTCTAATCAGTCTTATGACATATAATAGTATTGATATTATCTGCAAGAATATAGCAATTGACATCTCATTTTAGTATAGGAAGTCACTTATTTGAGATTCTGAAGTTCAAGTGGTATTTTCTTATCTTTTTTCTTTCTTTTTTTATATTCAAGTTATTAGATAATTAATTAGTTAATTAATTTCATGAAATGGTGCCCTCTGCAATTTTAATTTCTTTTACGTTACTATACTTGATGGAGTTTCCCTACTAAATATCTTATTTTGTTGATCATCAATGGGTTGCATATGTTTATATAATTAGGTGAAAATATCTAACACTTGTAGATTACATCTCTCGTACTTTTTTTTTCCTCATACCACGTGCCAAAAAAGGAGGGGAAAACTGATTTATAAATTATTTGGAAAACAGAAAATCAAAGCCAAACACTCATTGCCAAGGTTAGAGCAGTTGCAATACGAGCTCCATACACTGAATTGGCAAATTCCGAGGGAACCACCTCATCGCGTGTGGCCTGCCACGTGTCGCCATACCATAATTCTTTTGGTCTTAAACTTGCATCCTCATGCAAGAACGTGAGAACCTTTGCCACTTGACCTGCAATGAATCCACATTCTTCCGGCAACCCAAAAAAAAAAAAAAAAATCCACATTCTACTACTATAATATATTTATATATATATATATATAATATTATTAAAAATGAATCATAAATTAAATGATAATTTGAAATAATTTTTGTATATTTGTAATAATTTTTAATATGATTTAATTTCAAATTAAACAAATTTAAAATCTTAAATAATTTTCTTATACATATATTTTTATCCAATTTTTGAAGTTGAATTTTATCTTTAATTAATTAGTATTAGCCGGGGGAGCTATGGTGAGGATTCTTGCTCCTTTTTAAACAAATGTGAGAGGTATTTTGATTAAAATACCCAAACTTTAAAATTTTAGATTCCTACCACATCACATTTCTATCATTTTCTTATTTCATAGGACTTTTTTGAATTTTTCAAGTTTAAATGGTATTTATTTATCATTTCCCCAAAAATCTAATATAATATCAATTAGAATGCTTAAAAACCAAGAGAAAATCATTACATAACTTTTCTATTATAAAATAACAAGCTTCCTTGGGCCAAAAAAAAAAAAGAGCTCTTAGAAATTCTTAAAAATATATAAGTCATATAAGAAAATTTAAATTTCTTAATAAAAATTATATCGGAGGATAGGCTTCGTGGTGGGCTCAAGTTGGGTTTAAATTAAAATATTAGGGATTTGTGTCAATTTTATTCATGTTTACAATGTGTCCAACATGGTCCCTTATGTTAAGGCTTAAAAAACGTTTGCTTTGTTGGGGGTGTTTGATTTTGTTCTCAATTTTTCAAAAAACTATTTTAAAAATCTATGTGTAAAAGCTGTCTGGAAAATCTCAAAATATACCATGAAAATATCAAAGTACCAAATCAATGGTTCAAATTTCAATATGAAATTTTAAAATATTGTGAAAAATACAACACTACTCCTCACTTTAATATTTTTTTAAATGTCAGCTAAACACTCTCCACGGTCCAGCCGCCATCAAAAGTGATTACGATATATGAAATTCAAACAGAATCGAACACCACAAAATCATCTGAAAAAAGAAAAGTTTTCGAATAGAAATTACGATCAACCAATTTTATTTTTTCTTAGTCTAAACGTATACATGCATCCTTTTATTAAAGACAATTATGTTGGTCAAAGTAAAACCTATTTCTTATATTTATTAGTCTTTTCTTAATTAACTCTTGTTGATACTCCATCAACAATAATTAAATAAGAGATAATAGAGGGAATTAAAAAAGATAATTGAGGTGTTTTCGAAAAACAATTCATATTAACAACCTAACTATAATTTCCTTAATCTAATCAAAATAGATAAATATGTCTTACATTAAGAAGCGGAGGGAGTATAAAATTACATTTGTTCACCTTCAATCCAAACGAGTAGCTACATAATTTGTTTTTAAAAAATGTGTGGGCATGAATCTTACTAGTCTTCAATATTTGATGGCAACCTGACCCTTTGCGCGGGTTTTTTTATGCCATGCATGGTTGCTTTCTTGCTCATCAAGCCTCAATTATTCTAACAATAAACCGAGCTGCACATGACTCACACATAACAAGTTAGTAGTACTCCCTCCGGTTCTAAATATAAGACAAGGTTGATTTTTTTGAAAGATTAAGGAAGCTAAAGAAGTTACTTAATCATATCATATATTGTGTATCTTTAGATTATATATCAATTTATTAGTCAAACTAATTAGTTTGAAGAAAAAAAATAAAAATATAAATACTCTAAAATAATTTAATTAGGTTCATTAATCTCTCCTAAAAAGTCATCTTTATCTTATATTTAAGACCGGAGGGAGTACTATATTTGAATATCAACAAATAATAATTTATTATGCAAAAATAAGCTTCACATATGCTGTGTGTGTTGAAGGCTAGCTCATCATTTGATTCATATTTCATATTGAGTCGATGAGAAGGATAAAATTAATACGCTTCTCAAATCTCAAGCAAACAAATAAATGGGATTGGCTACAGTCTTCTGTTTTCTCTTCCCATCACTACTCATCTCAACCTTTAGATTAAAATCTGACAAGTTCAGATTTAATATTTATAAAAATATTTTAAAAATATCAAATTATTAAAAAATAATTAAATAAATTCAAAAATACTAAATATCATTAAATCTGAACCACTTAGATCAATTTTCATCTAAAAGCTGAGATGAATAGCGGCCGGGAAAAGGATGGAAAGAGAACAGTAAGAGCAGAGGATTGTAGCTAATTCCCAAATAATTAGCTTATTCAAGCCTAATTATCTGCATAGTCAATTAATTATTTATTATATGACGAGCAAAGCCCAATTTGTTTTTTTAAATTCTAAGAATCGCAATCCAAATTGATTCAACGAAAGGATTATTATCCGGTAGTCAATTCCTTCTGCAAGCCAATAAGCCTGAATTTCCACGAGCTAGCGCGAATATTATGTAGGAGCTCTACTATACTATTAACCAACCGCAAATAATTGGTCCAAAAAAAAAACACCAACCGCAAATAATACCTCCCAGCTCAAATGTCAAATGTTTCAGTATGTACTGTGACTTATTTTAATTTATAATTTAATATAAAATACAAAAAGTGCAAGGAATAAACAATACTGGCTCCGGTCTATAATATAAGACATATATATCTAACTTGATTAGGTCACAGAAGTTAGTTATACTAGTTAATATAACATATATTTTCTAAAACACTATATTCATTTTCTCTTCTCCTTAATCATTGTTGAGGGAGTATCAATATGAGTAAATTAGGAAAATATTGACAAATATAAAAAATATGTCTTATATTTTAAATCAAGATCAACTCTTTAAATATATCTTATATTATGAGTCAAAGGGAGTACTACATCTTATCCGAGATTTTTAATCAAGTTATTAGATAAAAGCCCATATATAAACAAGTTAGTTACTTAATTTCATAAAATGGTACCCGTCTCCAATTCAAGGTTACTATTTCTCTACTAATCATATTTTGTTGATCATCAATCGGTCGCATATGTTTATAATTAAGTAAAAATATTCATTGCTGGCAAAAACAATTAAGTGAAAATATTTAGCACTAATATATTACTTCTTGTACTTCTTTCTCTCATCACATGCCAAAAAGGGAGGGGGGAAAATGATTTATAAATGATTTGGAAAAACATCCGCACAAAATTAGCTGGAGTCAATTACATGGATTGTATAGCGTCATTGTACTATATCAAAAACTAAATCTTTAGATAAATTATTAATCAAAAGGTATTCAATATAACTTCATTTAATGCTCTATCTCTTCCTTCTTCTTCTACTTATTTTCAGAGAACTCCATTTAATATACCTTGTTTACCAATGCATCCAATGGCTTTCTTTGTATGTGTATGAACTACCTCTCAAACAATTTGCTACCACATTCTCATCAAATAGCAATCACCCCAACTCTTCCTCATATATATTATATTCATTACAAATATTATCTTTTCTTGTATGACCACACATGCATATGCTATCTTGCCATCCTCATCTTAGCTACAACATTTTATGCTTTTATTATCCCTTTAAAACCCAACATTCACTACTATATAATATTGCTAGCCATAGATATAGCAGTATGCATGATAAACCTTGCCTTTTACCACCTATCCATGATAATGGAAATTATTCAGGAGCAAATTCATCTAACGTCGTTGCTTACAGGGATATTGAATCAACATCAAGAGTCTCGTCCTCCTTTTGATAAGAGTTAGTTCCTTCACTACTCGTACTATCATTCTATTCTTGACTGGATCGTGAGCATATATGAAATCAATCGAAAACTACTCGTACTATCATTCTACCCTATTATGTACTTTCTGATAAAAAATTACTCCAATAATCTATCCATTGAAACTACCCAACTCGAATCCTATGAGATAAACAAACAGAAGGGAAAAAAAGAAGGAAAAAGAAAACCACATTCATAATTAGATGAAGAATAATATCTTCTTGTTGTTGTTGTTCTTATTACTACTATTACTACTACTACTACAACGACTAACTACTACTACTACTACTACGATTATTATCAGTATTATCTATTGTTAGTATCTTTAAGTAGTTATGATTAGAATTCCAAATCTAGATCATGATATATTTAGGATATTTCGAGTTAGAGATTTGATGCAATCTCGTCATCTACACACATGTCTATATATTTATATGGACTCTTCGTCATTATTCAATATATATACTTTTGAGAGCTTCATAATATTTATCATGGTATCAAAGCAAAAGGTTTCTAAACTTGAGATAAAGCGTGCTTAGAGAGAGAGAGAGAGAGAGTAAACACTAAGAGAGATGGATTCAAGTCAGGATATGAGTTCTCCTTTCTTTCTATAGGCCTTAAACAACTCGGGGCAAGTTTTCGTCAGTGAGTTACTAAGTGAGACTAACTATTCAGAATGGGTAGTGGACATGACAAATGCTCTCCTAGCTAAAAACAAGTTTGGGTTCATTAATAGTTTGTTCAAGAAGTCTGTGGTCGATTCAACCATTTTTCTAATTGGATTTGATGTGATGTCATGGTGAAAGGATGGCTTAGGGGGTGCAATGGACAAGGAGCTTTGGAAGACCATCAAGTATGCTCAAATGATTATGGAAATATGGTTGGACCTTGAGTAATGCTTTGGGAAGGGTAGTGCTCCTAGGGTGTATGAACTTCTACATGATATAGCATATTTCCGGCAAGATAAACAATTTGTGGCATCCTACTACACTAAGTTGAAGGCGCTTTGGGATGAGGTAGCGTCTTTGACACCTCCACTAAGGTGTACTTGCAGGAGTTGCAGATGTGACATTGAGAAGCAAATAATGAAGGACAATGACAAGGAACAATTGTATGAGTTCCTCATAAGATTAGATGAGGAATTTACTGTAGTTAAAATCCATATCCTTTGCATAAAAGCCCTAATGAGTGTAGGGGCTATATATTACTTGGCCTTAGAAGAAGAGAAGCAGAGACACATATCTGTGCTATGTCGAACAAACCCTGAGACTATGGTCTTTTAGGTGCAAAACGTGAAGAATGATAAGGATGAGAGGAAAAAAAACCTCTATATGGGCACTGTCAAAAGCTTGAACATACTGAGGATAAGTGCTATAAAATCATAGGCTATTCTTCCAATTGGAGAAAGCCAAATAGAGAGCGACAAGACAAATTAGGATCATGGAATGACATGCTCAAATGGCCAAAGGATACCGATGAAGTCATTTGGAAACCTAAAATTGTAGAATGGGATGTTGCTCAAAGATGTTTAAAAATACTGAATTTTAAGTATATTCATTTGTCAGTTGGTAAACTCACTCATGATGATGATGATCTTGCATTGCTCTTTGTTAAGAACTTATGTGTAATACTGGACTTATGGATGAACAGTGTGATTGGAATGGGAAGATACCATGATGGGCTCTATATTCTAGAATCAACACTAGGGAGAAGAGTTGCACTGATGGCAAAAGACCTGGGGATTCATGACTGTTTCATTGGAGGCTCATGCATGCTTTAAAAGAGAAGATGAAACTCATTAATTTTTGCTTAGATGATAATAAAATATGTGATTCTTATAATAAGGAACAACATACTGGACTGCCATTTAGAGATAGTTCAATAAAAAGTATTTCTTGTTTTTATTTAATCCATTGTAATATATGGGGACCATATAAGGTGCCTTTGTTAACAGTGGCTTAATACTTTCTCACTATTGTTGATGATTTTAGTAGAGTTACTTGGTTTTATCTAATGAAACACAATCAACGGTGAGTGACCTTTTGATGAAATTGATGAACATGAAAAAAACACAACATTACAAACGAGTTAAGTGTTTCAGAATAGACAATGTCATAGAATTTAAATCTCTTGAGTTGTAAAAATATTGTGATAAAAGGGGCATTCTAACTCCAACATCCTACACATACACACCACAATAAAATGGTATGGTGAGCACAAGCATAGGTATATTGTTGAGACAGTGCAGACTCTATGAATTCACACACACATGCCAAAGGAATTCTAGGGAGACTGTATTTAGCCACTGTGCGCATCATTAACAGATTTTCTATCGCAACTATTGGGAATCAAATACCTTACAAAGTTATCATAGTAAAGAAGGTTAGTTATGATCATCTAAGGGTGTTAGGGTGTCTCGCATATGCGCAATACTTGACCAACTCTGACAAGTTTGAGGTGAGGGGGAGGAAGTATGCTTTTATTGGGTACGTACTTAGACAAAAGGGCTATAAAGTTTTTGACATAGACAAGAAGAAGGTTTTTGTATCACAAGATGTGACATTCTTCGAGCAATGCTTCCCTTTTAGAGATGTTATAGGCACTATTGCATCCCCAAGCATGGACTTAGCCAACAACAATGGCAATGATATTAACTTTATGAATCTATCAAAGTTAATGAGGAAGAAGAACTGAGAATGCTTGCTCAAGATCTGAGAGAAAGAGATGAAGTTCAAGTCCATTAAGGGAATGAGATGAATGAGCCTGAAGAAAGCCATAATAAGCCAAGGAGGGAACAATGTGCTAGGGTAGCTCTCAAGCACCTAAGAGACTATGTAGTTGACTTGCCACCTTTACTATCATGTTATGTTGATGTGACTGCAATCGTGAGTAGCATAGCACACCTTATAGCGAGCTATGTTAGTAATAAAAGATTCTTAATGAGTCATAAGGCTTTCCTGGCAACTGTAGATCACACGATAGACCTTAAAACCTTCAAAGTGAAAGTGCAACATGAGTATTGGAGAAAGACAATGGAAAGAGAAATCGAAGCCTTGGAACAGAATGGAACGTAGACACTACAAGCCCCTCTGCCAAGCAAGAATACCATCAACTTAAAGTGGATATATAAGACAAAGTATAAGTCAAATTGGGAGTTGGACAAACACATGGTAAGATTAGTTGCTATAGGTTTCACTCAAGAAGTTGACTATCATGAAACTTTTGCCCTAGTTGTTAAGTTGGTCACTATGAGAACGTTGTTAGTAGTGGCTAATAAGAAAGGCTAATTTGTACACCAACTTAATGTAAATAATACATTCCTTCATGACGACTTAGAGGAGGAATTCTACATGAGAATACCAGAAGGATTTGCACAAAAGAATGACAATAGAGTATGTAGATTGAGAAAATCTCTGTGTGTGTTGAAGCAAGCCTCCAAGAACTGGTATGAGAAATTCACTATGGTGTTAAAGGACATTGGATTCATTCAGTCAAGGGATGATTATACATTATTCATCTTTAAGAGACGGTCAATGTTTATCACAACATTAATCTAAGTGGATGACATAATTCTTACAAGCACTCATATTGAGAAGACCAATGAAGTCAAGCATTACCTTAACCGAAAGTTCACCATTAAAGGCCTCAGACCTCTCGAGTACTTCCTTGGGATTGAAATGGCCAGAAGTGTGAAAGGGATAACGATGAGCTAGTAGAAATACACCCTCGATTTGTTGAGAGAAGTTGGAATGGAGGGGTGTAGGCCAAGTGACACTCTAGTGGAACAAAATTGTAAGCTAGTAATAATAAGGAAAGAAAATGGGCCTGAAAATTAAATGAAGATGAACAGGATGTTGTGAATAAATAGGACACTGAGGAGAACAAGTTGGCAGATGGGAAATGTTATCGCAAGCTCATCCAGAAACTAATATATCTAATGATAACATGACCTGATATAGTTACTCGATGAATGTTCAAAGTTAGTATTCTTCAGAATTAAAGCAACTCTACATGAACGCCATAGAAAGAATCCCAAGATGCCTAAATTCCACCCCTGGACAAGGTATATTATTAAGAAGTGATGGAAATTTAGAACTTGAGGGCTATTGTGGTGCATATTAGGGAAGATGTTTGCTAGATAGACAATCGTATATAGGATATATCGTTAAATTAGGAGGATCTCCTATATCTTGGAGAACCAAGAAGCAGAGTGTAGTTTTACTGTCATCGGCAGAATTAGAGTATAGGGCGATGGCAAATACAGTGAGTGAGTTGATATGGCTAAGGTGGATGGTTAAGGAGTTGGGAGCAGAACAAAGTAGTGCATTACTCTGTATTGTGACAATCAGGCAGCTCTACACATCACTAAGAATCCAGTCTTTCATGAATGAATGAAGCATGTTGAAATTGATTATTATTTTGTGAAAAAATGGGTCTAGTTAAAAGAGATATAACCAACAAAGATTTGGACGAAGGAGTAACTCGCAGATGTCTTCACCAAGGCGTTAGGGAAAGCTCAATTCGAGTACTTCAGAAGTAAGTTGGGCATTGTCAATCTACATGCGCAACTTGAGGGGGAGCAAAGAATAATATCTTATTATTATTATTACGATTGTCTTTATTTTTATCTACTGTTAGTATCTTTAAGTAGTTAGGATTAGAATTCCATATCTAGATCATGATAGATTCAGCACTACAAAAAAACACTGAATTTCTGATGGAATTTACCACGGAATTCAGAGTTTCCGACAGAATTTCCAACGAAATGGATTCCGTCGCTGATAATAGCATGACAAACCAATTTCTGACAGAATTCCGTTAGAAATTTGCGATGGAACATTCCGTTGCAATTTCCAGTAGAATTTAATTCCTTCAAAAATTCCCTTGCAAACTTATTTTTTATTTTTAAAATTTTAAAAAGCCACGTGGCAACTCGGCGGCTGCCACGTGTCGCAACCTCTTTTTTCATGAAAATGCAATGCGCAACTTGCCCTTATTTGGTTCGAACCCACGACCTCGTCCATACTCGTACGACGCCTTACCGGATGGGCTCGACTGCCTTGGCGTTTTGTTTTTATACAATTATATGTATAATCTTATTATATATAATCAATTATTTATAAATATATATTGTTTCTTATATATAAATGTAATAATAATATAAAATAATTTTATATATTCTTATAATTTTTAATAAAAATTAACTTTAAATTAAAAAAATTTACATCTTAAATAAATTTCACATGACTATATTTTTGTCTAATTTCTAAAATTAATTTATTAATATTAATTAATAACTAATTAATTTTATTTTTTATAAATAAATTTTTATATGATCATTTTGCCCCTACAGGAATCAAAACCTTTGGTTGGAATTTTGAGGAGCCAAAACCAAAATGAGGAAAACTTGAGGGATGAAAGATAGTATTAACCCAAATTTTTAAATATTTATATGGCTAATAATATCACAATTTTAATTTTTATAAATATTTTTTAAAAATTAAATTTAATTAAATAATAATAATTAATTAAATTTTTTTAAAAAAAATTTTCCGACAGAATTAGCCATAGAATTTTTCCGTATTCCATCGGGAACTTTTCCGATGGAAATTTCCTTGGCTAATTCCGTGGTAAAATTAGTCACAGAATTATTCAGTCGGAAATTCCAATTTCCGATCAAATTTGCCACAGAATATAATTGGCCATGGAAAAAGTTTTATCGGAAATTTAATGTTTTTTTGTAGTGCAAGATATTTCTAGTTAGAGATTTGATATGATCTCGTCATCTAGGCACATGCCTATATATTACTCTTCATCATTATTCAGTATACATATTTTTTAGAGTTTCATCAGAATTATCATTAGAGATAAAGAACTCCAACATTCCCATGAATTAATTTCCATAAGTTTCAGCATTATGTGTATATATAACATAAGGGTTTTATTCACACAGTTTGCTTCTGCAAGTGATATATAGCTTCATGTTGATGTTGGTGAATTATAGGAGTCTATATATATAGTATCAGAACTTCTTGATGAAGTCGAGAATGTGAGAGGTAATGTCGTTGGCAGCTTCTTGGTTATTGAAGTGAGCCACACCTGGCTGCACCACCACTTCCTCTAAGTTGGGAACGTCTTGTTTGAAACGGCCACTTTCTATATAGTCCTTTGTGCCCAGAGAATTGTACACTGAGTCTAACTCTCCTGTTATGTACTTCACCGGCACTTTCACTTTAGCTCCTGTCCATGCTCCTGTCAGTTCCCAATTCCTGCATTTCGTTTCATACATATAACAAATCTATCTCATAATTTACGAAGCTATATTTGAAAAGCAAATGAAAGAATGATGGTAACGTGCCGGTCGAAATTTCGGTAGTAGTTCAAGGGTCCCGTGAAGCCAGACTTGTCAAACTTGGATGCATAAAAACGAAGGTCATCTGCAGAGAGCCAAGAGGGTAAGGGGCCATTTGATGAAGATGAGCTATAACCAAAACCTTGCTTTGGAAGGATCGGGGGACCAGCTTTGCGTCCTGTAAGCACATTCCTCACTACTTGTTCACTTCCTATTTTGGCCATCTCTTCTTCCGCCTTCCCTACCTCCTACACACACACATATATAATCACTATTGGCATGCATCAACAATCCACCACGGACAATCAATATACTCCTTCGATCCTTAATATAAGATAAGGCATGCTTAAAATTTAATCCTTTAATATAATATTTTTATATTGAAAATTTTGATTAGATCGTGCCATCTTCATTAATTTATTTTAAATATATTTTACAAATTTTAAATAAATGATTAATATGTCAGCATTAATTTAATGGGAGAAGAATTATATTTAGGCCCCACACAAGAGAAAAAAAATGAAGAAATTGTCCCATTAACAAGTCCAAGGGTTTCAATGGACAAGTTTAGGGCGTTATTGATAAGTTCAAGTGACCATTTTTTATTTATTTTTTCTCTTGTGTGGGATTTGAATGTAATTCTCCCTAATTTAATTGAAGAGTCATAATTAATTTAAATTTGTTGAGTCAACATTTTCAGTTAATTAATTAATGAGAAACAAATGGTGTTAACACTAAGGGATTAAAAATACACTTTACAAACTTAATCTGGAATGACTAAACTGAAACTTGATTTAAATTTGGGGGACCAGATGTATACTTTAGCCTAAATTTAAATGAGGTATGTTTTTTAAGTTTGACTCTTATATATGTTAATTAACAAAAAAAATGGCCTCTTTTATTTTTGGTTAATTAAAGTATACGAGTTTAGTCCTTTATTTTTGCATCAAGTTTCATTTTAATTTCTTACGTTTAAAAATATGTATTTTTAGTCCTTTAAACTTAACACTATTAACGTTAATAATGGAAAAGGATGTCTCAATGTTGACATATTAATTTATAATTTAAAACATGCAAATTTAAAAATATTTAAAATAAAATCTTAGTTGTAATCAACAATTTGTATGCAGCTTAATAGATAAGAAATAAACCACTTTCTTGTTATAAGAAAAAAGAAATAAACCATTTTCTTTCCTTACTTTTATCATTGAAAGAATTATCTAATTAATCCTAAAATGTATATAAAAATTTCAAAAATTTTAATTACTTTAAGGATTAGCATTATTATTAATTTTTATACTAGACCCAATATCATAATTTAAAAATCTGATAATAAAATATTAAAAAAAAATACAATTTTTTTAAAAAATATTATTTTTATAAAATTTTAAGTGCAAATCTTAATGTTAGAAAATTCGGCCTTATGAAATAATTAAGTTTGATGGTACCCGTAATTAGGTTTTGTTTTAAATATTTCCAAATTGAAAAGTATTGTGTTAGTATTTAAATGCTGAGTCATCATTTAAAAGTCAACATTTTTGGTTAATAATATTAAGTTTAAAGGATAAAAAATATATTTTTTAAATTTAAAAGACTAAAATGAAATTTGATGAACACTTAAAAGGTCTAAACATATCCTTTAACCTTTAGTCTTCAGTGCAATCAACATTTTATTTGATCTTATATAAGGGAACTGGTATAGGTCGCTTTTTTTAGCCAAACAAGTTTAGTTTGTTTAATTACAATAAATTATATATAATTAATGTGAGAAAATTTTCTCAACTAATAACTTTGAACTTAAGATAGCGTTTAAAGGGATGGCAAAAGAAAAAAGAAAAAAAAAGATAGCTTTTGAACGATGAATGTAGACTTCCGTCCAATTTAATGTTTTTCCCCTACCTTCGCACGTTTTAATAAATGATATAAAAATTACAATTATGCAAATGACCATATATATCCCATGATATCAATTCATCGTGCTCATCACAACCTTGAGTATTATATGTTTATCACTATAATAAAATTGAGACCATCTAAAATCTGTAGATAGTGCAAATTTAAAATCTTTTATTTAGTCATTGGTATCACTAAGTCACTTTAAATTTGAAACTAATTTTTTTAAGGTTAGAACACAAATGATTTTTACCTCTCTATGATGGTGATAAACATAAAGCTTAGAACACAAGTGCAATTTTTAAATTAGTTCCAATTATAAGATTATTTTTTAATTCATTTAAAATTATGTATCTCTTAAAATAAAAAAGTAATTAAAATATTAAAAATTAAATTGGATCTAAACTGTCTGAAATCAATCTAGATGGTCTAGATTAAGATAAGCACTCCATGATGGTGCTCATTTATGTAGTGACATCTACACGGTTTAACTACAATTTTAACTGTCCATATTTAAATTTTTTTACTTTTATTTTTTTAAAAAAATTATTTCAATGTGTATCTAAAATAAACATAATATGTTAACTGTCCATTTTCAAAACAAAATATTTTTTTATTGAAAAATTATCACTTGAAAATTTTAAATTTTTAGACTATTAAAACTGTATTTAAATGATGCAAATCTCATTACAATGATATATACCATAATGCGCATCACCATAATGAGCGCTCGTCCTTGAATCTCTATTCTCTACGTCTCTCCTTTTTCACATATATCAAATGACAGAGCTAGCATTAAATTCTAGATCAAGTGAGATTAGCAAAGCAATTAGACGAGTGCCTGGATTAGCAGTTTATAATAATGTCTTTTGAATAGCTTATGCTTAAATCCAACGTTTTAACTCAAAAATATATTTTGATATTAAGAATAATATGGTACTGCTATTTCGATCCTTTTTAGCATAAAATCCAAGTTTTTTTTTTACTACCTCAGGTCCTAAATATAAGATTAAGTTGCTTTTTGTGGGAGATTAAGAAAGCTAATTAAGTTATTTTAAACTATTTATATTTATCGTTTTTTCTCCAAACTAATTTATCTGCCTTATAATTAAACAGATATATAATTTAATGATACACAACATATGATAGGATTAACAAACTTATTTATTTTCCTTAATCTCTTACAAAAAGTCAACTAGGTCTTATATTTAGAACCGTAGGTAGTATATACTCCTTCCGGTCCTGATTATAAGATAAAGTTGACTTTTTTTTTGAAGAAATTAAGAAAGTCAGTTAAATCACTTTAGAATATTTATATTTATATTTTTTTCTTCAAATTAATTAATTTGACTAATAAACTGATATATGATCTAAGGATACTAAAAATATAAATACTCTAAAGTGATTTAATTGACTTCCTTAATTTTTCTAAAAAAGTCAACTTTATCTTATAATTAGGACCGAAGAGAGTATATAATTATAAATATAATCCCCACACAAACTACAGATGAAGAGGAAGAAGAAGAAGAACCTGGAATCTGCAGATATAGTAATCATCTCCATACAAAGCTCGAAAAGCATCAAGAGGCTTAACACTTGGGTTTCTTGGCATGAGAGGCACACTAAGGCACACATAGGCCTTCACTTTGTCAGGACGAAACATGCAGAGATACCAACCAATGATAGCCCCCCAATCATGAGCCACGAGAAACACCTGATCCACGCCCAGATACGAATCGATGAGCGCCACCATGTCACCGACCATGTGGAAGCAGGTGTAGCTGGCGGCAGATGGCGGCGCCTCGCTGTCCCCGAAGCCGCGGAGGTCGGGAGCGACGGCACGGAAGCCGAGGGAGCTGAGGGACAGGATCTGGTGGCGCCACGTGTACCAGAGCTCGGGGAAGCCATGGAGGAACAATACGACAGGGCCTTCTCCTTTCTCTGCAACATGCATTTTGATGCCGTTCACTTCAACTGTTATGTGCTTTATTGCTTCCATATTTTGTGGAAATAATTTGGGCAAGAGTTACAGAGAGAGAAGGAAGAAATTTCTTAAAATGTGTTGTGGGAGAGGAGAACGTACTCTTTTATTTATATCTTTGAAAGCATATGAAGGAGGCCAATGTGAATAAGTATGGTGCTCATCAAGGAAGAGGACCTGGTCTAGAAATATATTTTTTTTTCAAAAGGAAATTATTTGAATGTGTAGAAAATTTAATTTAAAATAAAAATGGTAATATATATCTTAATTATAAGTTTTCAATAAATTATTTTTTAAAAAATGCAAATTCATAGAATAAATATTTTAAATTCGAACACCGCGTTATTTGAATGATGTAGAGCATATCATGGTGAACGTCACTGCTGCCACGAGCATTAACTTTGGTTCCAGACAATGACCTATAATAAAGTTTTGGTTTTGATTCTTCGTATTCATATTAGATTTGATTATTTGAATAGTCTAGATTTATGTTTGTTTTAATTTTTTTTTGAAGAAAATTAATTTTGTAGATACAAAATCTATAATAAAGATAATCTCTCAATTATCTGTTTTTTGAGAAAAAATTATTTTATTATTTAAAAACCTTCAGTTAAAAATGTAAATCTAAACCCTTAAAATTATATCTGGATGATGCAGTTCTCGCTACACTAATGGTGATGAGTACCGGAACTTTGTCTGCTATAAGAAGTGGTGTCAAAGTTCTCATCTAAATAAGAGGTTGTGAATTTTTCTTTTTTTATTAAAGACGGCCAAGCATAACTTGGAAGTTACAAATCAGAAAACAAAAGACAGATTAGACCGCATAGTTGCGATCTTGTTCCAAATAAATGAGGAGGTTGTGAATTTAATCCGATTATAACATCAAGTTATTTGGGCGTATGTCTCTTTAAATGAAAAAACGAAAAGAAAAGAATAGTATGAAAGAGGGTTTTAAAGTTTGGTTTCAGTCAGCCATACATAAGACTTTGATATGAGTCTTCATTTATATGCATATGATTATATTATTAATAATACCAATACATAAATTACATTACTAATAATTATGAAGTCCATTTTCCAAAATTAAAGAATCATGAATGTATTTGGTACACTTGAATGTTTTAATAACTTGAATTCATAAATGGAGGAGGATGTACATAAAAAATAATGGTTCATGAAAGTCATAATTGGGCTCTTTTTTTTTTTTTTTTTGTCAACATGATTAGGTTGTTTGAATCTTGGGACGAGACGGATTCTAATGCGTTCTAACGTAATATTACATTCCTGCTACGTACCATTATCCCTATTTAACGCATTCTAATATAATATTAATTACAATGCATTAAAATCAAGAGAAAATCATTATATTATTTTTCTATAGAAAGTCTAACAAATAAAAGTTATATAAAAAAATTTATTAATAACAATTACATCAGAGGCTGAGTCTGGTGGTGGATTCAAATTGTGTTTAAATTAAAATAATAGGGGTGTTTCAATTTCATTCACGTTCAAAATGTATTCCACGTGTTTCCCTACGTGAGGCTTAAAAAGCTTTTAATTTGGTGTTGTTTTTCAAAAAAAGAAAATGTATTTGATTATATTAATGGGAAAAATCATATATAAGTATATCTGAAATTCTGAAATCTAAAATCAGTTCCCCAATTCAACAAATTCTAGATTAGTCTCCAAACTGAGATTTTAAAATGGGTGAAATGACTTTATTGCCCTCTTCTTTCTCCTCTATCTCATGTTCCTCTTCCTCAATCATCAACTCAACCGCTTCACTCCATTTGCCCGATCGCCTCTCTTCTCAACTCTGCTTGGTTCTTCTCCATGGGCAGCAAGTCTTTCTTCTTCTTCTTGTTTTTTTTATATTATTATCCGGTATTTGGTTCGGAGTTTGTGACCAAGTCTTTCATTTCTTCCCTTTTTTGAATTAAAGGAGCATGTACTAACGACCTGAGGTTATTAACCTGACCGAATTCGTAACTTTTTACTTATAAGGGACTTCTTATGCCAATAGGCTACAAGGGCATTAGTATCCACAATGAGTCTTTGAGCATAACTTAGCACCATGGTCATGGCAGACACTGTTTTATTCGTAGTCTATTTGTTTCAACTGTGCATGTCTATGAATTTTTTATGGTAATTGATTTCGACGTTGCAATGAATTTTATAAGTACTCCTCTAGTCTTTAATACTCCCTCCGGTCCTAAATATAGGACATAGTTTGTGCACTACAAACTATGTCCTATATTTAGGACCGGATGTAGTATAAAACTTGATTAGCAAGTTGATCTTGGTTATAAATGTAAGACCTATTTCTTATATTTGTCAAGTAAAAGAGAGGTTGAGGCCATCAAATTGGATTTATACTAGGGAAAATTACACTCAAGTCCTAAAGAAGAAAGGAAATGAAAAAAATAGTCCCTTAAAATTACAAACTAAAAAAATAGTCTCATGAAGTTGCCAATACTTGCTCCTGGAATTGTCAATGAGAACATTTTTTCATTCCCCTTCCTTCTTTGGATTTGAGTGTAATTTTCCCTTTATAGTGTGTATTGTAATTTCACATTTAAACAATATATGTGTATTTTTTTTATAAGAACAGATTTTGAATAAAATTGATTTATAAAATAGATTTTCTTGAATTATGTTGTATAAAATTGATAAACAATAGTTGATTATTAAAGTTCTCTTTGAATACCTTATGATTAAATCAAGTTGATCTCAGCTCAAAATATATTTTTATATTAACAACTAACAAGAGTGTTCGGATTATTTTTGACAAAACTATTGTCTTACTATATGTAGTTGATTATAAGTTCAATCCAACTAGGGTTGGAAAAAAGAATCTAATGGTCCAGATTCAATTTTATCTTTTTTATGTTTTAAATAATATTTGTTTTAATAGATACATATTAAAGTAAAATAATTTTATAAATCAAAATTTATAAAGCAAAATAAATTTATTATTGAAAAATTGAAGATTAAAAATTATATATTTATACCATCCAGATCAAATTTTAAATCATCGAAATTTTATTACAATAATGAGCACATGGTGGTCACCATATATATAATAGTCACCATACAAAGCTGGAACAGCATCAAGAGGCTTGACTCGTCGGTTTCTATGCATGAGAGGCACATGTAGGCCTTCAATATGTCACGATATAATATGTGCATAGACATTATTGTTAAACTCAAAAGTCAACTCTCCAATTTTAACATTTTAGCATTTTCAGCTCACAAAATTGTTTCAACTCACTCTTTAACTTGTGTTAGTTACAAACTTTGCTAAACTTACAAGTTTACCCACCGAACTTACTGTTTTTGTGTTTTTAGTTTTCAAAATCGTACCAAATTGCACTCTTAAACTTGTACTAGCTTTTTGTACATATTTGATCATGTTTAGTGGCTTCACACATGAACATCATAGAAATTGTTTCGTTGAATATGATAAATTATGAATGTTGATGGATTTAATTTCAATTATTTGAATTTTAAATATATTTAAACAAACTTATTATGATATTTTTTATATTTAAATTGTTTAATTATATATTTTTAATATTTATTTATTGATAAGTTCAAACTCTTACGAGTTTACTATATGAATTTACGTCTTTATCACTAGTTTGCTTAAATTCATGAGTTTGACAACTTTACATGTAAAGATACCAACCAGTGATGACTCCCCAAATCATGAGCCATAAGGAACACCTGATCCCCACCTAGAGAGTTAACGAGCACCACGATGTCGCCAACGATGTGGAAGCAGGTGTACCCCACCTAGAGAGTTAACGAGCACCACGATGTCGCCAACGGTGTGGAAGCAGGTGTAGCCGGTGACGGAAGGCGCCACCTAGATGTCGTCGAAGTTGTGGAGATCCAAAGAGATGACACAGAAACAGAGCTGAGGGAGGTGAGGGAGAAGATCAGGTAGCACCATGCATGTGTATATTTTTTAATTCTTGATTAATAAAAGCTAAGAAACTATCCTAGACACGTCGTTCAAATAGCATAACTAGCTAAAAGAAATTAAGAGAAAGATTGTTAGGGCCAAGTGTGTATTTTGATACAGTTCACTTGCAGTGTTTTATGCTCTATTGCTTCCATGTTTAGGTGGTGCTCTGTGTGATAAGTGCATTGATGGTAAATCATAAGGGTGTGAGGAGAATTGATTTGGAAGAAGATAGCTTATGGAGTATGTTATGAGGAACCTTCACAGAAAAAGGACGAAATTTATTAAGTGGTAAACATATTGCACTTGTTCAAAAGAAGGACCTAAGGTTTTATTACCTTTGAAAGTAGGAAGGAGGCTAATTTTGACTAACCGATTTTGGTGCTGATCTGCTATCAGATCTGTGTGGTTTAAATGCAATTTCAACAACGGTTCCGATTTAAAATTTTGGGGAAATCCTTTATAAAGAATTTTAAAAATACTAAAAGACAAAAATATACTTCCAATGTTCATAATACTAGAGAAGTGTGAGGGTTTAATTTATCCCTTTTAAAATCAAAAAGAAATAATAGAATTATCCCTCAGAGTTTAGAAACAAAGAAGAAGGCGTGTGGTTATAATTGCAGAATTCCTAGACTTGATATGATATAACCAACTTTGGATATCATTTTACCAAGTTCAAATATGAAGTTTAAAACTCACCATTTCAAATTAAATACTTCCGAAAAATGAGAAAACATGCATGTATTAATACCTACACTTGATATGAGATTACCACTTATAGATTTAATTTTATCAAGTTTGGGATATGATATCCATGACTTACCATTTCAAATTAAACACTTTTCAAAATGAGAAAACATGTATGGATTAATTCCTAGAATTGATATGAGATTACCAACATCATATTTGATTTTACCAAGCTCAGATATGAAATTCACAACTTTTCATTTCAAAGTAAACACTTGTGAAAATAAGAAAACAAGTATGGATCAATTCCTAGACTTTATCCAACTTCGGATTTGAAAATAACAACTTAGCATTTAAAATTAAACACCTGCACAAATGAGAAAATAGGAATTGATTAATTCCTAGACTTGATATGAGATTATCAATTTTGGATACAAAATTCACAACTCACCATTTTAAAATAAGCACTTATGAAAATGAAAAACCAAACATGGATTAATGCTCAAACTTGATATGATATTACCAAGCTTGGATTTAAAAATGACAGCTCTCACAAGTATTATATATGAAAATCAGTAATTCCACAAAGGGAGGATAGAGCCACGCTATGATTTGAGAGTGGAGATGTAGCTGAACCACGGTTTCCAGAGTCCCAATGGTTCTAGAACCACCACCTTGTCTATCAACCCACATCGAGAGGGTAGAACCACACAATGATTTGGAAATGTAAGTAGGATTATCGGATTTGGTGAAAGAAACGTTGAGAGTGGTGTAGGGTCTATAGTTGTAGAATTAGGAACCATTCATATCTTTAGATAGGGAATAATGGAGATGAAAATTGGCCCAAGCGAGAGAAGCCAAGGGTCCTCCGTCGCACCAATCAAGTGCGAGAAACCCCCAACTTTTATGACTGATTATGGAAGTTTTGTTCAAAATTGATGAGGAAAAACCAGAAGATCTAGAGAAACTGTCGTTGTTGAAGGCTGTCGTCGCTGGAGAAACCGTCATCGTTGCTAGAGGTGGTTGCTGTTGCCGTTGTTGGAGAAGGTTGGCTCTACCATGGAACGGGAGGAGGAGGAGGAGGAAGAAGAAGAAGAAGAAGAAGAAGAAGAAGCAAGAAAGAAGGAGGGGGCAAAAGAAAGTGGAGAAGAGAATTCATGAGAGCATTCGTGTTATTTCCTTTTTATTTCAGAAAGCACAGATCATGCTTTCACATTTTTTTGATATTATGAATATTGGGAGAATATTTTTGTCTTTTAGTGTTTTAAAAGTTCTTTATAAGGAATTTTCCCTAAACTTTTTAACAAATGATTTTTTAGTAAATACATTATGTTTTGAAAAACTTAAATTTATGAGAGTATCTTTATTTTAGAGTTGGTATACATTATTTTACTTTTGTTTGAATTTTCTTAAAACAAAAGTAAAAAAAGTTAACAGGAAGTTTAATGTTTTAGTTCTTCAATTTTTGACTAAATAATGTCTTAGTCTCCCAAATATGATTTGACTACGCGACTAAATTCTTAAACTGTTGACTTACTTAAAACTTAGTTCCTAAATTTGGGTTAAAGTTCATACAACACTTTAAAGTATTTTTTTAGCTACATCCAGTATCTTAAAATATTTTAGGGTGTACTCAGCATCTTGAAATATTTTTCAAATGCATCCAACATCGTAAAGTATTTTTTGGTGTATCTAACACTCTAAAGTATTTTTTCATGTGTATAATACCCCTAGAATATTTTTTTGATGCATATAGCACCAATGCATAAAAAATACCTTAGGGTGCCGGACACACTTAAAAAAAAAAAAGATTTCAAGGTGTCGGATACATTGCAAAATACTTTAGAGTGTTGGATGTATCTCAAAAAATGCTTCAAGGTGTCATATGCACCTTAATTCATATAACTTGCTTAAGACTCTACCATTATCTTTTTACTTTTTATTTTTTAAATCCAACTCAACTCTGTCATCCTACTTGTGAGAAAACATAGATACATGTCATTCCTTACTTCTTTCTCTTTGATACGCCCTTGCCTCGCCATTCTTTTTGCACCCTAAACACCCCTCCCTCCAATCCTTCCTTCTCTTTAGGGCTTGTTTGGTGCAGGGAAAATTGGGATGACAATGGAAAATGTAGGAATTTCCATCACTAAAATGCGTTTGGGCGCCAAAATTGTGCGGGAACAAATTTTTATTTAAATGTGGGATTTGATTCCCCACCAAAATTTGTGTCAACCCATTTTCAATCGCAAGACAAAAAATTTTAAGGACAAATTTGCCCTTAAAAAGTAAATTAAAAAAAGTGAAATTCTGATGAGCTGAAAGGTAACTCGGTCTTGAAGCTCAACACTATGTTAAAGGAAAGTTGACGTCAAGGCCTCTGGAGAAGTTAAAAATTTGACCGCCAAGGAGCTGGATGTGTGTGTCATTGTGAGTTGATAGCGGGTGTCTATAATTTGTGTCTCTGGATTCTGGTGTTGAGTGTACTAGTGTCGTTTAATAATTTGGTGAAATTAGCGTAAATGGTAGCCATGCTTTGTTTGTTTGAGTGAGTGATATTAGGTAAGAGGTTAGTTTGATGTTTAGAATATGCTCTATTTTTTGGCCAATGCTCTATTTTTTTGGGTATCTAAATGATATGGTGAATCTCATACGTGCGTGCGCGCACACACAAATAACTGATGTGAGTTTGCAAATGAATGATTCATATCAAATTAAAATATAATGATGGTGTTTTATTCTATAAAATGATATATGATAATTGTAACCCCTTGCCTTATTATCCGTAATTATAGTTCGATAATGCATAATTATATTGAAATAAAGACTAACGGATAATTTAAAACTTTTTTAAAAACTGGTTTAGTGTGGTCTCATATTTACATCTCGAATATAATTAATCTGCGCAGTTCAGTTGTATTTATTCATATCGGAGTGTAAACAAAAAGTCTCAGCCACACCCAGGTTTCATATACTCACTAAAGGGTTTTCGGGACACTTTCGCCCTTTACAATTTCCCATTCAGGGGTTTACATATACAAATCCAAAACAACATTTACAATATATATACAATGATCCCAACCAAAATTTGACAACCAATCAACACCCAACGAAAAGTACTGGCCGCCCTTGATTGCTTGTTTCTTTTTAGAGCCACTTGCCCTAGCTGTAGGTTAGTCAATGAAAAAAATGAGATTTAAGAGAATCTCAGTAGTAACAAATCACCCATATAACATGTAATCACATGGTATGCAAGTAAATCACTAGGCAGCAGCAGCAGCATACACATGGCCTTCACGACATATATGTAATCTTCTCAGCATACACATAGCTTTCACGGCTTACACATTTACAACGGTAGGGGTAGGTGTGACTGGTGTCACCTCCATGACTGCTCACGCTGTAATACACATAGCCTTTACGGCTTACATAGTGCTTTTGCAACATACACATTGTCTTCACGACATTCACATAGCCATTACGGCTTACACATAGTCTTTACGGCTTACACGTAGTTTTCACGTTAGCAAACTTTGCAGCATTCTCAATACACAATTCAATGATATGACGAACATACAATGCATTACACATAATATAAAAGAAAGTGTCACTACCTTGTTTTTTCTGGTTGTGCTCTGGCACCGGTTGATCTCGTACAGGGCAAATATCGAATCGTAAAACCAAAACCAAGGACGTAGCATTATTCCCTTTTCCAAATTCTTAATTTCAAAATGCTCAAGGTTGGTTATCATTTGAGACCTTTAGGTAGCTACTAGAAGTCTAAACATATGTCTAAAGGGTTAGGAAAAACTTGACCAATGACCATCCTTCAAAAACTTAAAATGTCATTTTTCAAAGAGCTAGCCGCGACCAAACCACCCACTGGCCATGGCCTACGGATGGTCAGAAAGTTTTGGGCTGCGGCCAAGATCCTCTGGCCGCGGCCAAAAATAGGTCAGAAACTTTTGGGCCGCGGCCAAGAAAAATCTTGTTTCTTTACTGAATTTTAAAAAATCATAACTAATTCTATAAAAATTGAAATGGGGTGATTCTAAACCCTATGCAAATCTATTTAAGTCATCTTTACAGAAAAAATATGAATCAATCCTGGATATAACTACAAAAATACGGAATTTAACATTTCTCCTTGTTGTTCCAGAATTTATCCCAGTTTTAACATCAAAATTTGGAAATTCATAACTCCCAGCACACACATCAAATTGAAAGCCATAATTTATCAATTTAAAGCTTGGAATGTCTACTATTAGATTGGAGGGTTTTAGAATTTTTTGACACCATTTACTCATTCAAAACTGCTGTGCAATCCGACTACCCTATATAGAGTTTTCACTTGACAGAATTTTTACTAGCCTAACTTGCAACTTTTAAACCTATGTTTCCAATGGTTCAAAATTCACATCCAACAGTAATTCCATACAATTTTCCACATATAATTCAATGGAAACATCAAAATACCCAAATTCACATCCCATCTGCATGTTCTATTTTGGCCACAACCTTTCAACACAAACCCAATTTCAATAAATCTCACTTTTAAGACTTCAAACCAATTTCATTGTTCAAATAATACAACAAAACGCCAATTCCACCACAAAACAACATGCAATTTATGCAATCATATGTCACACAAAAATCAGGGCAAAATCCATAAATTCCAAAACTCAACCACTAGCCACAATACGTATATCAAAATGAGGCTATCACTCACCTCTTTCACTTTTCAAGGCTTGTTTCTTGATTCTCCAACTTTCAAATTTTCTCAAGCTTTCAAACATCTTCTTTCAAAAATGTAAAACCATAGAGATGAAGCCCGCATCAACATGAACAACATTAGAGAAGAGAACTTGAGCATTCAAAGTCATCTCTAGGGTCAAAACCTCATCTTTTCCTTTCTCTTTCCTCCTTAGTTGAGAATGAAAATGGCTACTGGAATGAGAGAGAGAATGAGATGAGAATGAAATAGAAATTTGGCCTCCCATGCTCCCTTTTTGTTCAACTTAATGAGGGGAGAGGGAAGAGAATTGGTGTTGACAATTTGACCATGATCCCATGGCTTATATGGTGACACTTGTCATCATCTCACCACTTCCTCCATGTGCTCATATCATCACTCTCTCATAATCTCTTTAGCAAGTAAACACTCCATATTAGCTTCAAGTGATTAGTGAATTCCCTCTACAATGGCTGACTAATTGGCCAGTAACTTTTTTCCCTGACTATGGCAATTTCTTTTAAATCACCACTTAACACATGTTATCATTCCATCATACCATACCATACGCCCTCCCTCTATTTTAATTCAATTTAGATGTTAATCCATAATTGAGCTTAAATACAGGATTTGGGCACTGATTATTGCACATTCAGACAATAATACACAGCATATTCTCTAAAAGTATTTATTTAACATTAATTACATTCACTTTTGAAGTCATTAGCCCTTAATCACAATTTGGAGCATTACATTTCTCCCCTTGTAAAATAAATTTCGCCCTCAAAATTTGTCACACAACTTGAGCCATAAACTCTGGATAGTGCACTAGTACACAAATGGTGTTTAAAACCGGCATATTTAGATCGGTTATATCAGATAAGGTCTTAAAAAAATGACCGGTGGCATTTTGATAATTATGATCAACGTCTAAGACCGGTTATACTAAAAAACGGTTTTAAATATATTATTTAGATCGGTTTTATCAACAACCAGTCTTAAACAATTAATATATGTATGTATTTTCTAGACTGGTTCTAAATGTAACAGGTCTAATATATTTTTTGAAATAAAGAAAATAAAAAATTTATTGTTTTTAAGATCGGTTATAAAAAATGTCTTGAACTTTTAAGACCGGTTGTTGATAAGACCCAGTCTAAAATACTTTTAAGACCGGTTATAATAAATAACCAGTCTAAAATATAACTTTTAAGACTGGTTGTATGTATAACCGATCTAGAAAATTCCCTAAAAATAAATCGCGCCTAATTTCAACCCTGAAATATGGTGCTTCAAGCTTCTTACAAACCCCTCCCTCCTTTCGCAGTAGCTCCTTCTTCCCACGTCGCTCCTCTGTCCTTAACCTTCACCGTCGTCAACGCAGAGGTTCGGTTGAAACATTATCATAAGGTTCATCGTTTGTTTCCTCCGATTGATTTCTTCTTCAAGCACAGTTTCTTGCCTCCCCTGGGTTTTATCTTTAAGCTTGTCTGTCCCACGTTTCTCCTACCAACGCCGCCGGTAGACGCAAGTCCATAGTTGATTTCATTCCCTCATTTTCGTTGCTTGTCTCCCCTGGTTTTGTTCCTCAAGCTCGAACTCTAGGTTTTTATGTGATAAATTTTGCTTTTTCGTTGCTTGCTCTGAGGAATATTCTACCTTTTGATAAATCTTAACTTGTGAATATTATATGTGGATGCAAAGCCTATCTTTCCTTTCGTAGAGCTACTTCTATGTCTCTCAACCTTGATTAACTCTGTATTGTTGAATTATAATGTAAGTTTTTCTATTCTGTAACTCTGTATTGTTCAATTATAATGTGTTAGATTTTATTCTGGAACTCTATGGATCCCAATAATATGTTAGACAGAGTTAGATTTTATTCCTTTTTATAGCTCCAATGAGTTTAGGATATAGCATAGTCTAGAATGTAGTGTGTTCTGCATTTTGATGCCCTGTAAGATACTTAAGTGCCAACAAGGATATAACATAGTCTAGAATGTTAATAAGTATTAGATTAGCTATATATGAATTGTATTCCTCTTGCTGCATTTTCTGTTTGAAATTTAAAGTGTCATGACCACATAGGAATAGAAATTAGCTCATTCAATTTCAAGTGAGCATAATGAGCCATACTACTGAGGGTAATTCGGAGCCAACTAGTGTTAATCAAAGTGAGGATACTCCTAGCAATGCTCTGAGCCAGAATCAAAGTGAGCTCCGTAAGCATCCCATACAAAGGGGTAGAAGAGGCACCCAATTGAGAGACATTCCCCTTAATTGAAATGCCGAGAAAAAGATTCTGATTAGGTTTGATAAATATTGGAAACCAATTGGGCCTAATGCAAGCCGGTATAGGAGTTTTGTTGGCTTCCTAGCACGCAACAAGCCTAGCATCTAGATAAAAGAGTGGAGAAATGTGGATAAAAGTATGAAGTTACATATTTGGGAAACTATCCAGCTCACTTACGACATTCCTGAGAGTGAAATCTTGTATAATAAGACAATGACGTATTGTGATGAACACTGGAGGAAGTTTAAGACAACTCTAGCCAACAATTACATGCATATTGAGGTGGAAGAAGGTCAACCTCATCTTAATCTGTGTGACAAGTATTCTTATATTGACGAACACACTTGGCAAGAATTTAGATGGCTTCGGACTACTCCAGAAGCTTTGGAGAGTTGACGTATTTTTCATTTTATTTAATTATGAATTGTCTTTAATTTATTGATTGTAACTTTTTTTTATTTCTCATTCACATGAAAAAAGGCAAAAGGCACAAGAGAGTGGAAGAAAGAATCATTGCCCCCATATAATGTCTCATGGGGGTTATGCGAAGGCCGTAAAAGACTTGTTAGCGGCCAAACGGAAGAGATTGGAAGAAGCAGCTCAATCCGATCCTTCTGTTCTTCTTTTCCACCATCTCTAATATGTCACAAAGAAATATGGAAGTTTACTCACCAAAAGAGGAGCGAGTCTTATACGAGTGAACAATCTCGTATAGTTGGTGAAAAAATTGTAAGTATTATTGTTGTTATTAATTAGTGAGTAAACAAAACTTCATTATTTGTGTTTATCTTATGAGTCTTGCAGGAGGAGCTTAAAAAAAAGCTGAGGGATCATTTAGTTTGGATGGGAGGAATGACGTCCTGACCATTGCAACAAGAAAACACGAGCATCCCGGCAATGTTAGGGGAGTTGGAAGAGGGGTAGGCATAAGGAATTACTTTGACATCTTTCTTTTGGATATGATCTCTGATGAAATGATATCTAACATCAATATGCTTGGTTTTGGAATGTTGAATTGGATTCTTTGCCAAGTTTATCATGCTAGTGTGTGTCACAGTATATTGGTATTTCCTTTATATAAATACCAAGATCTTGTAATTGTTGCTTCAGTCATAATACTTGTGCATAACAACTTGATGCTGCAACATACTCAGCTTCTGTTGATGAAAGAGACAGTGTATTTTGTTTCTTGCTAAACCATGACACAAGTGAACCTCCAAGAAACTGTCTTTGTCCACTGGTATTCTTTCTGTCTATCTTGTATCCTCCATGATTAGAGTTTGAGTATGCAACTAGATATTCACTTCTTCCTTTTGGATACCAGAGACCTAATTCTGCCGTGTCAGCAAGATATCGAAAGATACGTTTGACGGTTTCAGCATGTGACTCTTTTGGTGCTCATTGATATCTTGCACACATACCAACACTGAATTGGATGTCAGATCTGCTTGCAATGAGATATATAAATGATCTAATCATTCCTCTATATCTTGTGATTTTGTAATCTTTTCCCTTGACATCAACATCAAGCAACGTAGTTAAGCTCATAGGCGTGTCTATCCCATTTGCTTCATCCATTCCATACTTCTTTAATAGCTCTTACAAATACTTCGTTTGAGATATGAAGATTCTATTCTTTCTTTGTTTGATTTTCAAACCAAGAAAGAAATTTAATTCCCCCATCATTGACATCTCAAACTCCCCCAGCATTATCTTAGAAAATTCCTTACTTAAGATTTCATTTGTAGCACCGAAAAACATGGTCAGGTTTGGTTACATCTTCAAAACCAGGAGGTTGATCTACATACACTTCTTATATGATGAAGCCATTTAGAAATGCACTTTTTACATCCATTTGATAGAGTTTGAATCCTTTGATGCATGCAAAGGCTAAGAGTACTTGTATAGCTTCCAATCTAGCCACTGGAGCATACGTTTCCTCATAATCAATTCCTTCTTCTTGATTATAGCCTTTTGCCACCAAGCTTATCTTGTTTTTGACAAAGATTGTAGATTCATCGAGTTTGTTCTTGAAGGCCCATTTAGTGCCAATGATAGGATGATCCTTAGGTCGGGGTACCAAATTCCAAACTTGATTTCTTTCAAATTGGTTTAGTTCTTTTTGCATTGCTATTACCCAATCATTGTTTGATAGGGCTTCGTCAATGTTAGAAGGTTCAATCTCAAAAATAAATGCAGAAAAACTAACTTCATTGAAAATTTTATTCCTAGTTTTGAATCATTCATTCACATTTCCTATGACTTGCTCTAGGGGACGACTTTAATTGTATTTCCAAGCTCTAGGTTGTCCTAGTTACTGATCTTTTTCCTTGGTTTGATCAACTTCTGGGATGAAAGATTTAGGATTAGGTTGACCATTTTCTTGATTTAAAACAACTTCCTGCTCATCATTAATGGTTTTGTCAGAGGATTCAAATTTATCGAATACAATATAAATTGATTCTTCAACAACATATGTTCATTTATTGAAAACTCTGTATGCTTTGCTCCTGTTAGAATAGCCTAGGAAAATTCTTTCATCTTTTTTAGAATCAAATTTTCCTAAGTTATCTTTACCATTATTAAGAATGAAACATTTATAATCGAAGATATGTAGATGAGCAAGATTTGGCTTCCTTCCTTTATATAGTTCGTATGGTATCTTTCCAAGTTTTGTTTTGATGTAGGCTTTATTTAAAATATAGCATGTTGTGCTCATTGCATCAGCCCGGAAAACTTGAGACACATTCTTTTCATTCAGCATTGCTCTAGCCATTCCAGTCAGTACTCTATTCTTTTGTTCCACGACTCCATTTTGTTGAGGTGTCCTTAAAGCAGAGAAATTGTGATAAATGCCATTAGTATCAAAATAATCTTTAAAGGCTTGATTTTCAAATTCTCCACCAAGATCTGTCCTGGTACCTACAATGGACATACCTTTCTTATTTTGCGCTTTCTTGGCAAAAACAAAAAATTCTGCAAAGGTTTCATCCTTTAATGATAGAAAAATAGTCCATGTAAATCTAGAGAAATGATCAACAATGACTAATGAATATAAGTTACCACCAAGACTTTTAACTCTTGCTGGTCCAATTAAATCCATGTGTAATAATTGAAGTGTTCTGTTGGTTGTTGGTTGTGATCTCATTTATCAATTTGAAAGATGATTTAGTTTGTTTACCCTTCTGACGTACATTACAAATCAAATTATTTTTGAAATTTACTTTGTGTAATCCAAGTACTAAATCCTTTTTGAGAAGTTTGCTTAGTTGGTGCATATTGACATGAGCCAGCCTCTTATGCCATAACCAACTTTCATCGGCATTACTTAGAAAGCAATTTTCAGAATCATTTCTACTGATATCAAGAGTATAGCAGTTACCTTCCCTTTTTACTCTGAGCTTTTCCTTGAGATTCTTCTTATCTAATTGTAAGTCTTTCTTGTTTGCAATTAGACATTCCTCTGAGTCAAATATTACCCAGTTGTCTTTATCTGTACTTGGACTTACGCTCAGCAAATTATGGCACAATCCTTCAACGTAATATATGTCTTTGACTTATATACCTTTATCATTTTTTATTTCACCTATTCTTGCTATCTTTCTGGATTGATTTCATCCAAATTTTACCTTCCCACTTTCTTTAGGTTATACCGTGGTAAAACTTTTGAAATCACCGGTCATATGTTTGGAGCATCCATTGTCTATGTACCACTTGTTGTTTTTGGATGCTTTAAGACATATATGCAATTAAATACGATTAAGTCTTAGGTACCTACATCTTTTTAGGTCCTTTTGGGTTAGTACAAAATATTTTCTGATCATATGAACCTTTAGGTACCCATTTGTAGGTTCCTATCTTTCCTTTCTTTTTATGTATACATGATGAAGTATAATGACCCTTTCTATTACAGTAATTGCAATATGCAAAGAATTTGATGTATGTACAGAATGCTGAAAGTAACTCAAGTATGTCTTACTTCCTCTTTCTTTCTTCCTTTCCTTCTATCTGATTTTGGATCATATCCAATACCAGATCGATCATTTACAAATTGTTGAGCTTTTAAAATTACATTTAGCATCTCACTCCCTTTAGTGAATTTTTCAAGAGTTTTTGTGAGATCAGTGTTTTTCTTTTTCAAAGACAAACAATTTTCACATTCCTTTTTAAACCATCTTTGAGTTTTTCTTCAAGATTTTTGTTTTTCTTTTTGAAAACGACTAATTCCTTAACAACTTTGATGAATTTGAATGTAAATCATTATATTCAGAAAGTAATTCATCATACGAAAGATCATAATCAGTTACCGATTCTTCTTCTGGCTCTTCTTGAGCGACCAAACAGATATTGGCTATTTCCTCATCATCACTATCTTCGTCAAATGAACTGTCTCCCCATATGGCAGATACAAAGGCTTTCTTCTTGTTGTAGAACTTATTAGATATGATTAGTTTTGATGATGTCAAATATAGATGTGAAGTGATAAGAGCAAAAAGTTTATATAATGTATTTCTTTGACTAACTACTATATTTAATGTTACATATTTTGTAGATTAGTCAAGCAAAGAATGAAGAAGATTGAATTAATGAAAATGAACAAGAGGAAGAAGAAGAAAGACATTGAAGATAGTCAAGGAGATGCTTACTTGGATTATGAAGAATGAAGAACTTGTTAGATCTTACAAGAAGATCAAGATTCAAGTTGTTAGATGTGATATTGGAGGTTTCTATAATGATTCCGGAGGTTTCTATGATCAAATGATGGTTGGAATAGGTTAATACGAAGCTAAGATGACTTATATATGAGTTTTGGCACTTCTAGAGGTGTTATGCTCGAGCACAGGAAGAACATGCTCGAGCACAGACCACTTCACTCGAGCACGGGTGTATACTCTGATCTACTCTGTTTTACGTTCAGCTTGAGCGAGGTCTGGTATTTTGATCATATCTCTCAAACCACATGTCGGATTGACCCGAAACCAGTGGCATATGAAAGAGGACTCACAACACGTAAAATTGGCACCAGGAACACACTGAAAGAAGATCAAATGAAGGAGATATGATTCGTGGAAAATGAAACTGAAATCACCGTCACTTTTCGACACAGGTTCGGTATTTTACACGTAACGTACAAAATACACATCGGATTGAGACGAGACCAGTGCCAAATGAAAGTAGACTCAAAGAGATTTCCATGGATAGGTAATTTGCCTAATTTGAACGTATATTCTAGGAGCTATACCTTCTGGAAGTTGATGCTTGTTCAGACTAGCGAAATATACACTCTTTGGATCATAACTTGTAGAATACAACGAGTTTGGAGCTGATTCTTGTTGCATTGGAATGCATATGGCAAGAGCATTCTTATGATACATCATTTGAATCAAATGAACAAAATTTTTCTAAAGTGGCCCCACATCACCCGCGAGTGTAAAAACTACCTCCCTGGAAAAGTTGTGCAAGTGATGTCTAGAAGCAGCTGAAACGCGAAGAAATTTGAAACACTCGAGCACTAGGATTCATGCTCGAGCATTGGATGATTTCTCACTCAAGCACATGGAAGTTTTGACATGAGAGTGATAACCCGAGAAGAAGCATGCACGTGAAAACAGAAGACGCACTTGAGCAGGACGTTTTGTGCTCGAGTGATTCGAGTTTTCACTCGAGCAGATGCGAGTGAAGTGCAGCGAGTGCTTGCCCGAGAGGAAGTCAGAACGTGGAAATATGAACTGCACTCGAGTGAGGCATATTGCACTCGAAGTGAGGACCTGACAGAACGTGGTAGAATGCACAAACAAAATAGAGCTTCACAACCATCAATCCAAACATGGTTAAACGTTATACAATCATTATGTTTTCACTTGTTATTGTTTCTAAACATTATCTAACATATATTTCAAGTGTAAAACAGGAGTTTACATATTTGGGTTGCATCTTCAAGAATGGAGGTCACGTATGAAAATTCTTCACTCAACGTGATGAGTCCCAGAAGCCAGAAATTCAGTTTTTGACCAATGATCCAACATACCCATGACTAATACTTCATCATATTAGTGATTAAGTATTTTGCTGCTCATAAGACTTACAGGGTGTAAGCAGGAGAGAACGTTGCTGCTCATAAGACTTGCATGAGTAAGCAGGAGAGGAAGATCTTCAGGATTGCTCTGCTGTAAGACTTGCCGTAAGGGGGAGAATTTCAGTGAGAGATTTGTAAAAGGTTTCACAAGTACCCGGCTAAACTTGTGGGATTGTAAAGGCTTTTCTTGTGCCTGGATTAAACGAGAAGATAGTGGATTTGAAAATCTCAGGAGGAGCCTGGGGACTGGATGTAGGCCATCACAGATTGGACCGAACTAGGATAAATCACAGTTTGCATATTCTCTTCCCTAAACTCTTATATTTCCAGCATATATTATTTAATCTAACTGTTGATTTATAAACCTTCATCTTACCACTTTTGTTAAGATACGAAAAGATTTCTAAAGTTCTTAAGTTTTTATTATACACCCAATTCACCCTCCCTCTTGGGTGATAGCCGGTTCTAACAGAACTTGCCTTTTCTCTTTTCTTTATTCTTCTGAGTTAGTTCTTGACATTCTGATTTGATATGTCCTGGCTTTCCACATTTATAGAAGATGATGTGTTCTTTATTGCTTGTTCCTCCTTTCTAAAATTTTTTGAATCCTTGGCCTTTCTTGTAAAACTTTCTGAATCATTTTATCATTAGGCCCATTTTGTCATCGTCAAAATCTTCATCCTTATCTTGATTTTCTTCTTTTGCTTTTAGTGTTAGCCCTCTCTTCTTCTTGTCACCAATATCTTCTAGCTCTCATTTGAACTTAAATTTACTTTCATTTTCAGAAAAACTTTTGAATAGAGAAGCAATTGATCGCATTGATTTGCCTTTTGCTTCCTCAATAGTGGTGACTTTGGCCTCCCAATCTTTAGAAAGAATATTCAAAATCTTTCGTACTTGGGTATGTTGATCATAGACTTTCCCAAGTGCTGGAAGTTGATTAATAAGATGAGTGTATCTAAGTTCAAATTCAGCCATTGACTCACTTGATTTTATTCAAAGTAAATCAAATTCAGTAACCAGAGTATTGATCTGGTTTTCTTTTATTCCTGAAGTTCCTTCATAAGCTATTTCCAGAGCTTCCCACATTTCTTTAGCTGTTGAAAGTGTGCAGATCTTGAAGTACTCATTTTGACTCAAGGCACTTTGAATCATTAGAATTGCCTTGCTATTGAGTGTGATGAGTTTTTTATCATTCTCATCATATTCTGCTGGTGTCTTAGGAACCCTTTGTGAATTTACAATTTTCTCAGGCTCATAGTTTCCACTCTTAATCGCATCCTATAGTTCGTATTCTGTAGCCATTACGAATACTCTAAACTTGGCTTTCCAGAAAGAGAAGTGTTTGCCACCGAAACCTGGAGGTCTGGTGATAGAAGCTTTGTCGGGAAGAATTCCTACACCCATCTTGCCATTGGATCTTTCTTAAGTTGTTATACCTTAACAAGAAGACCTATACTCTGATAGCAAATGTTAAAACAAGCGTTTTGCCCAAGAGGGGGGTGATTGGGTAAAACAAAAAATTTTGTTGGGTAAATAAAAATTGACTAGAAATTTAAGCAGTTAAGAGCTAGGAGAAATATCATCGAAGTGTACACTAGGAGTAATACTGGTTCGGCCACAACCACTTAGACCTACATCTAGTCCTTAGAGCTTCTCTAAGAGTTTCACTATATCTTCCAAGATTCAGTGGGTTCTTGGCACCTCAGTACATAGCAAGTTGCTTCACTGGACACTCACTCCCCCTTACACGTTGTAATCAAATCCCCAACTCAAGATTCCACAACCTTAAGTTGTCTCAATAACAAATATTGATTTTGTAATGAAAAACTCTCTCATAGAGAAAATGTATAATCACTCAAGTACAAATAATGAATATAAGAAAATAAAGCACAAAGAATATATTGATCGATGTGAGTTTGTATTCTCAGTTGTTGGGTTATGTTCTTCGTTGAATGCACCATATATATAGATGAATTGTGATGTCTATTGGAAGCATTTCAAACATGTTTGTTAGAGTCGCATAGCTTTGTTTGACCATTCTTCAAATTTGAAAACTAGCAGTTTACGGTAGGTAGGCGTTTCAGACATTGCGGACGATATATTTGACTTCTCTCTTAACGCATGATCTCTTCATTGTTTCTCTACAAATATACTTAGGAAATTAATACAATGAAGGGTTAATCATATAGATAACAAATCAATGAATGTTGAATTAGAATCATGCTTTATGTATTTCATTATTAGAATGGCTACTCGAGTGATCATGCCTTATTACTTGAGTGGCTACTCGAGTGAGCCTTTGAAAAAATTGACAGAGAGTTATGTCAACATTTATTGATCATATTACTTGGGCAAGTCATCAAGTAATTCATCTTACAATACCTGGAAGACTTGATTACTCGAGTAAATATTTCTTTTCTTCTTTGGTTGCTCGAGTGATATCTCGAGTAATGCTTGCAATTCTTCTCTCATTACTCGAGTAATCCCTCGAGTAAAGGCATCAAATTCTTGGCCGAGAGTAACTTCTTTGCTTACTTGCTTACTCGAGTGGTCCCTCGAGTAATGCTTTAAATAAATTTGCAGATTACTCGAGTGATCCCTTTGAGTAATGTCAGTCATTTCTTGGCCAAGAGCTACTGGATGATTTTTTCTTTGATTACTCGAGTAATCCCTTCGAGTAAGCCTATGCAATTCTTAATAGAGAGCTTACTAGAACAATTTGTCACACATTACTTGAGTAGTCCCTCGAGTGATGAAGGTCATTACTTGAGTGCTTACTCGAGTAATGTCTTCAAAAATCTCACAGTGTTCCTTTCTCCTCTGCTTTGTCTTTCACTTCATCTTCATTACTTGAGTGCCTACTTGAGTAATGCTTTTGCCTGACATGAAGAGCTTAGTTACTTTGCTCAAACCTTTTTGTTTATTATCAAAACCTTTTGTATTATTAATCCAATCTTTATTGTCATCAAAACATATGGGATCTAACAATATCCATAAATAGCAGGAACATTAATGTGTATACAATAACCAATCACAAATCATCTTCTATTACTAAGACAAATCACTATAAGAGCTATCCTAGAAAAATCTACCCTTGGCAAGAACTACAACTCTGATACAAAAAATGTAACCCATTGCCTTATTATCCATAATTATAGTTCGATAATGCATAATTAAGTTGAAATAAAGACCAGCGGATAATTTAAAACTTTTTCAAAAACTAGTTTAGTGCAATCTCATATTTACGTCTTGAATATAATTAACCTACATAGTTCAATAGCATTTATTCATATCAGAGTTTAAACAAAAAGTCCTAGCCACACTTAGGTTTCATATACTAACTAAAGGATTTTTGGGACATTTTTGCCCCTTACAATTTCCCATTAAGGGGTTTACATATACAAATCCAAAAGAACATTTATAATATATATACAGTGATCCCAACCAAAATTTGACAACAAATCAACACCTAACGAAAAGTACTAGCTACCCTTGGTTGCTTATTTCTCTTTGGAGCCGCTTGCCCTGGCTGTAGGTTAGTCAATGGAAAGAATGAGATTCAAGAGAATCCCAGTAGTAATAAATCACTCATACAACATGTAATCATATGGCATGTAAGTAAATCACTAAGCAGTAACAGCATATACATAGCCTTCACAGCTTACACATTTATAATGGTAGGGGTAGGTGTGACTTACATCACCTCCATGACTGCTCACGCTATAATACACATAGCCTTTACGGCTTACACAGTGCTTTTGTAGCATACTTATTGCCTTCACAGCATTCACATAGCTATTATGGCTTACACATAGCCTTCACGACTTATACATAGTTTCCACAGTAGCAAACTTCACAGCATTCACAATACACAATTCAATGATATGATGAACATACAATGCATTTCAAATAGTGTAAGAGAAAGTGTCACTACCTTGTTCTTTCCGGTTGTGCTCTGGCACCGGTTGATCTCATACAGGGCAAATATCGAATCCTTCAACCAAAACCAAGGACATAGAATTATTCCCTTTTCCAAATTCTTAATTTCAAAATGCTTAAGGTTTTGTAACACCCAAAAATTTGATTAAGGGATTTTGACTCTATAAGTGAATGTGATTGTCGTTAAATCAACACTTTTGGAGAATGCGATGTGAATTGTGATTCTAATGTGAATTGAGCAGTGCTGAAACCCTGTATTTAAGTTTAAATATGGTTAACATCTAAATTGAATTAAAATAGAGGGAGGGCACATATTGTGCTGTGATGAAATGATATGATGTGTTTGATGATGATTTAGAAGAATTACCATAATCAGGGACAAAATGGTAAAGTTACCGACCAATCGGTCAGTTATCGAAGAGGGAACTCATTGGTAACTTAAAGATCCATATTAGGATTGATTTTTGTAAGAAATCAAAGGGTGGAATCATGTGTGTGTGTGTGTGCCTATTGAGCTCATGGAAGATGGAGTAAGAGTGTGACACTTGGCACTTTGTGAACCTTTGAATCTTGGTCAATGTTTCAACTCTTCCCTCTCTCCTCTCTTCTCTTTTAGGTTTGCCAAATGGGCATTTAGGGGCCAAAATCTGATCTCATTCTCTCTGCAAAGCTCCCATGGATGTCCAAAGCAAGGGAAGAAAGAGAAATGGAAATGTGAGTTTTTGGTTGGTTTAATGTCCTCTTTAGCTCAAACACTCTTCTATAATGTTATTCATAGTGATGAGAGCTTCATCTCTATGGTTTTAGATTTGTGAAAGAAGGTGCTTGAGAGCTTGAAGAAATTGGAAAGTTTTGGAATCAAAGAATTGGCATTGGGAAGAGGAAGAGGTGAGTATTTGAAGCATTTTGACCTAAGTATTGTGGCTATTGGTTGAGTTTTGAGAATTGTGGATTTTGCCCTGATTTTGGTATATTTGTGAAGTGGAAGAATTGGTTTGTGTATTGTGATTACAATGGTGCCATACTGAGTTTTGGTATCATTGAACATGGTTTTGAATTTGCAATGGGAAGAGTTTGAAATTTAAATTGTGTTGACATGTTGTGTGTATGGGTGAAACATGTCAATGTACTGTCAATTTGGTTGTTTTGGTGCTTCCAATGGATTCCTTGTGAAAATTTGTGTGGGAATGAGGTTTGATGTGAAAATGGACCATTGGACGCCAAAGTGTGAAAACTGAAATTCTGTCAATTGAAACTCTGTGCTGGGCAGTTCGTTTGTGTGGACATTTTGAATAACCAAATGGTGTCTATGTTAGGATCAACAAGCACAGTGGAAGAATTTTAAAAATTTTCACCGATCCTAATCGATGATCTATCAACGGTGTTTGAACCAACTTGGAAGGATTCATACCTTTTATGATTCAGGGTTTTCACGATCTCTAGGAGCCAACACGTCAGGTCCGCTCCCTCTACTGGTATCCACACGAATGCTCTCTAACCGATATTGCATGCTAGCGCTTCTAATGTCTCCTAGGGTTTCCCTTTGCGGCTCTCAACTCTCATGTGTATATCAGTATATCTGCTCTATCAAGTTTATAACCTATGGGGGCTGTTTTCAAATTTCAAAATTAATCATCATTAATTTCAAAATTAATTAACTATTAATTATCTTGATGAGCTATTTAAATAAATTCAGTTTAAATTAAATCTGTCCAACAGTTTTAATTTAACATATTTATTTAATCCAAATAAAGAGCCATTAGATTTAAGTTATCTTCATAAATTAAAGCTGAGATACCATATCTCTATCATGTTAGTTATTAGATTTAATTTATCTTAATAAATTAAATTTAAAACTAACACAATATAATAATATCATATAATACACACACACACACACACATATATATGTATTTTGAAAATACATATCTATATAATATTATTAATGATTTTTTATATTACATATATATATATATAAAATTCGTCCACCCTAATTAAACATTATCTCGTGTTGGGCCATTCTTGTGTGTGACTCTATAGGCCCATATGAAGTTGGCAGTGGGTCAACAACTATACTAACCTACAAGTCGCAAGCGGCCTCTAGTAAGACATCACGACTACCCAATTCATATGAGGATCGTTAACATGATGCAACCTGTCATATAACCATGTCACGTCCCTTTTGTCACACGATATATCGATCAAGGATGAGGCATGGATAATGTCATATTCTTATTCCTGACTATTACTTTCTCGATTCCTGAGTAGTCTGACAATAGAAATGGAAACTCCTTTCCATTGTAGTATGGCTATACATTTCTTAGACGTACTCATCGAGGGGCCCAGTAATATCTCTCTACTAATGTGAGGGACAAATTCCATCTTGATCATTCATATTCCTCTGCATGAAAAACCACCAAGCCCGATTGTAGCCTTTATCATCACCCGGTCAAAGGTGGCTTTTGACTAGTTTAAAGCTTAGCAACTCTCATGTAGGAATCCATGATGACCTCAGGTCAAAGGGCATTGTGACGTGGTTATACATGAGAAAAGCTTATGACTTGATCCATGTAGCTTTCTCATAGTGGGTCGGTCCAGCACCTTGTACTATTACAAGTGCCTAAGACTTTGATTAGTATCTCCATATCTTACTAAAGTCATACTGATCTTGTTTCATCTCTGCTCCCGTATAGATGACCGACCAGGGACATTTTAGGACAATCTTTATGATAACAGAATAGAGAAATTTCATTAAATTAATAATGTTCAAAGTACAATGATTGGCCGTTTGGGCACAATTTCCAATAGTCTAAAAATTCTAAAATTCCTAGTCTTAAAGTTCACATTCCAAGCTTCAAAATAGACATATAATTTGTATCATTTTGTTTTGTTAACTAGGAGTTATGAGTTTCCAAAGTTTGATATTGAAATTGAAATATGTTTTGGAGTAGTGTTGGAATTTGTGCAATTCTTTATTTTTGGGGTTATGGAAAGCTTTGTTCATATTTTTTCTATTAAGAGGACTTAAATAGCTTTCATTTGGCTTTGGGATCACCTCATTTTGATTTTTCTGGAATTAGTTATGATTTTTGGAAGTTCAAATAAGAAACAGGATTTTCTTGGCCGTGGCCCAAATTTTTTTGACCTATTATTGGCCTCAGCTAGTGGATTTGTAGTTCGTGGCCAACCCCCAAAAATTAGTGTTTTTCACTTCTGAGAGGTGGTTTTTGGTATAGGTTTTCCCAACCCTTTAGGCATATGTTTGGGCTTTAAGTAGCCACCTAAAAGTCATGAATGATAGCCAACTTTAAGTGTTTGAAGTTAAGGAATTAGAAAAGGGAATAACCCTATATCCTTGATTTGATTGTCAGGATTTGATATTTGCCCTGATCGCTTGTAGCTTGTGCCGGAGCATGCTTGGAAAGAATATGGTAGTGACTCTTCGCTTATATTATGTGTAAATGCAATGTATGTATGTGTCATCATTATTTTGTGATGTTGCGGATGCTGTAAAGCTTGTGTATTTGTGTGTCTTTCACCTACGGCAGCATGGGGGGTTCCCATGGCGGAGGACCGTCCAGTTGGGGCGATAGTTTACAGGGGATTAACTATATGAGCCGAAAGGCTATTTATGCTGCTATGCATCATGATGATATGCTTGCATGCTATATGATTATGTGTGGTATGAGTGATTTGTTACTACTGGGATTCTTTTGAATCTCATTATTTCTATTGACTAACCTTTCAGATAGGGCAAGTGGCTTAGAGAAGGAGCAAGCAACCAAGGGCGGTTAGGGCTCCCATTGGAGTTGTAGTTTGTAGTAGTTGGTTATCATAGTTGGGATTATTGTATATGCTTCATATGTGTATTTGATGTATATTGGATATGTATTTGGAAAGGATATTGTGTAATCCCCTAAATGGGGATTTGTATATCAGTAGTAAAGATATGAAACCTGAGGTTCACCAGGAATTATGTTGTGCACTCTGATATTTATATGAATTTGATTGATCTTCGCGAAGTAATTGTATTCTAAATGTGAACGTGAGACCAGGTGTATTAGATTTTGAAAGATATTTGTGAAAACCCTATCGTGAAGATGGGATATTAAATGAGTTTTGTTTATTCATTGGTCTCTAATTCATTTTAATCGCGTATTTCGTATATAATTATGGAGGGGGTTACAGGTTGGTTATCATTTGAAACCTTTAGGTGGCTACTAGAAGCCTTAACATATGCCTAAAAGGTTAGGAAAAACTTGACCAATGACTATCCTTCGAAAACTCAAAATGTCATTTTTCAAATGGGTAGCCGCAGCAAACCACCCACTGGCCGCGGCCTACGGATGGTTAGAAAGTTTTGGGCTGCGGCGAAGATCCTCTAGCCATGGCCAAAAATAGGTCAGAAACTTTTGGGCCGCGACCAAGAAAAATCTTGTTTCTTGGCTGAATTTCAAAAAATCATAACTAATTTTAAAAAAATTGAAATGGGATGATTCCAAAGCCTATGCAAATCTATTTAATTCCACTTTATAGGAAAAATATGAATCAATGCTGGATATAAACCCAAAAACACGAAATTCAACATTTCTCCTTGCTGTTCTAGAATTGATCCCATTTTTAACATCAAAATTTTGAAATTCATAACTCCCAACACACACATGAAAATGACAGCCATAATTTATCAATTTAAAGCTTGGCATGTCTACTATTAGACTGGAGAGTTTCAGAATCTTTTGATACCATTTACTCATTCAAAAATATCATGCAATCCGACTACCCTACACAGAGTTTTCACTTAACAGAATTTTCACTAGCCTAACTTGCAACTTTTAAACCGTTGTTTCCAATGGTTGAAAATTCACATCCAACACTACTCCCACACAATCTTCCATATAGAATCCAATGGAAATATCAAAATACCCAAATTCACATCCCATCTACATGCTCTATTTTGGCCACAACCTTTCAACACAAACCCAATTTCATCCAATCTCACTTCTAAGACTTCAAACCAATTTCATTGTTCAAATAACACAACAAAACACCAATTCCACCAAAAAACAACATACAATTCATGAACTCACATGTCACACAAAAATCAGGGCAAAATCTATAAATTCCAAAACTCAAACAATAGCCACAATACATATATCAAAATGAAGCTATCACTCTCCTCTTTCACTTTCCAAGGCTTATCTCTTGATTCTCCAACTTTCAAATTTTCTCAGGCTCTCAAACACCTTCTTTCAAAAATCTAAAACCATAGAGATAAAGCCATTATTAACATGAATAACATTAGAGAAGATCACTTAAGCATTCAAAGTCATCTCTGGAGTCAAAACCTCACTTTTTCCTTTCTCTTTCCTCCTTAGTTGAGAATGAAAATGGTTACTGGAATGAGAGAGAGGATGAGATGAGAATGAAATAGAAATTTGGCCTCCCATGCTCCATTTTTGGCTGACTTAAATAGGGGAGAGGGATGAGAATTGGTGTTGACAATTTGACCATGATCCTATGGCTCATATAGTGACACTTGTCATCATCTCACCACTTCCTCCATGTGTTTGCAAGCATATGATCACTCTCTCATAATCTCTTTAGAAAGTAAACACTCCACATTAGTTTCAAGTGATTAGTGAATCCCTCTACAGTGGCTAAATAATTGGCCAGTAACTTTTTTTCCCATTTTACCCCTGACTATGGCAATTTCTTTTAAATCACCACTTAACACATTTTATTATTCCATCACATCGTACCATGTGCCCTCCCTCTATTTTAATTCATTTTAGATGTTAATCCACAATTGAGCTTAAATACAAGATTTAGGCACTGATTATTGCACATTTAAACCATAATACACATCATATTCTCTAAAAGTGTTTATGTAACATTAATTATATTCACTTTTGACATCATTAGCCCTTAATCACAATTTGGGGCATTACAATAATGATATATTTGTAATGAAATTCATTTAATCAAAAGGACTAGTGATTTAGATTATAATTGTATGTATATATATATTGATTGGTACTTTGTAAAGTGCATATAGTTGCTTATAACATTATGCACATGGGCAGGGAGAAACTTTTGTAGGTATTGGACAAAAATTGGATGAAATGTTTTTTTGAAATTTGGAGGGGTGCTTAGCTATGATTCTAGCAACAAGGACACTAATTGTGACCATTTTAGTTATAGTGTGATAAACTATAACAAGGCATATACCCGAGAGGTCATTTAGGATAGATTTTCATGCTAAGAGAGCAAACTTGGTGGCTATGATTTGTAGTAGTGATATACTTGATTCATCCAAATTAGGATGTATCGTGCCACAATTGATGGATTGTGTCGACCCAATTGGTTTATTGAAACCTACCATGCATATGTTGATGAGCATTGACTAATCACGTGAAGAACAAAGTGATCTAATTTGAGTTTGATAGATTGGGCAAAAATTTTAATAGATACCTTATTGTAGTGTACAATGCAATATTGCGATTGCAATTACTGCTTTTGAAAACACTAGAGGCTATTATAGAGGACTCAACTTATAACTATTGGAAATGGTTTTGGTAAATAAATCTATTCATGTTTCTTATATTTTAATGATTATTGATGAATATTTTCACTTAGATTATAGTTGTTTGTGCAATAGAAAAGGAGATACCACAACCAATGTGTTAGAGCAAATGTAACCCCGTTCACGATCAAGGCTGAGATTAAGTTCCTAAATACGTGATTATGTGGGGTTAAAGACCATAAGATGATTTGGAACTTAATAAAAGTAAATTTTCCAAAATCAGGGTTTTTAAAAAATTTTCTAAACCTATTCAACAATAGTCTCATATTCACATTTCAATTACACAAATGGCTTGTACAATACGATTTCATTCATAAATATTAGAGTAACAATGTAAATTGCCAACACATTCGAGTTCTATTAATCAATAAAGGGATTACTGGGCACAAATGCCCATAATCAGTTTGCCATAACAAGGGATTACACAGATACTATTCTATGAACCAAAGTATACATGTAATTCCCAAAGAAATATCCAAATAATTTGTACATGATAACCAATTATCCAAAATAGAACTCCTATCCTGGAGCTCTATTCGCCCTTCATCACCTGCTCCTCTTTGGAACCACCAGCCCTGTCTGAAATTTGTTTTGGGAGAGTGAGATTATAAGGAATCCCCATAGTGTCAAATCACTCATAGTATGCACAACCACAAAAGCATGAAAGCAAATCATCACGCAACACATAACAACTATAATGGCAGTTACAACGGCAAGGGCAGGTATGCCATGCGTCACCCTTACATTTCCTTACGCTGAAGTGCTCATGCTGTATTGCACATTCACATGTTCATATCACATATTTCACCATAGTTGGGATCCATATAAAATATTTCACATTACATTCAAACCACACTGGCATATTCCAAAAGCAGGAATCCACGATTCCAGAACACAGCCTCGACAATTACAACGACAGATACAACGGTAGGAGTAGGTGTGATAATCATCACCCCCTATGACTGCTCACGTTGAACTGCTAACATTGTAATTCCCTTTGGCAGATAACACATACACATGTTCATAATTGCCTCATGCCAAAGATTTTCACAGCAAAACAAAGATAAGTCATGCATACCAAGCATCATACCCAACATGAGAGAAAAGTCACTACCTTAGTCCCTCCATGCGTGCTCTGGCATTGGTCTTTCCTGAGTAGGGCAAATGTCGAATCCTATAATTCATAATTAGGGATGAAGTGTTATTCTCTATTCCAATACTTAGATGACTTCACAACGCTTAGATTGTTTATTATTAATATCCTTTAGGAAGCTACAAATGCCTTTAATAAAAGCCCTAAAGAGGTAGGAAGAACTATATTAAAGATCCCCTTTTAGAAGAACAAATGCTAATTTTCCACTATTTCACTTAAGTGAAGAAGGCCTTACTCGAGTGATGATGGACTTGCATTTGAGTCCTTAAAAGGGCACTCGTGTGAGTGCTTGGCAGCAAGCACAGACATAACCCAGAAATGCCCGAAGCACTCGAGCATAGGGGTCAACACTCTAGTGATATGCTCACTCTTACTTGAGTCCTGGAAAGTGAAGCACCAGAAGTGATCACCCGAGAGTAGAAAGGAGTGACAAAAACTAGAACTGATCACTGTACTCAAGCAGGAATTCAAATCACTCGAGTGATAGCCTAATGCTTACCTGAGTCCTCTAAAGTAAGGTTCAGCAAGTGCTCACCTGAGAGCATAAGAAACTTTTAAGAGGGAACATCACTCGAGTAGGGACCTAGGCCCTTGAGTGATGGCTTAATACTCGCGAGTGTTAAGATACACTCTTGAAATTTAACTGCGAGTGACAACCCTAGACATGAATTCATAGTGTCAGATACACCCACACTTGAGTGAGACAAGGTTCACTCGGGTGATAACCCGCAACACCCGTAAGTGAGACAACACTCTTGGCTTTTTGCATGGAAGCGCACCTAAAAACTCAAAGGGAAAAGAGGATATGCACGACTTCACTTGAGTGAGACCCTTGATCACTCGAGTGATACATATCAAAAGCCAAAAACGCAGCAAAGTTGACAGCACTTCCCAAATTTTACCCAAGTGATTCCAATGATCCCAAATTCTAAATCAAGGCTACTCCCAAATAAAATTACACAAGGAATCCGATGGAAGTATCAAAACTACCAAATTCTTATTCCATTATCATGCTTTGGTTTTAGGCAACATTCAACATAAAATCCCAAAATTTGCCAAACTTAACATTTCAACACAAACCAATTCTATCTATCCAAAACTCATCTCAATATACCACATTCACAACCATATCATGCCATAGCATACCAAGCTCTCTATGACCATAATTTTTGAAAATAAGACCAAAATATCATAAATTCCAAACTTAATCATTTGGCACAAAACATAGATAAAAAGGTTCATTTCACTTATCTTAACAATTTTCTCAAAGAGGTTCTTTGATTTACCAATGCTTAGATTTCCTTGAGAGGGCACAAACCAACACCAATGGACAATCTAGAACCATAGAAATAGAGCCCTCAATCTAAGGAACAAGATTAATGAAATGAATTTTGGCATTAGAGGTCATTAGCTTACCTTAATCTCAAGCTTTTCTTTCTCTCACTTGCACAACAATGGCCGCCGGATTTGGAGAGAGAAGAGAGACATGAGTGTGGAGGAAGAAGATGAAATGATTAGACTCCTATCCCCATACCTTGCTTGTTCAGTGAAAAGGGAGGGAAGAAGAGAGAGAAAATCATAAACTATTAAGATTTTGACTTTTCTCCACATCTCTCTTCATACCAACTTGACACATGTCACAATCTCATTGGCTTTCCTCAAATGAGTAACTAATTAATTACTCTAACCACTCTATTAGCCATTTGGTCATACATCTCATTTCTTCTTAGTTTAGTAATTAATATCTTCATTAATCAATGACTAATTAATCAATAATTTTTCACTGATTTTGGCACATTTACCAAAATTGCCATAAAACACATAATAATTTAATCTTTAAATCACAAATTATCCTCAATAATTACTAGTAGCCCTTAATCAAAATTTGGGGCATTATAGAGTAGGGTAGCTTCAACCAAGGAGAGGACCCATTTATGCATTTGAATGTAGTGGGCCCATCTCATTTGAATCCCCCAAAGCCCTCAGCTATCCCTGGGGTGAATTCCTCTAATTCCTTGAAGATAGTAGAGCTACCAATTCCAAAGGATAAACCATAAGTCATCCTTCTTCTACTAGAAGGGGAGCAAAAATGGGTCGTTGATGAGATGATTTGTAATGCCCCAAATGTGATTAAGGGCTAATGACTTTAAAAGTGAATGTAATTACTATTAAATAAACACTTTTAGAGAATATGATGTGAATTGTAATCCAAATGTGTAGTAATCAGTGCCCAAACCCTGTATTTAAGCTCAGTTGTGGATTAACACCTAAATTGAAATTAGATGGAGGGAGGGCATATAGTATGGTGAAATGGAAAGATGAAATATGTTAAATAGTGATTCAACAGAAATTACCATAGTCAGAGGAAAAATGGGAAAAAGAAAAGTTACCGACCAATTAGTCAGCTATCGTAGAGGGAGTTTACTAATTACTTGGAGCTATTGTAGAGTGTTTAAATGCTAAAGATATTATGAGAGAGTGATCCTATGCTTTCATGTGTATGGAGGAAGTGGTGAGATGATGACAAGTTTCATCATATGAACCATAGGATCATGGTCAAAACTTCAACACCAACTCTCTTCCCTCTCCCCTCATTAAGTCGGCCAAAATGGGTTCTTAAAGGTTGAATTCTGTTTCATTCTCATCTCACTTTCTCTCTCATTCCAGCAGCCATTTTCGTTTTATAGCAAGGAAAAAAGAGAAAAGAAAAGGTAAGGTTTTGACCTTAGAGATGATCTTGTATGCTCAAATACTCTTTATTAATCTTGACCACCTTGATGAGAGCTTCATCTCTATGGTTTTAGATTTTTGAAAGAAGGAGTTTGAGAGCTTGTGAAAATTTAAAGGTGGTTGAATCAAGAAACAAGCTTTGGAAAGTGAAAAAGGTGAGAAATAGCTATCTTTTGGTATATATAATGTGATCATTGGTTGAACCTTGAAATTTTTGGATTTTAGCACTAATTTTTGTTTCATTAAGGTCTTGTGTATTGCATGGTGTTTTGGTAGTGGAATAGGTGTCTTATTGCATAGTTTGAACAATGAAATTGGTTTGGACTAGTTTGGATCATTGAATGGAAAGTTTGGCAATTTAGTGGACTTGTGTGCAATGTGGTTGAAAACAGACATATGTGTATGTGATGTGAATTTGGTTGTTTTAGTGATCCCAATGGTTTCCTTGTGAAAATTGAGTGGGAATAGGTTTGGTTGTTGATTTTGGAGCCATTGGACATATTGGTTGAAAATTGGAAATTCTGTCAAGTGTAAACTATATGTAGTGTAACCCCCTGACTTTAAACACGTAATTATAATTCGATAACACATATTTAAATCGGATTAGAGACCATTGGATGCTTTAACCTCGTTTTAAACTTTCTGTCTCACAGTAAAATTTTTACAAAACTTTCAAAACTCTTTTTCCCATCCAGGTATCAATTTCAATATTCGAATATAATTACCTGTGCAGTTAAGATACATTCAATCATATCAGAGTGTATAACCGCATCCCCAGAAACTCCCGGGTTCTATGCATAAAAACTTGAAGGTTTCTAAGTATACACTAGGGGATTACATAACCAAAATCGAATATAATATTCCTATTTCAAAATATACAGTAATCCCGGGTTCAAAATGGATAACCAACGTTTCCAAGTCAACTATATACCCCCAAGGGTCCTAATTGCTCCGGGTTGGCCGCCTCTCCTTTGAGCCACACGCCCTGTCTGAAATGTTAGTCATAGGAAAGAATGAGATTCGAGAGAATCTCAGTAGTAACAAATCACTCACACAATGCATAAACACAAAGCATGTATATAAATCACAAACAGCAACAGCAGCAGCAATCTCAGAGATACATGGTTTTCACCACAAACGACAGCACTCATGGCTGTATACACAATACGACAGCTCTCACTGTAATCATAATCATGACAGCTTACGCTGTAATCACCATCACGACAGCTTACGCTGTAATCACAATAACGACAGCTTACGCTGTAAACGACAGCTTGCGCTGTAAACGACAGCTTGCACTGTAAACGACAGCTATCATCAGCTGTAACCGCAGCAGCATCAAAGATTCATCACAGAACAGTGATAACACACACATACAGAGCATTACACATAGTATAAGAGAGAGAGTCACTACCTTGTCCTTTCCTGATGTCCTTCGACGCAGTTGGCTCACGAGGGCGGAAAATATCGAATCCTACAATTCCAAATGCACCATTTAGACACTTCCATAGTGTTACTTGGGGTTATATGAGTCTATAATGAAAATTTACAAAAATACCCCCGGGTACCCGGCCCGGGCCCGCCATACCGGTCCGGCTGTACTTTTCTTGAAATTTTGACATGGGCTATTCTGACATATTTTCACCCAAGGAATCCATTCCCGGAATCGGAATTATCAAATTCAATGTCAAATTACGAAATTGCCCTTGGCAGCCCTACTTTTAGGGTTTTAGGGGTGTTTCCGTAATTATGCTTTCTCGGCCTTTTTTGAAAAAGTGCCCAACTGTAACCCCACCTATTTTCGCCCACTAAATCCAATGGAATCATCAAATCATTTAAAATCCAACTCTAAGACCTATTTACAACCTTGGCCGAAATATACATGTTCTCCGGGAAAAAAATGGGGTTTTTCGGTTTCGGCTCCGTAAACGCGTTCCTTTCTAGTCCTAACCACTTTATTAACCATTACATTAGGTTACAACTAACATTAAGACCCAATTTGGGCAGCATAACCCCTAGGCCATATCATTTCCAAACTTTAAAACCAATGGCAATCCGGTGAAATTTCACCGATTAAATTGCCCACAGCAACCAGAATAAGCAATATACGAAAATTTGGAAGTTACCTCAAGCTCCCTCTGCCTTTTTCCAAATTTGGCTGAACCCTAGCCTCTTTGAAACACCAAATTTTGAGGTTCACAACCTTAAAGAATAAAGAGGAGTAGCTTAGAGTCGGAATTATACGCGTTAGGAGCTAGATCGTCGGAGAAATCGGCTTACCTTGCGAGATTTCTTCCTCTTTTTCTCTCTTTTCTCCAAGCTCTCTTCACGTCTTTTTTTTCTCTGAAATGGGTCGGGAATGGCTGATCAAGATGATGGAATTGCTTTTAATTCCATGTTGATGTCACCTTACCACATAATGATGTCATAATTTCTAATTTCACATTTTCGGATTTTCTGGCAGATTTTCTGCCCAACTTTGAAAAATCATAACTAATTCTAGAAAAATCGAAATGAGGTGATTCTAAATCCAAATGAAATATATTTAAGTCCTCTTCATAGGAAAAATATTGGCCATTACTGAAAATCACCACAAAATTCCCAGAATTTCAATCTTTGCATACTGTTCCAGAAAATAATTAATTTCGCTGGGCAAACTTCAAAAATCCAAAACTCTTAGGTCACAAATAAAAATGATACAAATTATATGTTCATTTTGAAGCTTGACATGTGAAATTTAATACTGGAAAATTTCAGAATTTTTAGACACCATTTGCCTATTTAAAACGTCCATACAAATTGGCTGCCCTGTACAGAGTTTCAATGGACAGAGTTTTCAACTTTTGCACGATTGTTCCCAATGGTTCCAATTTCACAATAAACACTCTCCCCACACGAATTTTCACAAGGAAGCCATTGGAATCATTAAAATATCCAAATTTCCATCACACATTCTCCAAAAGCGTTTATTCAACAATAATTATATCCACTTTTAAAGTCATTAGCCCTTAATCACTTTTTGGGATATTACATGTAGGGCAGTCGGTTTACATAGAAGTTTTGAATAAGAAAATGGTATCTAAAAATTTTGAAACTTTTTGGTTTGATAGTTCACATGCCAAGTTTCAAAATTGACATATAATGGATGCCATTTCAATATGTGCACTGGGAGTTATGATTTTCCAAAGTTTGGGGTTGAAACTGGAAGCTATTCTGGAGTAGTATGGGATTTTATGTAATTCTGTATTTTTATGGTTATGAACAAGAGTGATTAATATTTTTCCTGTATAGAGGACTTCAATATCTTTCTATAGGACTTGGGATCATCTCTTTTCGATTTTTCTAGAATTAGTTATAATTTTAGGAATTTCAGCCAAGAAACAGAATTTTCTTGGTGGTAGCCAAAAGTTCCTGGCCGTAGCCCAAAAGCTTCTAGACTGCTTTTGGCTGCAGCCAGAGGATTCTTGGCTGTAACCAAAAAAATTTTGACCTTTTTTTGGCTACATTCAAAGAATTTCTTGGTTGCAACCAACGCCCAAAAATCAGCATTTTGGAACTTTTGAAAGTGGTTTTTGATAAAGTTCTTCCCAAACCTTTTAGGCTTCCGTTGAGCTTATTATAGCCATATAAGGGACTCAAATGATAACCAACCTTAAGTGTTTTGAAATTAAGAGTTTGGAAAAGGGAATGACACTATGTTCTTGATTTTGGTTGATAGGGTTTGATATTTGCTCTGAACGTGAGCAACCTGTGCCATAGCACACCCAGAAAGAACATGGTAGTGACACTTTCTCTTATACTACATGTAATGCATTGTATGTTTGTTATATCAATGAATTGTATATTGTGAATGCTGCAAAGTTTGTTGCTGTGAAAGCTATGAAGGCTGTGTGTAAGTCGTGATGGCTATGTGTATGCTTCGAAAGCAATGCATAAGACATGAAGGCAATGTGTATTACAGCATAAGCAGTTGTGGATGTGACACAAGTCACACCTACCCCTGCCGTTGTTAATGTGTAAGATGTACAGGCTATGTGTATGATGTGAAGATTACGTGTATACTGTGAAGGCAATGTGTATGTTGCTACTGCTTGGTGATTTACTTGCATGCTACATGATTATATGTTATATGAGTGATTTGTTACTATTAGGATTCTCTATTCTTTCCATTAACTAGCCTACAGTCAGGGTGAGCGGCTCGAAGTATATGCAACCAACCAAAGGCAGCTAGTTTTCTTTAGTTTGATGGATGGTTGTCATATTTTGGAATTGGGATTACTATTTATATATACTATAAATGTTATTTTGGAAAAGCATATGTAATCCCCTGAATGGGAAGTTGTAAGGGGTGATTTTGTGTAGACCCTTTAGCTAATATATGGAAACCTGGGGGTTACCCGAGAATTTTGGTTTACACTCTAATATGTATGAATGCAATTTAACTGCACTGGTTAATTATATTCGAAATGTGAGTATGAGACCGGATTGAACAAGTTTTGAAAGAAATTTTGAAAACCTACTTTATTTCAAGGTGGGTCCTTGTCTTGAAGTGAGAATCTAAATAGATTTTGTATTAATCATCGGTCTCTAATTTAACTTAATTATGCATTTTTGAATTATAATTACGGATTATAAAGTAGGGGGTTACATGATCCACTTTGTCAAAGCTCATTATGTTTACCAAATACCCAATTCATATATTTATTGCTTGGTTAGGAAGGGTCATCTGCTTGTGAAAGGGTGTTGAGAAAGGCTACAAGGAGAAGACATGGCCTCAAAGTACCAATAGGTGTGTTGGTGAGAAATGAATAAATGTCATTTGTTGTTGTCTTGTATTAGTCAGTATTAACAAGCTTTTTTTATTGGTCAATTCTTTTATTAGGAAACTACTACTTAATTAATGAGGGTTATATGAATTGCCAATAGCTTTTAGCTCCTTATAGAGGGCAACATTACCACCTCAATAAGTAGAGACAAGGATAACAACCACAAAACTCCAACTGAGTGCTTTAATATGTGTCATTCCATTTTCTATAATGTAATAGAAAGTTTATTTGACATATACTAAGGTTATGAGTGGCTATTCTTCATATTCCATCATTCTGCCTATTGAAGATTCAAAATGTACACATCATGACATGTTTGCTTTATAATCTAATTCAGCAGGAGAACATAGAGGATCCCCTAAATGCATAGATTGAATAATTTGAACCACCACCTTTAACAACCGAAAACACCCCAATGATGATAATGGAAGATTTTGATATATGGAATAGCTTTGGGGAATAATTTGCCAATAATATGAATGCTACATATTTGGCAATTTGCATGAATTTGGTGTTGCATATTTCGCAATTTGTATGAATTTGGTGTTAAAGCTAATGAAAAGTTTCAAAAAATAGAAGATCAAGTTACAAAATTTGGCAAACTAGTAAATGATAAGATTGAAGTGCTATCTACAAAGATTGGAGAAATGGCGGCTCACCTTAAAGAAGTTTGCTATGATTTCAAGGACTTAAGAGATTTTCTTAATCTCTACCATCCTGAATTCAAAGAATATGCAGAATATGTTGCATTCAAAGGCTTAAAGAAGAACTATGAAGGACCATATACCATTGGTGAATTTGAATTTGAGGTTCCTCCTGCTGACTATAAGAAACACAACAATTTTGTCCCTATTAATGACATTCCTCCTTTTCACAATAATCCCCTCACTTTCTTAGGATTATATTGTAACACCTCAAACCAAACAAACAAATACTTAACTAAAGTATCTCACATCTAGCTAATAAGGATGTCCAATATCCAAATCATCAAACTACATTATTAGTTCAGATTAAAAACCCACACCAATGTGTCAAATTAAATCCTCAAAATATTTCGATAAATAAAACAATATATCATGCTCAAGGAGCACAATGAAGCCTTCAAGGTTCACTCTATAGGCTCTTTCCCTTGCTTCTTACTAGACCAATCACCTGAAAAATGTTAAAATAGAGGATGAGATTTTACGTTTCAAAAAATACTAAAAGTTTCGACCATACACAAGCAAACCACATATGATAAAAAGAAGGAACTGATTACATATATGTTGCATATATCACAATCCTCATATAAAATGATTTCAAATTAATCATCATTAAACAACCTCTATTATTATTCATAACATGTAATATACAATTTTACAATATGTAATATGCAACCAACGTTATATCATTATCCATCCTTATACCGCTGACTGGAGTCATAGGCTAACAATAGTTCAACAAAAACATATCCATTTGTCTATATTGTCCCAAGCTCACCAATTCTTAAGATACACTTAGCGAAAGGTGTAGAGCTTAAGTTTGGACAATGACTTCCTTCTTTAAAAAAACCACACAACAAGGACGTGTCACATGTCCCATAGCTCCAATACAATCCCCGCCAAAGGAAAAACATGGAAGAAGGGGCTCTGACAAGTGCCATCCACTGTGCACTGAGTGATGGCATGCCACGTGGTAAAAGATCTCATCATACGAATTCCTCCTTACTCCAACCTATTACAAATGCAGTTGCCATGACAATTATATTCAATCACCAATAAATATATTTACCATTAAAAGACAAAGTATAATAAATCATGCTTCCATTTGTATCAAATATAATCACATATTCAAACATGCCTAAAAGAAAACAATAATTTAATTATAATTAAATTATTAACTATGTGAATTAAGTGACTTATAAAGAAATCTATTTGTAATATTACTTACTTGATAATTTACAATACATACACATATACATATAATTCAGTCTATCTTTTTAATAAAAGATAGTCATTCACAATCATACATAAATAACAAGTATATGAAAAAATATTCAAAGTTACCTGCTACTCCCTAACTCACAGGTAATCACACAAAGAGTGATTCCAAAGCTCTCAATAAGAGTCTACAAAGTCATAAACATGAATATCTATTACTATATTTCTCCAAACTACTCTTGAGTTACTCTAGTACTACTCTAAAACCTAAATCTACCCTTGTCAAAATTAATAGGGAAAATCCCTATAAATACCCTTAAAATAGGAAAATCCCTAATTAGTACATTGAAATCAAAAAATCCAGATCAGTCACAAGTCAGTACGGATGAACAATGCAGGCGGCGCCAAAAGGTGATTTTGCCCTTCAGCCCTCATTCTAGCCACTTCAAAAATAACAATACGCGGTTCTTAATTAACAACTCCGGATTCTTGATTAACAACTCCGTATTCTTGATTAACAACTCTAGTTTCATCTTTTTACTTTCACAATAACAACACTGGTCTTGTTATTAGCAACTCCAAATTCTTGATTAACAACTCCGTTTTATTCTTCCATATATTCGCATCTCAAAAATATAGTGTTGTTATGTAAAATACAGTGTTGTGAATAACGAAAGAGGTGTTGTTATTGGCCCTAAAACTTAAATTATGAAGTTGTGAAACAAGAAATGGGAGTTGTTAATGTAAAACATGGTATTGTTAATAACAACACCGGTGTTGTTATTGTGAAAGTAAAAAGATGAAATGGAGTTGTTAATCAAGAATACGGTGTTGTTAATAAAGAATACGGAGTTGTTAATCAAGAATCCGGAGTTGTTAATTAAGAGGGCATGTTGTTAATAAAAAAAGAGGTGTTGTTATTGGCCTTGAAACTTAAATGAGGAAGTTGTTAAACAAGAATACGGATTTGTTAATTAAGAACCGTGTGTTGTTATTTTTGAAGTGGTGAGAATGAGGGCTGAAGGGCAAAATCGTCTTTTGGCGCCACCCGCACTGTTCATCCGTACTGACGCGTGACTGATCCGGATTTTTTGATTTCAATGTACTGATTAGGAATTTCCCTATTTCAAGGGTATTTTATATGGATTTTCCCAAATTAATATTATATAAATACATGTTTATTAGTTACAATAGATTTACTTTTAACATATTTAATTTTTATAGAAATGAAGATCATTATTCAAATGCATGATATTTAAACATTAAGACTTTGTATGTGTGTGGGGCTGGTAAGCACAGAAATCTTCCCTCCAGAAAATATAACAAAGGACATTATATATATAGATAGATAGGAACATTAAAGAAATAGAAAGCACGCTATGGTGGATTGTTGAAGGCATTTTATCTTTTGTTTTTTTAAAATTTTTTTTAACAAATTATGCATCTGAAGGTAGTAGACCCACTAACAAATAAAATAAAATAGAAATACATGAAAAGGTTCTACACTAATAGCAAGGAATGGAATTTAAATAAATAAATATATATATATATATATATATATATATATATATATAAACACACTGACCAACCAGCATCAACAAAAAAGGGGTGGTAGTTACTAGCTAGTAAAAATGAGCTTTTTCTTTTTAATGTATGTATGTATTTGCACACACAACTAGAAGAGATGAAATGGGTATGTATAGGGGGTTTAGATATGTATAATAATAACAACATCACACTATTCCTATAGGGAAGAGACGCCATATGTCTATGGGCTGAGAGGACAAGGGATTTTTTATAGGGATAGGGTTAAGGTTTAACTCCTATTAAAATATTTTTTTTTGAAAAATAATAAAATAATAATATAAGTAATATTTTTACATCATTTTTAAGATATGTTTACACACACATCCATATTTTTTTGGAATAATTATTTTAAGGAGGTATTTCATTTTTCTTTTGGAACTTTGATTCCTCTTTTTAAATTAATTTATTCTAAATTTTTGACTAAATAAAACTTAAGCTACAATTAACTCTAAGTGCTTAAAAAAAGGATGTTGCATATATCCCTTTGTCTTCTCAATAACTCTTATCACATGCTCAGGATCATATTCCTCCTTCACAAAATTTCCTCAGTATTATAAAACCCTAATCAGCCACTACATTTTGATCTAGTTACTCTACTATCTATTATTATTGTACCATAACTTTCTCAGCCTTCTCTTGTGTGAAGTCTCACATCAGATGTGGAGGGGAATGAAAGATGCCCTATAAGGGTCTGAATACCTCCCTCTTTAGACCTATTTTAAAACCATGAGGGGCTACGGGGGCTTGAAAGTGGACAATATGAGATTACTGCACTGAGATGTTATAAATGGTATCAGAGACAAACTCAAGTTGATGTAGGTCAATGTGCCAAAGATCGAGGACAACGGGCTGTAGGGGGTAGAGTGTAAAGTTTCATATCAATTGGGGAAGGGAATGAAAGATCCTTAAAAGGGTCAAGATACCTCCCCCTCTCGATGCATTTTAAAACCATGAAGGGTGACAGGACATGAAAGCAGACAATATTAAGAGCGAAGCACTAGGATGTTCAAAATTGTATCAGACCAAGCTCGGGTCGATGTGAATCAATGTACCAATGAGGACACTGGCTATAGGGGGTGAAGTATGAAGACTCATATTTGTTTGGGAGGGGAACGAAATACCTCTTTACGGGTCTGGATTCCTCCCCCTATCAACACATTTTAAAACCATGAAAGATGGTAGGGCCTCAAAGATAACAATATTAAGAGTAAGGCACTATGATATTATAGCACCTTGTAAACCATCCTTACCTTCTACACTCTTTCTTTCATCCTAAATGAAGATTTCACGTGCAACCTTACTGCTAAAAATGTCCCTAATATGTTCACAGATCCTAGCTTGCTTAGGCTCCCTCCCATGACAAAATGTTTGTTCATATTCACCTCCTAATTTCTGAAAGTTCAAGGAAAAAAGAGGTCTTAATTGAAGAAGGTCACAACTAAAAGGAAGAAGATGAATTAGTCTTTATATCATTTGTGCTTCTTAATTGTACTTGGCCTCATTTAGGGTTTGTTTAGTTTAAGGGGAGGGGAGGGGAATGGAAGGGAGGCAAGGGATTTTGCTCCCCTCCCCTTGATTAGCTCAACAAAATTTTTAGGAGGGGAGGGAACAATTTTTGAAAATTTCCCCTCCCTCCCCTTTAAAATTTGTGTGCCAACCCTAAACTTCCTTGTATATATTATAAAAAAGCCCAAACCTTACTCCAGTCCGCTGCTCTACTTGTTGGGTTCAAGAGAGAGCAAGATTAAAGAGAGACCATGATCAAAAGAGGGAGCTTTCGTTTGTGGTTGAGAGAGCATTGCTAGGTTAGACCATTTTCGTCTACTATTGGTCTCTTCCTCCATCTCCTTGTTTGTCTCTACCTTCGTCTTTATCTCTTCCATTGTTTTTGTCTCCCTCTGTTCGTACTTCCAATTTTTTCTTATTTCTTTTTACATGTTTCTATTTTATTAATAAGCAAACTTGATTTTTTATACTCCTCAAGATATTTACTAATTTCTACTATTCTATTTCTATTTTATTCATGTGTTGACTTTATTTTTTTTTAAATGCTCATACTTTTTACTCATTCTACTCTTATGATTTTATTATATTCATATCCAAACTGAATTTTTTTTCTCATTAGTTTGTTGAGTTATTTCATTCTTAAAAATGTTGTTGGCTTTCTACTCCATATATCTACATTTTTTCTATTTTATTCAAATAAGATGCTTTTATGCTTTTTCAATGTGAGGTGACATGTTTAGCAATGCTTGTTAACACCTAATATGTGTGTGTACACCAAAATTTATGTTTATGGGATGAGTTGCTACTTGTTATGGTAATTACTTTGGGATAATTATTTTAGATGGGTTCTGAAGAGGAATGTGTGATGTAGTGGTTCCAAATGCATCAAAGACTTGTAGTCCACCTTGTTTGTCTCGTTGTCCATTATTTTATGGCTCAAAGGTGTAATAATAAGAGGAGAATAACTTATAGTATGAGTTCTACAAGAGATAGGATATGTAAAGAGGTGATGTATAGAATAACTTACATTCCTAGGTGCGGGATATTGTTAGGATGGGTCTTGAAGTTTTTTAGGATTGTGTAATATGTTAGAAAGAGATGGTGACCTAAAGTCCACCTGATTCTCAAGTGTGGAAGAAGTTGCTAATGCTCTTTACATCTTAACACATACAACAAAAAACTATATGGTTAAGTTTTGGTTTATGCAGTTGATAGAAGGTTGTAATATCAATCTTGAAAATTGGAAATTAGGGTAGAAGAGAAGAAGATTAAAGGATTGAAGAATAAGAAGTATAAGAGAGTATGAGAGATAGATATTAGAGTAATCTAAATATTCACTAGAGCTTTCATTAACAATGCAAAATTTGATTTGTACAAGGGGTAATATGCCATTTATATAGCCAGTAAGGGATTCATTAAAATAGGGTCACCTAACACCTTAAGGCTCATTAGTTATTAGACATGGCTAAGGCCATGTTTGGCTAAGGCGGCTCTTAAACGGCTAGTGCCATTAATAGCTCACGCTGCTCATCTAATTAACTAAACTAACTAACTTTCAAAAGCATTTAATTACAGTATAATATCAATACCCTCCCTTTAGACATCATTGCCTTGAAGGATTAAGAACCAAAAAAGTAGGATATTGTTGTTGAAAAGTGTAGAAGGCCATCTTAGAGGCTTCTTCATTTTGTAAGCCTTTCTATTAGACAAAAGCCTCTATAATCATCCTCTTTCTATGCTTTTTGGTTCTCTAGTTCAGAATTCTCTCTAGTTTCATGTCCAGAGGTAATTCAGGAAACTTAGTGGGAGGGTGTCTCAACCTCATGGTAGGATCTAGGCAAAGCTTCAATAGTGAGACATGGAAACATGGTGAATTCAGGATTCTGCTAGTAATTCTAGCTTGTATGCTACTGCTCCAATCCTCTATATCACCTTATAAGGGCCATAAAACTGAGGAGCTAACTTCTGAGAAGCTCTTGTAGCTGTAGGAATCTGCCTATAGGGCTTAAGTTTCAAAAACACCACCCAACCTGAAATTCATGGTCAGTCTTATACAAATTAGCTCTTTGCTTCATCAAGTTTGTTGCATATTGCAAATGATGCTTCAAAAATACTAGAACTTCCTTTTTAGCCGTGAAGCTATGATCTACTAGCTCTAGTACTGAATTGTGAGGCAAATAAGGAGTATGTAAAGGTGGTTGTTGCCCATAAAGAAATTCATACAGTGTAGCTTTTGTTGCAGTATGTTATGTTGTATTGTACCTGTAATGCCCCAAATTTTGATTAAGGGCTAATGATGATTATTGAGAATGATTTGTGAAATTAAATGTGGATACTTATGTGTTTTATCGCAATTTTAATTAATGTGCCATAATTAGTGAGAAATTGGAAGAATGGAATTTTGGCCATGAGTTAGTAATTAAGGGAGAAATTAATTACTAGCTAAGAGAAAATAAGAAGTGTGATTAAAATGGCTAATGGAGGGATTAGAGTAGCTAATTGGTGGCTTATTGTATGAGAACCAATAAGGTTTGGACATGTGTCAAGTATAGAAGAAGAGAAAGGCATGGGAAAAGGCAACATGGGGTATTTTAATATTTTCTCTCTCCTCTCTCCCCTCCTCTTTCGCTGGACAAGCATGGGTTGGGGCGATGTCATCATTCCTTCTTCTTCCATACTCATCTCTTCATCTCTCTCTTCTCTCCATTTCTGCGCCATTGTTGAAGGAAAGGGAAGAAGAAAAGCTTGCATTTAAGATGAGTAAATGGCCTCTATTGCTCAAACTCTCTTCTCTAAAGTTGTTCCTTGAGTTAAAAGCTGCATTTTGGTGTTTATAGTTTGGCCATTAGTGTTGATTCGTGACCACAAGGAATTGTAGAGGTTGTAGAATCAAGAAGTGTCTTTGAGAAGGATAAGGTAAGTGAAACCAATCCTTCTATCTATGTTTTATGCCAAATGATTAAGATTTGAATTTCTGGATTTTTTGGCCCATTTTTGTTGGAATAGGGTCATTGGGAGTTTGGTATGTTATTGGTATAGAAATGGGTGTTTTGGTATGAGTTTTGGATAGATAGATTGATTTGGGATGGGAATGGTATGTTTGGATGATTTTGGAATTTGGATGATTAGTTGCCCAAAACCAAAGCATGATAATGGAATAGGATTTTGGTAATTCTGATGGTTTCATTGAATTCCTTGGGTGTTTTTGTGTGGGAGTAGCATTGAGTAAGAGTTTGGGATCATTAGAATCAATTAGGCAAATGTTGGGAAGTGATGTCATACCTTATGCGTTTTCTGGTTCTGATATGAATCACTCGATTGATTTAGGGTCGACTCGAGTGCGGGATGAACATCACTTGAGTGAGGATGGGTTTGACTCAAGTGCTGTAGTGCATTTTTCCCTTTCTGCTTCTAGTTTCTGTTGCACTTCCATGGATAAAGGCAATAGTGTGCCTTAACACTTGCGAGTGTTAAGCCATCACTCGAGTGCTTTATGTTCCACTCGAGTGCTCTTGATCCTTGAAAAATTTTGTGCTCTCGGGTCTTTACTTTTTGTGCTTTACTTCTTAGTACTCGAGTGAGCATTTGGCTATCACTCGAGTGTTGCTTTCTATGCTCGAGTATTCTTGTCTCTGAAAGTTTCTTGTGCTCTTGGGTATGTACTTGCTATTGTTCACTCTCTAGTACCCAAGTGTAGATCGTACCATCACTCGAGTGAGGCCTCCTTCACTCGAGTATCCATACAACATCACTCGAGTGAGGCCATCTTCACTCGAGTGTTTCAGTGAAAGATATCAGGTTCAAGCTTTCAAAAAGGGGATCTTTGGGGATAGTCTTCCAATCCTTTAGAGCTATTGATAGAGTTATTTATGGGTACTAAAAGATCAATAATGATAACCAAACTAAATGTAAGAAGTCATTGAGAATTGGAATAGAGAATTGACACTTTGTCTCTAATTATGAATATAGAATTTGACATTTGCCCTACTCGGGAGAGACCGGTGCCAGAATACACCCGGAAGGACCAAGGTAGTGACTCTTCTCTCATGTTGTGTATGATACTTAGTATGCATGTTTATCATTATGAAAGTGTTATCGGTCATAGGGCATTACAACGCAAGCAGTACGTTCAGCGTGAGCCGTCGTAGGGGGCAATGCTGATAATACCTACCCCGGCCGTTATATCTGCCGTTATAAGTGCCGAGGTTGCATTATGGAATCATGGATTCCTATTTAAGTTTCCAGCTCGCGGGGCTGCGTGTTGTGAAATATTTTATATAGATCCCAGTTGTGGTGACATATATGATATGTTCATGTGGATGTGCAATACAGCAAGCAGTTCAGCGTGAGCCGTCGTAGGGGGCGATGCCTATGATACCTACCCCGGCCATTGCAACTGTTGTTGTGTGTTGTATAGATGATTTACTTTCATGCTTTGATGTTGTGCATATTATGAGTGATTTATTACATTAGGATTCCTTAGAATCTCACTCTCCCAAAAACATAAATTTTAGATAGGGCTGAAGGATCCAAAGGAAAGCGGGCAATGAAGAGTGGATATAACTCCTGTCTAGGAGTTTATTTTGGAAAATTAGTTATCATTTTGTAAATTACTTGGATAGTATTTGTGTAATCTCCTTATTATGAGAAACTCTATAGGCAATTGTGCCTTGTAGACCCTTTATTAATCAATGGAACCCGAGTGTGTCGGGAATTTATGCTGTACTCTGATATGTAAGAATGAAATCAACATGTATAGCCCATTTACATTTGAAATGTGAGTATGAGACCATTGTGGAACAGATGTTGTAAAAGTTTTTGAAAACCCTGATTTTGGAAAATTTTTATTTTGTCCAAGTCCCCAAATCATACATGGTCTCTAATTCAAACTTAATTATGTTTTTACGAACTAATCTCGGTCTTGATCGTGAAGGGGTTTACAGTACCAGCATTCCGCATGTGAAATTCACTTAGACCAATCTTTAGGCTTCTCATACATATACACCGTAGATACATCTCCAAACATCTATTAAGCACTTTTGGTTGCCGATCAATTTGGGAGTGTTAAGCGGTAGAAAGCTTTTTATTCACCCCCAACACACGAAGAAATTCTTTCCAAAAGCTACTAAGAAAGAGTTAGTCATGTAACATCCTATTTTTAGGATTTATAAGGTTAGTTATGACTTAGGTATATCCTTAAAGGACACATAATAATTTATTACAAATGCATTTGATAGGGAAATATTGGTAATTAATAATGAAGTATTTATGAAAAAAAATAGAATATCATATTAAAATACTATACTTATGTGTGTATATATATAGAAAATATAAGTATCTGCGTGAGCTAAGAGTGGAATATAATATTATAGTGGGTAAATAATAATGGGAAAAAAACTATTAAGATTTTAGGAAATTGAGATTTGTATTCAGTATAGTATAGCAAGTAAATAATAATAATAATAAAATTTTAATGTTTTAAAAAATAGAATATCATATTAAAATACTATACTTATATATATATATATATATAGAAAATATAAGTATCTGCGTGAGCTAAGAGTGGAATATAATATTATAGTGGGTAAATAATAATGGAAAAAAAAAACTATTAAGATTTTAGGAAATTGAGATTTGTATTAAGTATAGTATAGCATTGTTGCCCCTTAGCCCTATTATAAATTCTCAAATAAGTAATGTTACAAGTAAATTTCTCTATAATTCATTTTATTCACATAGTTAATAATTTAATTATAATTAATGTATTGTTGGATTATTATTTCCCTTTTAGCATGTTTGAATATGTGATGATATTTGATATGAATGGATATATGATTCATTGTACCTTATCTTTTAATGATATTATATTTATCAATGATTAAATATAACTGTCATGGCGGTTGCATTTATAATGGGTTGGAGTAAAGAGGAATTTGTATGGTGAGATCATTTACCACATGATATGTCATCACTCGGTGCACAATTTATAGTACTTGTCAGGGCCTCTTCTTCCATGTTTCCCTTTGGCCAAAATTGCATTGGAGCTGTAGGATATGTAACACCTCCTTAGTTGTGTACTTTTAAGGAGGGGAGCCATAGTCCAAAATTAAGCTCTACATCTTTTGTTAGGTGTATCTTAAAATTTGGTGAGCTTGGGACATTCTAGTCAAATGGATGAGTTTCTATTAGACTATGTGTTAACCTATGGCTCCAGTTAGCAGTATAAGGATGGAAGGTGATATAAGGGAGGTTGCATCTTGTATATTGCATAATTGTATATATTATATGTTGTGAAGAAAACATAGATTGACATAATGATGATTAAATTTGTAATTGTTTTGTATGAGGATTATGGTACATACAAATATATACGTAATCAGTTCCTTATTTTAACATGTATGGTTTGCTTGTATACGGTAGAAATTTGTAGTAATTACTGAGACTTGGAATCTCATCCCTTATATTAATATTTTTCAGGTGAATGTTATAATAGGTAGTGAGGGAAAGCACATGTGAAGTGAGCCTTGAAGACTCTGTCGTGCTCCTGGAGCATATGTTATGCCACTTTATATTTGTTTTGCTATGACACTAGGATTATTTTGTTATAAAATCCTTTGATTAATAAATCTTTTTTTCTTACTAAACATTTCAAATAATATTTAGAGCTATTTGGCAAGTGTCGTTTGGACTTGTATATTAAGTATATGGGTTTCAAGGATGAGTTGTTACATTTTTTTTATCAAAGACTGTAGGCCAATTATTTCATTGTTTTGAAAAATATTTTTCAAAGAGTTTGATTTATTTACACTTCTTAGAAGTCATGGCAATTGAAATATGAACTGTGCACTTCCCTTATTAGTTTTAATTCTTATTTAATTTAATAGAAAGTAACTTATAGCGTAACTTTAGCCTTCATGTGTGTTTGTTGCGTTGTATATAGGAGGGGAGAAAAGTGTGTGAATTCAAAAAATTTTGAGTGACCAGTAATTGGCCTGTGCACTAAAATGATGCAAGCTAGAAGCATATAAAAAAAATATAATATCGAATTTCATTGAGAGGATGTGATTAGGAACAGGAGATAAAGAGGAGAAGACGACAACAATAACCACCACAATTTAAAAAATTCATGAACCGACACCTCACAATGGTCAAACTATAGGACACCTTTATCCTCCAATCACCGTCTAATGTGAGCATGTGTTTTCTTCAAACATGTGACCACCAATAAGTTTACACCTGCCTCTTCCACAATCCCTTCCCTTTCTGACTTTGGGCACGTCATGCACTCATCTTACTTTCTCTATTCAATAAAAGGGTGCCCCTCATGTTTTATAATTCACGCTAATAAATCTCAGGTGCTTTTCGCAATTCACACTATGATAAATCTCAGGTGTTTTGTTTGGATGGGGAAAATGGAAGAAGGATAAGTAAGAGAAAACTTTCGAACATAAACAAAAATAATAAATAAATCTATTTTTAAATTTTTTTTCCTGATATTATTTTCTCTCCCATTCCTCATAATAACTAAATACACACACACACACAAATATAGCTGAAATTGCCATTTTTGTTTATGAAGTTAGTGAATGGTAGCTTTTCATCATTAGAAATTTAAGTATTTGATAATTGTTTTTCTGTTCTCAAAACCACATACACAAAGAAATCCGAACAAAAAAATAAAGAAAAAAATGAAAAAGAAGAATTAGTTCCAACTAAAATGATGGGTCAAAATTTTTTTTTTTTAAAAAAAGGGGGTAGAGCCCATAAATAGTTAAATACCTTATTTAAGGTCAACTTTTCAATTTTCAGACATAGCTCTCTCCCTAAGTACTTTATAATCTTAATTTCCTTATTTCCACTTTTTATACTTTTTCCCTTTTTATAACCTAAGATCCAAAAGCTCCTTTATGAATTTCTGGTGTAATTGCTTCTTCTTTTTTTATTTATATGTGACGAGTGTGTACAGAAATTTGGTTTGGGGTTCATCATCATTAGATTCTTGAATGAGCATGGAAAATTGACAACCATATGGGAATGAATGATATAGATGACTTTGCATGTATGATGATGATTTAGCTTGAGAAATGTGGTTATGAGGATATGTACTGCATTTCACGAAAGTTGTGGTTTAGTGTGCTTAGCGTTTTAAGCGTGAGTAACTGTTCGCCTATTTAGTTATCATATAGATTGATCTTATAAGTTTGAGAAGCATAACATGTATCTAATCCATGGGATTTTATAACTGATACTACAATTAGATTTTTTGGTGATGATGTTAGATATTTTATTATTTAAGATAGATTATATCTAGATATTATCTTATCATTACTTTTAAATAAAATATCCCCTTATTGTGGCCTGTACGTGATTTGGATAGAAATTTGGTTTAGAGTTATCCACTTGACTGGTAAGCTATTACAAGCATTGATGAGAGGCTATAAATAGTGTAGGTCAGGTTTTAGAGTAATAACATAGAAAACCCACTTACTTGCTTTTTAAGGGTTCCCTGATGGGTTACATTATTCCTAGATGACCATCACTGTATCTCATCTTCCCGTTAGAAGAATCCTGAGTTATTTCTTTCTAATCTCTTTTTCCCCCTTTCAGTTTTTAGGTTATGTGAGATATAGCTTGCAGAATTACTATGCATGGCTATAGGTACTACTGATAAAGTCTTATGCTGTTACTCTTAATTTTAGAGTTTATATATTATGTATTTAGGAATTATCTCTATATTTATTCCAATAGATGAAGCTACAACATGCTAAGAAGGTATGTTTGGATTGCATGTGTGTGCACGCGGGGGCGCGCGCGTGTATGCATTTTGAGCTTTTGAGCGAGTAGTTTTTAGGACTTTCACTCTTAAAAAACTTATATGTTATGGATGTTTCAAATTTGACATGTCCATATATCAAATATTAATTATGTATCAAAACTTTGTCCTTTCACTGTCCAGAAAGCAAAGGTCTTGGTTGAGTTTTAAGAAATGAGGATCCTCCATAAAGCCTTGTTTATTTTTCTCATGTAAAATTTGTGTGTGTATTTATATATAGCCAAATCCAATTCAATTGTGAAGGCTTTAATTATAGAGCGGTAGGCAATAAAATTTGTCAGGCACCCTCTATTAGGTTTGAAAAGAAACTTTTATTTAATTTTGATGTAAATGAAAGCTTTGTTTTTGAATCTAAAACTTTTCTATGGAACTGGAAAAAAAAAATTGAATGAATTGTAATATAAATGATACTTCTTGTTGAAAAATTTCATACCTTACATTAAATTATATTGACCAATAATTTATACTAATTTGAGGAATGAGACTTTAAGTATTCTCAAAGGCCAGAAGCATGGGAAGACGGGAAAAAATAATCTTTACAGAGGGTTCGCCGAATGTTAAAGTCTAAGTCACATTAAAAAAAAAATCCTAAATATTAATTAGTAATGACATAAAAGTCATAAGTATGATTATACCTTCGAGGATGAGTTTTTGGGTTATAGCTTTAGCGTACAATTATGAATAATAACTTACTTGTATTTTTTTTTTTGCCCAAACTTATTTGTATTTAAATAGAAGTGATATGGGTATTTATTATTATTTTTCGTCTGCCTTTATTCCCTTCGAGTGCTTTTTGATGTTTATGGCAGTTGTTGTGACTCCCAAGCTAGAGTTTAGGATTTTGTAGGCTTATCACGAGGAATATTCATTATAGGAAAATGAAAAAAAAATTGAATATCTCATACTGTTGAAGGTTTATGTCATTGTGTTGAGTTATAAAATATTGGGTATACCGTATCATTAGTGGAAAAACAAATCCCTCATTTAAATAATTAACTAAATATATTGTTGAGTATTTTCTTTTTCAAAGAGAAGGAAGATTTCCAATGGGATTGGAAGGAACCCCTTTGAGAAACTCTGTTTTTCAAAACCTAACTCATAGTTACAACGATAAGAATAAACATCAAAGTGTAAGAGCAATAATAGAGCTAGTGCCAAACTAGAATAGTTGTGGGAAACTAAGGTGTGTAGATTGTCTACTTAGTGAATCTTAGTAAGGATTTGAGTTTAACTAGATAGACGAATATTAAAGTGAGAAAAAGAGATTGTTTATTATTAATAATTGGTATTAGAAGGATAATCCTAATGGAAACTTACATTAGAAAAGGAAAGCAAAGTATAAGAGTAACTCTATATATGATTGATTGATATTATAAGGATAAGTTATAGGCACTAAGAATTGTAATTTTGTATTTTTAGAATAACATAAAGTGGTAAAAATAAAATCAAGAAAAATTGAGCCTTTATTAGCCAAAAAAATGTGTGATTTATAAGCTTCCAATTTATGGTGATTTTCAAATATTTTGTTATAAATAAAAAATTTTGAGTCATGTTTTTCTTACTGGCCATATACTTTATATGAGATATATCTTTTCATGCATTTTGAATTTTTCATAAAGTGTCTAAACTTAATATTTTTCTGGGAGTCTATTTACATGTTGAGTCAAATGGAATCATTAAATTAACCATCATTTGAATTTTTTTTTGTTTTACTTCAAGTTGTTTGTGAAAGATTTTTTGTGTAACCGATGGGGAAAATCATTTTGAATTGTAATTTATAAAAAAAAAACAATTACTTTGATACATGCACGTATTAACAAACTTATTTACTGCATATTTCAGCCTAGGGTTTATTTTGAAAGGTCTTAAAAATGAAATTCTTATTCGTAATGGGGATTTTTCTTTATATATATATATATATATATATATATATATATATATATATATATATATATATATATATATATATATATATATATATATCTCAAATGAGTTGCAAAGTACTGCATTTACCAAAGTATGTAATGAAATGATTAAATAATAGGATGTTGGTTGAGTGTAAGTAGTGTTCATAATAGACTAAGGATTTGTGACATTCAAACTTTTGAGACTAAAGATTTACAGTAAATACTGAATTAAATTTTGGTGGAAGTGTACCCCATTGACATAAAAAAAAAACTAGAGGATTAAGATCTAGTTAAGGATGGTGCCCTAATATTATGTTGGGGTAAATATATTCAAAGTGATTCTAGATTAGAAATCTATTAAGGGCTCCACGTGTTCTTATTTGGGTAACTAGTTTGAGAAATTATGGATTAGATAGCATAGCAGGGGGAAAATGTATGATGAATTGATTATATGTTAAATGGGTGTTAACCAAACTTGTTTTAAATTGGTAAACTAAAAGCACATGGTTCTTGTAACACCTCAAATTTTATTCACTAAGAGTAAATTGTGATTATTTTATATATTCAATAAAATGGTGAATATTTAATGCCAAAAGGAATTAAACATTAAAATTGAAAGATGAACAGTATTTTCACTGAAATTGCTTGCGAGGTAGTGAGTTTGTCATGTGGTTTTGGAAGATCAAATGATGAGCAAAAATAGACATCATAACCTTTAATTTGATATGTCATATGAATTATTTGAAGCTATATGCAAAAAGATATGAATTTTTGAAATTAGTCAAAAAAATCTGGAAAGTCTTTGGAACAGCGGTTAAAGAACTGAAATCTATGAATGATATGCTTCTAACTGGCAAAATTTCATATATTTTTTTTTGAAACTCGACTCAATAAGGGTTCCATAGCCTTTGGAATCGCTCCAAAACGATGTCTATAAATTTAGTTATGATTTTTCAAAGTTATGGCAAAAAATCTGCCAGAATTGGCACTATTTTGAAAATTGAAAATAAAATGTGTTAGCAATTGTATAAATTGTCGAATAAAGAAAATAGGAAGGGAAATAATTATTTGGCTTATAAACATGCCAAGTGTCACTATCCTAAGGTAAAGGATTAAATTATAATTGATAAAGATGAGCACATATCTAATTGTGTTAAAATATTACTTCTTGGACATGGTAATTATGATTATGGTACAACACTTGAGTACATAGTTGGATTAATTGGAAGAAGCCCAAATTTGGTGTAACTTGGGGCTTGGGCTGTTACTTTATGGGCCAAGGAAGAGAAGGAAGTTTGTTCAATTACAATGGGAAATGTTATGACATAATCAAGAAGAGACAAGCCTTAATATAAAAGCACATGTCATAAACTAATATTATACTATATCCTAAAGTAAGATGAAGATATTTTAAACACTTCATCATCTTTCCTTCTTTCTCATTTTCGTTTTTATCACACCAAATAGAGAGAGAAGAGAGCTTGAGACATAGAGAAGCAAGAGAACACAAGAGGCAAAAATCTAAGGTAAACCTTGTGATTTTCAATTTTCTTGTCTTCTAATTTGTATAACACGTCTTCTAATCTCTTCTCCTCTATGAATATCATGGTTAGCAGGCAAGATTCTAAGGGAAGAAGGAGAGAGAGGATGTTTTAGAGAGATAAAGAGGAGGAACCAGAGGTAACTTCAAGAATCCTATTTTCTTTGGTGTATGGTTGGTGTTCTTGTCTTGATTTGTGGTATGGTTGTGGATTTTGTAAACTTGGGATGTTGAAACCCTAAGGGGTGGTGCTGCCCAAATTTAGTCTAATCATGTATATAATGTGATTTAGTAGTTAAACAAGTGATTAAAGGTGATAATAATGTGTTTTATGGATTGAAATCATAAAACTTCATTTTCTCTATTTTTTAAAGAATTTCGTCCATATCTGTTTTGGGCTGTGTTTGGACTAGATTTTGGTGTTTTTGATTATCCCATTGTGTTTAGCATGGAAAATTGTGTAGGGTTCATGTTGGGTGCAAAGTGAGAAAAGCTCTAGAAAATGAAATGACAAAAATAGCCTTAAAACCCTCATATAGGGTTTGCCAGGGGTAAATTCATAATTAGGGCTGGAATTTGAGAAAACCGAGGTAAAAAATGGATTCCTTGGATGAAAATATGTCAGAATAACTCATGTAAAAATTTTGAAAAAACGTGCAATCGGGCTGAGTACTACGGGGCCAAGCCGAGGTCCCGGGGGCATTTTGATAAATCTTCACCATAGACTAATATAACCACAAGAAACATTCTATAATTATCTAAAATAATACTTGGATAGATGATGACATATTTCTTGTACATTTAATATATTAGGAGAGTCGGAAGCCGGAAGCTGGAAGCGACATATTTTACGATGTACATTAAAAAGGGGTAGAAAGAACTTTGAGGTAGGAACATTATCCTTCATACATCATGCCATATTTATATGATTGTGTGGATACCATTGTTTGTAAATGTCCTTTATTAATCAACATGGTTTGCCTAGAGAGGGGTAGTTAGTGCTAGAGGTGCACTTGCACTGAGAGTTGGTGAGAATCTAATCGGTGAATGATTAGTGGGGCTGGGCCCTACTCATGTATATATGATGATGTGTTTATTGTGTTCATTAATTGGTGCATACATGGCGCATATCATATTTACTTTTCACATTTTCTATGAACGATAATATGTTTCTACTTGGATTCCTTAAAATCTCACTCCTTTTTCTAAACAAACATTTTAGCAAGTACTAGTGGATCGAATGGCAAAAAGGCATGGACTCTGAGAAGTGATTGGCACATGTCTCGAGGCAAGGTTAAAGTTCATGGTTGTAGTTAGTTTATGCTTAAGATATTTTGGAAAATCCTGTAAATATTGGAATTTCATGTACTCTGTATTTCGTCTACGAACGACTTTGGAATTGTAAACAAATACTGTTATTAGTATATATGTATTTTTCTGTATGCCCATGGAACTTTATCTCTATTACTTTTCGAATATCGAAATCAAAGCGAGTGTTAATAGTTCTCTTCTATGGTTTGAAGATTCTATGTTTATTTTATTTAGTATATTGAGACCACAATTTTGCCTTTTCTACGTTTTCCCCTTGTTTGTTGTGGGTGCCTTTTAATTATTGGTTTGAGTTGAATCTATTGGTTGTAGATGTTATTACCGAGTTCTTTTGGATGGAAAGAAATTATAACTATTTGGTTTGCCAAAACAAATAAAATAGTTAATGATGGTTTAGTGTTAGGAATAGAAGTGTACTTTCTAATGAATCTCAATGGATGTTGATTAGGATGTTGAATTTTGTGGATAAAATTACTTTTAGGAGGGGAGAATTGTAACATCCTATTTTTAGGATTTATAAGGTTAGTTGTGACTTAGGTATATCCTTAAAGGACACATAATAATTTATTACAAATGCATTTAATAGGGGAATATTGGTAATTAATAATGAAGTATTTATGGAAAAAAATAGAATATCATAATAAAATACTATCCTTATATATATATATAGAGAGAGAGAGAAATATATACGTATCTGTGTGCGTTAAGAGTGGAGTATAATATTATAGTGGGTAAATAATAAATGGAAAAAAACTATTAAGATTTTAGGAAATTGAGATTTGTATTAAGTATAGTATAGCAAGTAAATAATAATAATAAAATTTTAAGGTTTTAAAATAGGGAGAATTGTTGATAAATACCTTTTTGGCAAATTAATTGCTGAATGCTACCATTGCACATAACAGAAGATGTTTTGCACATAACAGAATATTGCTTGCACATTTATACGGAAGACTTTTGCACACACGGAAGATGATTTGTACATAATAGAAGATCGCTTGCACACACGGAAGATCACTGGCACGCTTGGTAGCAATCAGCAATTAATTTACTTCCAAAGTATTTTTTAGCAATTCTCCCTTTAAAATATTGACCCATCTTATTTGTATTTGTATCTCGTTGAGTTATTTTTTTTAATGAAAACGATATATCTAGCTGAATTTTAATATGTAAATAAATAAATTTTATACAAGTTCTAATAATAATAATAATAATAATATAGATCTTCTAATGGCCTGCCTATATCAGGTCAAAAAAAAAAAAGCCCATTTGCAGAAAGCTCAACTATAAAAACCCTAATCTTTCTCCATATAAATATTCTCCTCCTCGCTCACATACTTTCTACTACTTCCTGCCGTTGTTCGTCTTGCTTCTTTTCCGTTCATTTTAATGCCATGTCACATCCCCATCTCGTTTTTAGTCTTCCCTCTTTCCTTCTATTTCATCATGTACAGTGGCTGTTGTGTGGGCTTGTGTGGGCTTTCAAATTAATATGAATAGTGTACACACATATCCATTCAAACACTTATCTCCCACTTTCATATGTATACACGCACACAAACCACTTCCACCCATCGTTGATGGGCTTTTTGCAGGATTTGCTGAATGACCACTTTTTATTTAAAAAAGGAGGGGGGGGGGGACTTCTGTATGTTTTTTTTTTTTTGGATCAGTTAGTGGTTAAAAAATATATATATGCATCGATGGAAATATCACCTATTAACTTCTCAAAATAGGTTTAAGGTTCTAGGGTAGATTTTCGATAGCCTTATAATTTTTTGGGTAGGCTGGAAAGAATCAGTAGCCTTATAATAACACTAGGTTAGTTTGTCGTATCATATTGATAGAAATTTATGTTTATCGTTGCGTAGACTCTTATTGAGAGTTTTGGAGTAACTTTTGATAATTTTTCTTAAGCTAAGGACTAATATTTTACTTTGAATATTCTCCTATATACTTATGAATTGTGTATGATTGCGAATGACTATTTTTTTATTAAAAAAAATGGACTGAATTATATGTATATATGTATGTATTGTAAATTCTCAAATAAGTAATGTTACAAGTGAATTTCTCTATAATTCATTTTATTCATGTAGTTAATAATTTAATTATAATTAATGTATTGTTGGATTATTATTTCCCTTTTAGCATGTTTGAATATGTGATGATATTTGATATGAATGGAAGCATGATTTATTGCACCTTATCTTTTAATGATATTATATTTATCAATGATTAAATATAACTATCATGACGGTTGCATTTATGATAGGTTGGACTAAGGAGAAATTTGTATGGTGAGATCATTTACCACGTGGTATGCCATTACTCGGTGCGTAATGTATGGTACTTGTTAGGGCCCCTTTTCCCATGTTTTCCTTTGGCCGGGATTGCATTTGAGCCGTAGGACATGTGACACCTCCTTAGTTGTGTATTTTTAAGGAGAGGAGCTATAGTCCAGAATTAAGCTCTACACCTTTAGCTGGATGTATTCTAAGAATTGGTGAGCTTGAGACAATCCAGTCAAATGGATGGGTTTTTGTTGGACTATGTGTTAGTCTATGGCTCCAGTCAGTGGTATAAAGATGGACGGTGATATAGGGGAGGTTACATATTGCATATTGCATAATTGTATATTATATGTTTTGATTGTAATAGATTGAATTTTGGGCCTAGAAACTTGAGGATAAGCCTATATTAGGTAGACGATTAAAGCTTTGAAGTAGGGACATTATCCTTTATACATCATGCCATAGTTATTTGATTGTGTGGATGCCATTGTTTGAAAATGCTCTTTATTAATCAACATGATTTGCCTAGAGAGGGGTAGTTAGTGCTAGAGGTGCACTTATACTGGGAGTTGGCGAAAGTCCAACCGGTGTAGATTGTGGGGCTGGGGCTTACTCATGTATACATGACAATGCTATGTTTATATTGTTCATTAATTAGTGCATAACTTGGCACATGTCATATTTACTTTTTACATATTCATTGAACGATGCATGTTTCTATTGGGATTCTTCGAAATCTCACCCTATTTTTAAATAAACATCTCAGCAGGTGCCAGTGGATCGAAAGGCAAAGGCATAGACACTAAGAAGTGATTGGCACATGTCTCGAGGCATGGTTAAGGCTAGGGGTTATAATTAGTTTATGTTTAAGATATTTTAGGAAATCCTGTAAATGTTAGAATTATCGCTGTATTTTTGTATTTTCCGTATTTCGTTGATGAACGACATTGGGATTGTAAACGAATACTTTTATTGGTATAATTGTACTTTTTTGTATGCCCATAGAATCTTGTGTTTATTATGTTTCGATTATCCAAATGGAAACGGGTGTTGACATTTTTTGTATCAGAGCTAATAAGCGATTCTGGTATTATCATAATTGTATAATAATATGGTTTTGTTTGCATGGCAACAGAACATCATGGATGGTCAGAGTAAGCATAAGATCGTGGCTAGCAGTGATGGTTAGAGTCGGGAATTCAGGCCGAGCCCGTCGGGCCGGCCCGTTTAGGCTCGAGCCCGTCAAGGGCCGGGCCTATGATTTAGAGGCTGAAAATGGAAGCGGGCCTAAAAGGTCCGGCCCTACAGGCCCGTTTAACCTTTTTTTTTAAAAAAAAAAATGGGCACAAGGCAATGGGCAACAAGCATTAGTCAGAGGGTAGAGTTAACCTAATCTAACCCTCATATTAGAAATACTCTCACACTAACTTAGACCTCATTTGAAGCTTCTCTTCTTTGATTTTCTTTTTTCTTTTTTTGCATGTATACGCCAAAATCCAAATTAGGTGTTATATTATTACTGACATTTGAAGCTTGTAGGCTTGTTTGATTGTGGCTGTGAACTTATTTAATTGGTTATGAATATTAATTATGGTTTGGACATAAGTTTTAGTGTTTGTATTATATTAAACTTGGATAATATTTATGTTTTAAATTAGTGTTGATGATATTTATGTTTTAAATTAGGTATTTTAATCTTTGTGAGAATAAGAAATAAAAAAGGAATGGCAAAAAAAAAAGGAAAAAACATAAACGGGCCTAAAGCCCGTCGGGCCGGGCCGCTTCAAACGTGTACGGATTTGAACTCGGGCCTAAACGGGCCGGCTCGTTTAGGCCCGAGCCCGTCACGGGTCAGCCCGTTTTCCCAGCACTAGTGATGGTGAGACGATGGTGAACTAGCGTGTTCCATTCAGAGGATCGATGAACGACTACTTCAGAAACGGAGGTATGCGTATGCACTACATAACAATGAAGAGCGTGCCGAGACTACCTATATATCATCCAGAGCTGAGGCTGGCGTCACCGGGACTGATAGAGGTTGGCAAGACCGGAGATGCGCCAAAGGAGTACGATTCTAAGTATGAGCCGAAGGAGAATCCGATGGATGAGCTGAGCGACACTGAGTCTCAGGCAGAGTTAGTTTAGGTGCCGTACAATCTGAAGCCAAACATGGAGTTGTCCTACCTTCTCATGTCCAAGTATTACCGGGCATTGCAGGAGCATGATACCCCGAGAGGCCGGTACAACGCATTCCTTGATGGTGTAGAGATGTTGTATAGACTGTAGACATCGTTAGGGGTTATGATGACTGACAAGTGCCGAGTTCTTCCCATAATGAACTTCTTCCCAGACATAGCATTCTAGAACCGATAGAAAAACCTCATCGTCGAGCGAGGCCCAAAGGCAAACTTTTGGACTTTCTGGAAGAACATCAAAGGGTTAGTACGGGACTTCATGTATATCGAGCTGTGATGTGGGGCCTATGTAGTATATTTTGGGTGACCAGAGCTGAGTGGCATGTATTATGAGTTAAGGGCAGTCAGGTAGAATCGACAAAAAGAGAAAGATTTAGCTAGAGTAGGTATTTTGGAAGGGTACCAGGAGAGTTAAGTGTGCTTGACCTGAGGTAGTCTAGGATGGGTGAAGTAACCCCTTCCTTGAAAACAGTAATTATGATTCGAATATGCGTAATAAAATCATTTCAATCCCTTCCTTACAGTGGGGTTTTCACAAATTCTTTCAAAATTCCTTCTTTATCCTGGTCCCAAATTCAAGTTTCTAATATAATTACCCTGCGTAGTTAAATCGCATTCATACATATCAGAGTGTACAACAAAAATCCCGACAATCTCCGCGTCTCATATATATATATATATATTATGGGTTTTAATTTCCCATCTATGGGATTACAGAATTGTAACCAAAATAATATTTACATCCCAAAGTTATATAGTAATCCCAGACCAAAATAGATAACCAACAACCCAATCAAATGTCCCTACAAAGTCCTAGCTGCTCCAGGTCGTCTGCTTCTCCTTGGAACCACTTGCTCTGTTTGAATGTTAATCCAAGGAAAGAATGAGATTCAAGAGAATCCCAGTAGTAAGCACCACTTATACAATATGAAAACACATAGCATGTACGAAAATCACAATCAACAGCAACACAATAATACATGGCTTACACCACATACGACAGTACTCACAGCTGTATACACAATGCGATAGCTTACACTGTAATCTCAATGTGACAGCTTATGCTGTAATCTCAGTAGCATAACAAAGCATGACAATTATATATACAATGATTCACACGTAGTATAAGAGAAAGAGCCACTACCTTGTTCTTTCCGATTGTGCTCTGGCGCAGGTGGATCACGAACAGGGCAAATATCAAATCCTATAAACCAGAATTAAGGACGACAAATCATTACCTATTCCAATTCTTTAATAACTCATCATACTTGAGTTGGTTATCACTATGGTCATTTAATCAAGTCAACTAAGAAGCTAAAGTGGTCAATTAACCTAAAAGACTAATTTCTAACCTCAAAGTTCCACAATATTACATTATGCCATAACATCTTCAATTTTTGCATAGATAAACAAATTTGCCAGAATTTTTCATCAACTTTGAAAAATCATAACTAATTCTAGAAAAATCAAAATGAGGTGATTCTAAGGGCTATTGACAGAAATTTAAGTCCTCTACAAAGGAAAAATATGGATCAAGGCTGTCCATAACCATAAAAATACAGAATTGCACAAAATCCAACACTGCTCCAAAACAGATTCCAGTTTTAATCCCAAACTTTGGAAAACCATAACTCCCAGCTCACAAAACAAAATGACATGAATTATATATCCATTTTGAAGCTTAGCATGTGAAATTTAGATTGGAAAGTTTTAAAATTTTTAGACATCATTTGGTTATCCAAAAATACCACACATTCAGGGTCACTCACTGGAATTCTGTTTGGCAGAAAATCCAATTTTGCATTTTGAGTTTCAATGAACCAAAATTCACAACCTGAGGCTATTCCCACACAATTTTTGCGTAGAATACAATGGTAACATCAAAATAAACAAATTGCTACTCATTCCCCACATCCTGTTTTGGCAGAAAAATCAACAAAATTCCAGAAATTACTAAACTCCCAAATTGAGCATCAAACTTGTGTCATATGGTTTCTAATCATCATAAAACACCAAATACATAACCCAAACACCATGACTTCTCTAAACCCTAACTTGTACAAAATCAGGGCAGAATTATATATGTCAAAATACTCATTCAACCTACACAACCAATAGCTCAAATTGAAGCTAATTCTCACCTCTTGCTTCTCCTTGGCTCCTTTCTTTGGTTTTTCAGCTTTTGTTCTTGGATGATGGCTCAAAATACCGCGTCTTGAAATTCTAAAACCATAGAAATGAAGCTCTCATCAAGAGGAACAATGTTTATGAAGGACACTTGAGCCAAAGAAGCCATTTACAAAGTCAAAATTCAAGTAAAAATGCTCACCTTCACTTGCTCTTCTTTCTCTTTCCTTAAGCCTTGCTTGGCCGACTTTGAGACAAATGAGAGGGAGTGAATGAGTTCTGAAATTCTCTTCCCTTGGCCCTTAATATTTGACCGAAAGTAGGCCAAAAGAAATAGAGAATATGTGTGGTGAATAATTATTCCTTCTTGGTAAAAGTTGATAATAAATACCATGGTTCCCGAACCCGGACCGGACCGGCCGGTCCGGACCGGAAACCGCCGAACCGGTCACTAGACCGGTCCGGTCCGGGTCCCAAATTAAAAAAAAAAAAATTTAACTTTTTCCTTTAGAATTTCATATTATATGCCTAAAATTTTCAATTACTCACCGGTTTGGTCCCGGTTTAGCTCCGGTTTGGTCCCAGTTTGACCCACTGACCCTTAACTCAGTTCCCCGACCGGTTCAATACCCGGTCCGGTCTTTAATACCTTGATAAATACAAGATGACTTCAATTTTAATTCACTCACCTCTCTTACCTTTAGAATTCTTGGACGAAAAGTTTCAAAAAGATGAGGAAATATATTGATAACACTTTCTCTCTTTTTCTCTTATATCCTTAGCCACTTTTATTGACTTTTCATATGGAAAAGATGAAGTGTATCATATTAATTCTCTTTCCCTCATGTCATACGAATATAGCCCTTAAAGTAACCAAAAGAATGCTTTTTGAATTATCAATATTTACCTCCTTACTTTAGTTGCAATATTTGACCATAGTCAACATAGTTTCTTTCCTCTTTATGCCATACGAATTGTAGCCCTTGGAATAGCCAAAAGCGCGTCTTGAACTAATAATAGTTTCAACTCTTCAAATGTTACTTCTTTAGTTGAAATTGTTGACTTAGTCATCATCTTTTACAACTTGGTCAAATTGCCTTCACATGTCATATTTAGTAGCCTATATTGTGTCCTCTTGTCATACATAAATCATAGCCCTTTGAAGAAGAAGATGATCTTGTAAAATATCATCTTGCAATATAATATTTAATTGCCAATTTTGCTTGTGAAACTTGACTAAAGTCATAACAAAATTTTTAGAGGTAATTCTATCATTAATCCCACAATTTATTCTATACATTTAGCCCTTGGTACATTTTGGGATATTACATGTGACCCCTGGGAAGTTGCATGAACTTGTTATTTTGATTATGTAAAAGGCAATATGTCATGTACAGTAGTATGTAGGATGTATGCTGTTTTTGTTTCTTTGAAACAATTATAAATAATTGTGATGTACTATGTATGACATATTTGTACCTTGATTTTTTGTGAAATGACAAAAATGCCCTTGCTCTTGTATCAAAATTTAGTTTTCTCTAAATTTCTTGTAGAGTGAATTATGGAAATGATACAACCAGAAGAAGGTGGTAGAGGCCGTGGTAGGGGTTAAGGTAGAGGTCGAGGCTGAGGGTGTGGTAAACATGGTAACAACAAGGAAAAACCAAGGCCTGACCCTATCCAATAGCGAATACTAGATATGTTAGAGCAACAACAACAGACTATGAATGAGATAAGAGTTTATCTTCAGGGAGTATAGCAAAGGCAGGATCATCTATAGCGTCGTATAGATGAGTTTATATAGGGAAATTGTCATGCCCTTATCTCAATTTCAACTTTTTTCAGAGTATTTATGGAAAACAATATGCGGTTCTGTAGGCAACACATGAATAGTATAACTATATTGATAATATGTGCATGATTACAGAAATTCCCCTCAGGGATTCGTACCTGATAATTACAATTAGTGTAGCCGCATAGGGCTATTTGGGTGTCTAAACTCATCCCAACGAAACGGAGACTTCTTCCCGTCTTCATTCCACTACTGTAATCCCCTCGTATGGTACTCTGCATTGTTGTTTACATATCTTCTGTCGTCTCCTGTCTAAATTGTTGGTAGGGGAGGGTGAGATTCGCGAGAATCTCAGTTGGAAACAGATACCATAATGCATGCATAATTGATGCTATGTGTATGACATGTTAGCTTTATCTAGATGTGTGCCCTATAATGACATTTTTGCATGCTCAATGTTTCATACAACAAGTAAATTGCTTTGATTGGTTGATAGCAAATAATATGCTATTAGATTATAGCAATAAGAGGATAGTATATCCTGCTTTGCAAAGTATGAATAATGTGAATGGCAGTTTCAATTTCCTTTCAACGGCCAGAGCTGAGAAATATCTAGAGAAGGGTTGCCAAGGGTATATGGTGTTCTTTTCTATTCAAGGAGAGACCAAAGAAACTCTGAGTAATATACTCGTGGTAAATGAATTCCCTGAGGTATTTCCCGACAACCTTAGCGGATTGCCTTTTGAAAGGGAAGTTCAGTGTTAGATTGAGATTATACCTGGAGCGGGTTCTATATCAAAGGCCATATATCGTTTGGTCCCAAATGAAATGGTAGAGTTAAAGAAGAAAATTGAAGACTTGCTTGAGAAAGAGTTCATTAGACCCAGTGTGTCACCTTAGGGAGCTCCAGTGTTATTGGTTAAAAAGAAATATGGGAGTCTTCAATTGTGTGTTGATTATAAAGAGTTAAACAAGATCACTGTCAAGAACAATTACCCCCTCGCAAGAATTAATGACCTTTTAGATCAATTATCTGGATCGTGTGTGTTTTTGAAGATTGATCTAAGGCTAGATTATCATCAGTTGCATGTGAAAGTAGAAGATGTTCCAAAGACTGCTTTCAAGACCAGGTATGGGCACTATGAGTTTCTAGTAATGACCTTCAGCCTAACCAATGCACCTGTGATATTTATGGATTACATAAATCGTGTCTTTCGATAGTATCTGGATCAGTTCGTAGTTGTGTTTATTGATGACATTTTGATTTACTCCAAAAGTAGGGAGGAACATGAGCATTATTTGAGGATTCTGTTGAATATATTACGTGAGAAGTAGCTCTATGCCAAGTTAAGTAAATGCGAGTTTTTGCTGTCAGAAGTAAAATTTTTAGGCTATGTTATCTCGTAAGAAGGGGTCTCTGTGGATCCCAGTATGGTGGAAGTAGTACTAGACTGGAAGAGGCCAGAAATTGTTGCTGAGATACTCAGTTTTTTATGTCTTGCTGGTTACTACCAGAGATTCATCCAGAATTTCTCTCGTATTGCCTTGTTGATGACCAAGCTCACGAGAAAGGATTAGTCGTTTATGTGGGATGAATGTTGTGAAAATTGATTTGTAGAGTTGAAAGAGAGGTTGACTATGGCACCTGTGTTGATTATACCTGATCCCAGCTTGACTTATGTTGTGTATAACAATGCGAGTAAGCAGGGATTAGGGTGTGTCCTTATGCAGTAAGGACATGTGGTGCTTATGCCTCTCGACAGCTCAAACCTCATGAAATGAATTATCCCACCTATGATCTAGAGCTTGCGGTAATTGTGTTTGCTTTAAAAATTTGGAGGCATTATTTGTATGGTGTGATGGTAGAACTGTATTGCGACCACAAAAGTCTTAAGTATCTATATGATCAGAAAGAATTGAATATGAGACAACATCATTGGATGGAGTTGCTAAAAGACTACAACCTAGAAATCAAATATCATCCGGGTAAGGCAAATGTAGTCGCGGATGCTCTTGGTCGTAAGACGGTGCTTGTAGCAGTAATGATGATATAAGAGGGGAAGTTGATAGAAGACTTTTGAGATCTAAATTTGTCGAACTAGATCGTTTGTGCCAATTACAGTGTTTCCTAAGGGGAAAGTGATTTGAGAGCTGAAAGTGAAGAAGCTCAAAGGCAAGATGATCGAATACAGAGAATTCAAGCTATAATTGAACAGGGAAAAGCTCAAGACTATGATTTGTCGCCTAGTGGATTGGTTCGCTGCCAGAAGAGAATTTGTGTTCTATTTAAGGAGGAATTGAGGCGGAAGATTCTTGATGAGGCACATAAGAGCCGGTATACTCTTCATCCTAGTATAACCAAAATGTATCATGATTTAAAAGCTGTGTATTGGTGGCAGGGATTGAAGAGAGATGTGACGAAATATGTGGCACGATGTCTTACTTGCCAGACAGTGAAAATTGACCACCAGAGACCGCAGGTTTGTTGTAGAGTCTTGAGATTCCAGAATGGAAATGGGAAAGTGTGACCATAGACCTTGTTGTGGGATTGCTCAGGATCAGGAATTATGATGCGATCTGGGTAATTGTTGACTGGTTAATGAAGTCGGACACACTTCATACTGATCAATGTTGGTTACTCTCCAGATAAACTAGCAGAGATTTACATTCAAGAGATTGTGAAGCTCCATAATGTAATTTCCCAATTTTTGATTAGGGGCTAATCATGATTGTTGTGGATAATTATGAATTTAATTGGAATTATTATGTGTTTTATGGCAATATTAATTAATATGTCATAATTGGTGGAAAAATTGGAAGAATGGAATTATGGGCCATAAGTTAGTGATTGATGAACTCATGTCGTGTGAGTTCTCAAAATAAAATTAGGTTAGAAAATGTAGCATAGTAGCTCAACCTAGGTCGTTCTTGCGAGGAGATTAATTTCCAAGTTTCTAAGTAGTAAAGTGATAAAAAACTTTAAGTTTGTGAGAAATCATTTTGAGAATTTGATTTTTAAACTAATGAAGTAATCTAAGCTAAAGCAATATTTTTGTATTTTTCAGTTTTTAAAACAAAGTAGCAAAAGGAATTGAAATTAACACTAACAACAAGATAAATTCGATTAACTAATATAATGATGAGACGAGATTCCCTTGAGTTGAGGTTTTAGTCTTCCTTGCTTGCTAATAATATGAATTCCATAATGAGTTAAGAGGATGGAACTAAGATACCACTAGCTCCATACTTGCAAAAATCATTTAATTCATTCTACCGAAGCAATTAAATGAATATCACCAAATAATTCATACTCAAGGAGATGAATAATCAACTTCCAATTCTAGCTTGTAATTACCATTACAAAAGTTCAAAGCATTCAGTTTAATCATTTAAATCCACTTAACCAAGTTGAAATAAACAATTCAACTTACTCCTAATATGAACCATACAAAGCTTAATTAATCAACTCTTAGCTCAACCACCAAGTTTATTCACTTGGCATAGAATAATCTAAATCATAATCACATACTTTACCAAGCCATACAATTATGAAATAGAAAGAGAGCTTAAGGAATTCCATTGAGGTTTAGAAGCTCAAACCATTACCCAACTCAAGGAAATCACCAACACTTTAGCTACTCCTGGAGGAAGAAAATGAAGCTTGATGGAAAGAGAAAAAAATCAGCCATGGATGCAGTAGCAGCCTTCATGTCTTTATCCTTTTCTTTCCTTTAGTTCAGCTTTAATTCTCTTCTGTGCTTTGCTTCCATTCCTCGCTCTCACCCAGCCGCTACACTCCTAAAGTCGATGCTCTCTTTTTACTTTTTCCCTTTCCCTATTCAGTGCTGGTCCCTCTTCACACTCCAACCGGCAAACCCTTTATTTTCCTTTCACATGGGCTCTCCTTCAATCGGTCAAGCTAGCTTTTTTTCCTTTCAACCAATTCGGCCCACATCTACTAAAGCTCCAGCTGCCCCTTTTCTAAGTCATCAGTCAACTCTTCTCTTCTTTCTTTTCGTGTTTGTTCTCATCTCCACAACTCACACTATCCTTTATTCATTTCACGTGGTCCCTTCTATTAAATCCAGCTGCTGCTCTCTAATTCATTTTCGGCTCTCCTCTTTTCAACAGCCCTTTTCTCCTTTCTTAATTTCTATTCGGTCCAAGTTCCTTTTCTTTATTCCATTCATTTCGACCCACTCTCTCCAATTGGTCCAGCTGTTGCTTTTCATCTTTAACCCATTCGGTCAGCATCTTCAATTCGGTTTAGCTCCTTTTTAATTCTTCAATTTAGTTCAACAGCCCTCATTTAATATTCTTTTTGACAAACAATGGGAAAATAAATTCTGCATTTGTGATGTTCCATTTTTGTCCTTCATTAAGCTCAAAAATAACATCTTTAACCTTAACCACTTAAGTTGTGCCACATCATCACCTACAAAATTAGATTCACAAAGGTAATAGCTTTTGCTCACAATTAAAGAATATTGGGAATAAAAAATATTAATTAAAAATATAACAATTTAATCACTTTAATTCCCAAATCATCCTTTCATTAAAATTTCACATTAACACTTTATTATGCCCAAAATATTCAATTAAGTCCCACAAAAGCCTAAGATTAATTACTAAAAATATATAAATATTGAGCTCTATCAAGAGAAAATGATGTGTGAAATTAAAATGGCTAATTGAGGGATTAAGTGGCTACTTGGTGATTTATTTGGTGAGCTAATAGCATTGTGACATGTGGCAAAAGAGAGGGTATGTGTGTGAAGGTCAAAATTGATTAAACAATCATTTCTCTCTCCTCCCTCTCTTCTCTTGGTTGGCTGGCAACATGGAGGGAGTACCATCAACATTGTTTCCCTTCTTCCTCCACACTCCACCTCTCACTTTCTTCCCTCTCTTTTCTTCCTCCATTTCCAGTGACCAAGCTAGCAAAAAAGAGAAAGATAAAGTTGGTAATTTGGGTACGTAAATTCCCTCCATTGCTCAAACATCATTCATTAAAGTTGTTCCATGGGTGATAAGCTTCATTTTGATGGTTGTTATTCTCTGGAAATTCTTGTATTTCATCACATTTTTCTTATATATTTGTGGTTTTAAACTAAAATTGTCATAAGTTTTATACATATGAAGAAAAATGTGATGTGTCGAAAATACTTGAAAAAGTGCAAATTTTGAGCTAAATGTATAGGGTTTTAGATTAAATTGAAGAATTGAAAAGCTCATAAAATCCTTCTCTTTGTAGGAGGATGATGACAAGAAATGGAAGCTTACATGGATCCTTGGAGGTGAAGAAAAGAAGAACAAAAGCCAAAAAGGAAGATCAAAGTAGCTTGAAGGTGTCCCCAGTTGCTTTTGCTACGCCACAGCGAAGCAAAAGCGAAAACACATAAAAAATAGGCCCTTCTGACTGCGTACGCTGTGGGGTCGCTATAGCGAAGCAAAAGCGAAAACACATAAAAAATAGGCCCTTCTGACCGCGTACGCTGTGGGTTCGCTATAGCGAAGTGAAAGCAAAGTTGCGATATTGCAACTGTGCGTTTTGAAAAACTAATGCTTCAGCTGGCTTTTTAACCTAATGGGGGCGCCGAAATGAAGGGATTCTGCACAAGGAAGACCTCAAGAACCACAAGGAGGCTTCTTAAAGAGCTTGAGGAGGATTTTTTTGCTTCTTGGAGGAGATTCTTGGAGAAATTCAAGATTTTCTTCTCTATTTCTGGTTTTTCCCTTCTTCTCTTCACATTTGCTGATATGGTTATGAGTTTTATGTTGAGTTGTTGGTATGTATTGATTATGAGTGGCTAAAACTCTCATTTAGGATTACTTCTACTCATTGTATGGATTAAAACTACTATATTTTCTTGCCTTTTCTAGTTGTTGAGAATATATGTTGATTTTTCTCCATGCTTAATTACTATCTTGTGCTTGATCACCACATGAGTAGTTTGGTTCAATTGAATGATGCTTGAGAGAGCTATTTTGGTTCTAGAACTTGAGAAAAATCATGCTAGACTTGAAGTTTAAGGATTAAATGGATGGTTTGTTGTTAGAATAGAGATATATCTAACAACCTAGCATAGTCTAATGAAGAATTGCTTTGGGAAAGATGATTTTCATTAATGATAGACAAGAGATTGAATATTGTTAATGACGATTAAAAATCAATCTTGACTTGAGAGAGCTTGATTGATGATCTTAGAAACTTTGACTAGCATATCGACTCACATAACTAGCATAAGTGAATCAATTGCATAGTTTTATGAAATACAATGAGGAAGAAGTAATCCTAAGCCTTTAAACCTTGAAGTAGAATCAATTTTACCATCACCTTTGTTTTACCTTATTGTTTTTAGCAAATTTCCTTACTTGACATACTCAATTTCAAATGATTCCATTCAACCTAATTAAACATATGGTTACATTAGTTAGCTCACTTTCGTCATAGTCCTCATGGGAACGATCTTTACTTATCACTTTATTACTTGCGACCCGTGCGCTTGCAGAAGCTAAACGGCGAACAAGTTTTTGGCGCCGTTGCCGGGGACTATTGACTAAAGTGTTTTGAGTTAATTAATGTAATTATGTGATTGATTACGCTTTAGTTTTCTTTTTGTTTTTCTTTTCTCTTTGTTTTTTTGTTTTGTTTCTAGTCTTAGGTTGTTTAGTTGGTTTCATTAATTTTGTTGCTTTTTGTGCTTGGTAGTTTTTCTTTTCTTTTTAACTTTGTTTATGAATTATCCTTGGTGTACTAATGGGGCAAGTGGTGGATTTGAGAATGAAAATGATCATCACAACTCTTATTATGACAACTACATTTGTTGTGATTATTGTGGAAATTATCACTCGAGAGAGCAATGTCCCCACGCCTTAACATTGGAGTATCTAAAGAATGATTTTGCTAGAGCTCATTTTGATTTTCATGATAATACTTGTAGCCTTAGATGGAATCATGAACAACCATTGTCCTGGGATCAAAATTGTTCTTTTCCTTCATATGTGTCACATCCTCATGTATCACATACTTCTCATGTTGATGAAACTACCCCCATTGATGAGGAGCAGCTTACAATAAAGGATTTCCTTCTACGTCTTTTAGATGGTCAAAATAAATTCTTGAGAATTTTTCAAAAAGAGAAAATTAATGATCATGCCCAGAATGAAGAATTTCAAGTGGATGAAATGATTTCTAATCTTGAGCATTTGAAACAAAAAGAAGTTTTCAATGATATATCAAAAAATCCTTCTAAAAAAGATGAGGTCTCAAGTGAAACATTGACCATGGGGAATGAGGACGTGATACTAGAAGCTTGTGAATATGTTGGGGATGATTGTGAGTTAGAGATCAATGAGGAAGAGAACAATATTGAGTGTCCAGTTGAGGTTGCGATTTTGGAACCTAACTTTTGTTGTTTTGAACAAGTGAATAGTGAGGAAATTCCTTCAATTTATGATCTTGATCCTCCTATTGATATTTTGACTCTTACTGATGAGAGTCAAATAGATTTTATTGGTTGTTCAAAGTATTTAGGGGGGATGGATGACGAATGTGAAAAAGTTAAATTGGGGCTTGCTATAAGTTTGGCTAAAACATGCACTCCAAAGTCATTTTTTATTGAAAAAATGCATGTTTCTTATCTCAATGAACTTCCATTGTTGTTAAAATATTTTTGTCACAGGAGGAACGAAGACAAGGTGGTTCTGGTTTTTGATACTTATGATTAGTAATTTGTGTTGAAGAGTCAGGATAAAGACTATAAACTAAGAGCTTCTTGGGAGGCAACCCAAGTTCTAAACTAAAACTTTTCATTTTAAAGGTTTTTAGTGTGTTTTAGTGGAGTTATGTTTGGTTTTACCTTTGTGTAGGTAAGAAAGGTTTCCCCATGGCTGAACAAATGGAAGTGGATTAGATTGGAGCTACAAAGTGCGCTTTGATACAAGGAGTTGGAACTACAAAGGGAAGTACACCTAAAATTTTGCATTTGAAACTACGTGCTTGAATATCATTGCTGTTGCTTTAATGTTTGTCTAAATGGTGAATGTAACTTGAGATGGAATTTGTATGGGGTGAATAAAGCTTTAGGATTGAAAAATCTGTTTTCACCATGTTTGAGTACATCATGCTGCCCTTATGCCTTTTTGATGTGGATTAATGGTTTGTGAAGTGAGTTGGGTGCTATTTGTGGAATTTGGAGTGATTTGGGAATCATTTTATGCATTTTTATTGTTGTGTGGTGTTGTCATAATGTTTTGATGTCATTGAATAGTGTGTGATAAGATTAAGGTACCATTAGTGGAAATTAGGTGAGTTAGGATGATTTGAGAATCTCATTTTGCTGTCAGAATTTTTGTTTGTTTGCTGTCATCCTTGGCTGTTACTTTGCTGTGGCAAAGCTGCAACAATTGTTTGGTTTTTCTATGATGATTTGCTGTGCATCTGTGCTTGCTGTTGCTTTGCTATGGCACACTGAAGGCAAAAGAAACCCATTTTTCAATGCTTTTGTGCAATTTTCCTTGGGTTCGCCCTTGCGTCGCTATAGCAAGGCCAGGGCGAACACTGGCCATTTTACACCCCTTCTGTGCATCCCGATAGCCACAAAAAAAAGTAATAATAAAAAAAATTTTGGAAAAAAAAAAAAATATAGATAAATAATAAAATATATATATATATAAACATAACTATTAATTAAAAAAATAAATATTATTATTAATATTAATAAATAAATTTTACCATTTTACCCTTATTTTTTATTCTTTGCCGTCTTTACCCTTATGCACCTACCCCACATATGGCCCACATTCATTTTTCAAATTCAAAATCTTTTCCTCTTTTATAAATTCCCTCCTAAATATTTTTCCTTTCAGCTACATCGTCCCCTACTCTCATATTTCCCTTTAGCTCCAACCTTCAGCTCCAGCCTTCACCTCTGACTCCCTCATATTTCCCTCAGCTGGTTCCGCCTCTCACTCCAGCTCACTTCCAACTCCACAACCCCGACACCAGCTCATTTTTGTCCTCAGCCCACAATCGAAACCCCAGATCCGTCGTCCTCTCCCCACTCCACCGTCGACCACCGTCGCCCGCTCCCTACTCCTTCGTCCGACAACACCCCCATTTCCCAGCTCCTCCACCGTCGACCCAACTCTCACCGCCGCTCACCGTTCTTCCCAACTCTCACCACCGTTTCCCTCTTCTCTCACCACCGCCACTCAGATTCAGATTCGCCACCGTCACACATCTACACCGTTGTCGCTGCACCCACACTGTCACTGTCGGCCACCCTTTTCACTCCCTCTTCGTCATGCATCCTCTCCGTCCACCTCGCTTTCCATTTCGCAGCTGAGCTTATAATTTTTTTCCCCTGGGTTTCTCTTCTACAATTCAGATTCGTCTCTCATTGCTGCCTCTGAGGTACATCTGGTTCTTTCTCTATTTCTATGGGGAACTTCTAGTTTGGTGGTTTGCAGATGTTTCTGTGCTTATGATTAATCAGGGAAGCATGCTAACTTTAAGCTTGAACTGATTTGGGTTGTTTGAGGATTATCAGTGTGCCTGACGAGTTACATAGTTTCATATTTACATTAGTTGAGACCCCACCGTAGCTGCACATGCTTGGTTATTTGAAAATAATTGTGCTTTATCACATGCTTTAGAAACTGGAATTGGGGGCCTCGAAGTCCTAATTGCTTTTCACAATTATTTGATTTTTAGAGGCCATTTTGTCACAAAGGGAACCATTTTTACTATTTTTGTCAATTCTCTGACTAGGCTACATGTGCTACCTATGTGGATATTCTTCTAATCTATGAGCTTAGGATTAAACAACTGTAACTCGTTTTAGGTCTAGCACTGTTGTTCTCTGAATGTTGTTAACTTCCTTGTCAATCCTTGTGGACGCCTAAGTGCAATTCAGTGATTCGGTCATCTGAGCTAGCCTATGAAGCATTCTACACTTAGGCTTGCATTGATGTAGTTTAATTTGGTGATTAGTGTACTGAGCATTAGTGGTTTGGATAACCTCTTAAAGGTACATGTGAATGTCTCTTGTTTCCTTGCATATAGGCACATGAATGGCTACTTTGAGAACTGCTGCATAAGATTAGGTGCTTGCACCCTTGTTCCTTGTTTACTTCTTTTAGAGGTGCTTCATTTGGAAAATTTGGTTTCGCACTGCTTTCATATTCATTTTTCTACTGCCATGACAATGGCTTTGACATCATCTTTACCAAAGTCCATTTTCAATTTTGAAAACGCACCTACTAGTTCTCAACTTAGCCCGCATGTGCCAATTGTTTGGATATCTCTCCAACTCTTGAACTTCATTTTGAACTAAGAAATACTTTCTCAAGTGGATGTTTCAGAATTTTTTGATTAAGTTGTTGCTACGTAGGAAAGTTTGAGTTTATCTGGTAACAACGAAACACCTCTCGACATACTGAAATGCAAAGGCATTAATCTGCTGTTTTAAAAATTTTGGTGTTCTCTCTAAGGCATTACCACTGTAAAGAAATGGTTTTCTATTTTGTGGAACTTGTTTTCCTAAAAAACCAAGCGTTTAAGCTATTATTTCACTTGACTCCATTGCGTAATCGGTTGTTACCAGCCCATATGTTGTTCAATTGAGTTAGAGAGTCACTTTGAGATCATTTGTCGTGATACAAGGAAGTGAGGATAGGCTTACGTTTGGAATTCTAGTTTGGAAGCTTTGGACCTAGATAGATAGACTTTAAGTTTGGGGGAAATCTTTCTATAGGGTAGTTTATTTTCTTTTTAGGTTTGCCTTTTGCTTCTTCAATTTGTTTGTGTGTTTTCTTCCTGTCCTTGATTATGGTAGCTCCTTGTGCTCTCTGTTCACTTGAGGCTACTGATGGTCTCTTCCTTGCTCTTAAACTTCTTGTTTTGGATATGAGCTACTGATGGCTCATTACACAATGACTATTCTGCTTTTGAAATAGGTTCTGATTGCCATGTTCTACTTGATGTGTTTCCTTCTTGTGGCAAATGTGCTTATTCATATTTGTGCTTCTTTTGGTCTTATATTTATTGTGACTGTTATGGTGTTAGCTACTGATGGCTATCATGTAAGCTGTTCAATGCCTCCTGCTGAAAATCTGATATGTTTAGACAAAGGGTGTTGTTGCCTTTAGTTTGACTTGTTGATAATTGGTTGCAATTGTGCATGTACTGTTTGATGCACCTGAGACTGCTGTGAATATTACTTGTAAATGTGTATAGGTTTGAGTGCTGTTTGCGTACAGGTTTGTGAATGTTGATCTTTCCTTCAACCTAAATTGACAGTGAGGACATTGTTGATTTCAAGTTTGGGGGAGGGAAATTGTGAAAATTTTGAAATGTGAAAATTTTGAATGTGAACAGTGAGTACACAGGGATATACAAGCAGTTTTGATGTATAATTTGATTGAAAAAAGGGGTGAAATATATGTAATTTCACAAACTTAAGCCTTTGCTTGGAAAATTTTAGAGAAAATATCTTTTGAATTGGTTAAATTGTTTGTTTAGGATTGCATAAATGGTCCTATGATTGGATAGCTATTTAGCATTATGCTTGATAGGAAATTGTGATTAATATGCCTTGTTGAATGAGTTATAATGTTGGAGTGAGTTTCCAAGGAATTCTTTTGAGCATAATCTTGCACTATTGGAGTCAGGGATGTTTTGAAGGCTTTTGTTGATGAAACTCTTGGTAAACTAGCGTATATACCTATTTTCAAAGATACAATTTCCAAATCTACTTTAGAATTTTTTGAAGCTTATGGTGCATCTCATATGGTTTTGAAAAATGATCTAGGCATTTCGTTAAAAAGCGTTTGAGCCTTTCAAGCTATCCTGCATTGTGATTCTTCCATTTTGAACCCAATTTTGAGCCTTTATAGAAAAACCAATATAAATATTCTTATTGAAAACCAATTTACTTCCTAACCCCTAACCTGAAAAACCATGATACACCTTGCTTTGAGATTAAAAAAAATTATTATTCAGAAGTGAGGGCTGAACAAAGTGTACAGAAGCCAAGTTAGTTCAATTTTGTTGAAAAAAAGAAAAGAAGAAGAAGAAGAAGAAGAAAAGAAGTTATTTCATTTATCTCAAAGTTTTTGTATTTATTCCCTTTTCCCTTCCATTCAAAAACCCTAAACCCATGGCCACGTTACAAACCTAAAAGTCCTTTTGATTTTAATACCATATGAGGTAACTTGTAAGTAGAGAAGGATGAAAAGAGGATAGTGAAGTGGTATAGTTGAAAATTTGTATATAAGTTGGAGTATTATGTGTGGCTGAGATAGAATCTAGAGAAATGTCTGTTGATTCCAAACACACACCCACGCTCAAAGGACTCTTGAAAAACTTGCTTAAAGATTATAAGACATTCATCTTGGCATATTCTCTCAAGTTCCTGTTTCGTGTGATCTTTAGAGCAATGAATGAGGGCATGAACATATCTGCAATTTAGATAAGGAACTTATGAATTCATGTTATATGTGTGAATTTGCTTGAGGACAAGCAAAAGCTTAAGTTTGGGGGAGTGTTATTCTCTGGAAATTCTTGTATTTCATCACATTTTTCTTATATATTTGTGGTTTTAAACTAAAATTGTGCATAAGTTTTATACATATGAAGAAAAATGTGATGTGTCGAAAATACTTGAAAAAGTGCAAATTTTGAGCTAAATGTATAGGGTTTTAGATTAAATTGAAGAATTGAAAAGCTCATAAAATCCTTCTCTTTGTAGGAGGATGATGACAAGAAATGGAAGCTTACATGGATCCTTGGAGGTGAAGAAAAGAAGAACAAAAGCCAAAAAGGAAGATCAAAAGTAGCTTGAAGGTGTCCCCGGTTGCTTTTGCTACGCCACAGCGAAGCAAAAGCAAAAACACATAAAAAATAGGCCCTTCTGACCGCGTACGCTGTGGGGTCGCTATAGCGAAGCAAAAGCGAAAACACATCAAAAATAGGCCCTTCTGACCGCGTACGCTGTAGGGATTCGCTATAGCGAAGCGAAAGCAAAGTCGCGATACTGCAACTGTGCCTTTTGAAAAACTGATGCTTCAGCTGGCTTTTTAACCTAATGGGGGTGCCGAAATGAAGGGATTCTGCACAAGGAAGAGCTCAAGAACTACAAGGAGGCTTCTTGGAGAGTTTGAGGAGGATTTTGGTGCTTCTTGGAGAAATTCAAGATTTTCTTCTCTTTTTCTGGTTTTTCCCCTCTTCTCTTCACATTTGCTGATATGGTTATGAGTTTTATGTTGAGTTGTTGGTTTGTATTGATTATGAGTGGCTAAAACTCTTATTTAGGATTACTTCTACTCATTGTATGGATTAAAACTACTATATTTTCTTGCCTTTGCTAGTTGTTGAGAATATATGTTGATTTTTCTCCATGCTTAATTACTATCTTGTGCTTGATCACCACATGAGTAGTTTGGTTCAATTGAATGATGCTTGAGAGAGCTATTTTGGTTCTAGAACTTGAGAAAAATCATGCTAGACTTGAAGTTTAAGGATTAAATGGATGGTTTGTTGTTAGAATAGAGATATATCTAACAACCTAGCATAGTCTAATGAAGAATTGCTTTGGGAAAGATGATTTTCATTAATGATAGACAAGAGATTGAATATTGTTATTGAAGATTAAAAATCAATCTTGACTTGAGAGAGCTTGATTGATGATCTTAGAAACTTTGACTAGCATATAGACTCACATAACTAGCATAAGTGAATCAATTGCATAGTTTTATGAAATACAATGAGGAAGAAGTAATCCTAAGCCTTTAAAGCTTGAAGTAGAATCAATTTTACCATCACCTTTGTTTTACCTTATTGTTTTTAGCAAATTTCCTTACTTGACATACTCAATTTCAAATGATTCCATTCAACCTAATTAAACATATGGTTACATTAGTTAGCTCACTTTCGTCATAGTCCTCATGGGAACGATCTTTACTTATCACTTTATTACTTGCGACCCATGCGCTTGCTGAAGCTAAACGGCGAACAATGGTTGTAGCTTGTCCATTGACTGTGGTTTGTGATCACACGAAAATCTGGTTGTTGGAGAATCAAAGAGTGTTTTTGGAGAAGTTGAAGAGGTATGTGAAACCAATCTATCCATCTAAGTTTCATGCCATTTGAAGTAGTTTGTAATTTCCAGAAATTTTGGCTAGAATCCGAAAATGAGTGCCACACTTCATTTGGTATGTTTTTGGCATGAGAATGGTATTTTGGAATGAGTTTAGAATAAATAGATAGATTGGTGATTGAAATGCGATATTTGGATGAGATTGGTTTTTGTTGATTTAGTTGCCCAAAACCTAAAGCATGATAATGGAGTAGGATTTTGATGATTATGATGATCCCATTGAGTTTATTGGTCATTTTTCTATGGGAGTGGCTTTAAGTAAAGTTTTATGTCTATTGGGATCAATTGTGTAATATCCTGGATTGTAATCAAGGATTAATAACTTCAAAGTGATGTAGTTAATATTAATAGAGCATTTTTGAAGTATATGTTGTGCAATATGATATAATGATGCTTAGTGATGTTTAATGAGTATTGAAATAATCAGGGGCAAAACGGTAAATTTACCGACCGTTGGGTCAGTTACCGAAGAGAAAACTCCTTAGTAATCAAGATCAATGGCTAGGATTGAAAGAACAAGAGGTGGAATCCTATGCATGCAGGTTCATATGAAAATCATGGTAGGAAGAATGGGATGGTGCCAAGTGGCAAAATATGGACCTTTAGATCAAGGTCAAAGTTTCAAACTCAAATTTCTCTTCCCTCTCTCTCTCAAGTTGGTGAAGAAGCTTGGGAAGAAGGGAAATATGATCATCATTCTCTTATCTCACTTTCTCTCTCTATTCTCTCCATATCCGATGAACTAGGAAAGAAAGAGAAAAGAAGGGTTTGAAATTTGTGAAGGTAAATGACTTCATATGCCAAACTACCCTTCATTGATATTATTCAAATAGTCAAGAGCTTTATTTCCATGTTTTCAGACTTTTGATTTGTGGTGTGTGGCAACTTGAGGGAATTTGAAAGTGGAGAAATCAAAGTTTTGATTCTAGCAAGCTTAAGAGGTGAGTTTTTGATGTAAATGTTATGACTATTGGTGTAGTTTAGCAAATTCTGGATTTTTGCCCTGATTTCTTGTGATTTCAAAAGTTATGAATTAGGTGATGTAATGTAGTGAAATGGATGCCAAATAGTGTATGGGTGTTAATGGTTTTGGATGGGATTTGAAAAGAGGAAGTTTGACAAAGTGTGGTTTTAGTGATCTTGTGGTTTAGAGATGAGAATTGGTTGTTTGAGTGGAAGTTTAGTTGTTTTGGGTGACCAATGGGTTCTTTGTGTTAAAATAGGTAAGAATGAGTATTGGTAGAAGTTAGGAACCATTGGAGCTTAATTGGTCAATTCTGGAAAATCATATCAGTTGTTGCGATTTGGCATCTGATAGACATCACTCGAGTGAGGGAGGAACTCACTCGAGCACGATATGAAAATTTGGGTATTTTGGGAAGGTCTTCAGGCAGAAACCGCGAGCACACTTCCTGACTTGCGAGTGAGATATGATCCTGCTTTAGTGAGCATGGGCATGCTCGAGTGAGGGAACCGGTTTAAGACTTGGGAATTTATGGTTGCTCTCGGGTAGTCACTCGCTGGGTCTTACTTCCTGGTGCTCGAGTGCACCTGAGGTCATTGCTCAAGTACAGCCTCTTATGCTCGAGTGAGAGTGTATAGTATATAACAGGGTTTTCTCTCGGGTAAACACTTTCTGAGGTTCACTCGCTGGTGCTCAAGTACTGATGAGGGTGTCACTCGAGTAAGACTCCTTTCACTCGAGTGAGCCAGCTCAAAATTCAGAAATTCTTCCTTGAAGGAGGGTCTTCAGGGTAGTTTCGCCTAACCCTCTAGGCATATGTTTAGACCAATAGTCAATAGTCACCTAAAGAGTTCAAATGATAACCAACTTAAAGTATTATAAAATTAAGAACTTGGAAAAGAGATTGACGGGTTGTCCCTAACTTGGTTTTCAGGATTTGATATTTGCCGTCCTCGTGAGCCCGCAATGCCAAGAAACATCGGGAAAGGATCAGGTAGTGACTTTCTGTCTTATACTATGTGTAATGCTCTGTATGTGTGTGTTATCACTGTTTTGTGATGATCTTTGATACTGCTGCGGTTACAGTTGGTGATAGATGTCGTTTACAGCGTAAGCTATCATGATGGTGATTACAGCGTAAGTTGTCGTGATTATGATTACAGCGAGAGCTGTCGTATTGTGTACACAGCCATGAGTGATGTCGTTTGTGGTAAAAACCATGTATCTTTGAGTTGCTGCTACTGTTGTTGGTTGTGATTTGTATACATGCTTTGTGGTTATGCATTGTGTGAGTGATTTGTTACTACTGGGATTCTCTTGAATCTCATTCTTTCCAATGACTAATATTTCAGACAGGGCATATGGCTCGAAGGGGAAGCGGCCAACCCGGAGCAGTTAGGTCCCTTAGGAGTATATATTTGAGTTAGAGATGTTGGTTATACGTTTTGAATATGGGATTACTATATATTTTGAGATGCGAATTCGAGATTCGATTTTTGGTTGTGTAATTCCCTAAAGGAGACCTGTTAACCCTTATATTATGTACGTATAGAACTCGGGAGTTACCGGGGATTTGGTTATACACTCTGATATGAATGAATGTATATTAACTGCACAGGTAATTATACTCGAACATTGAAATTAAGACAAGGATGGGAAAAGATTTTTAAAGATTTTGTGAAAATCCCACTGTGAGGAAGGAATTTAAAATGAGTTTAAATCATCTGATGGTCTCTAATTCGATTTAACTACACATTATCGAATTATAATTACATGTTTAAAGTCAGGGTGTTACAAATTGGGCAAGTGTTGGGAAAATGTCTCTGTTCTGCTGCGTTTTCTAGTTCTGATAGAATCACTCAAGTGATTTGGGACTCACTCGAGTAAGGGATGAAGATCACTCGGGTGAGGATAATTATAACTCGAGTATTGTGCGTATAATCTGTTTTCACTTCAGTTTTTTTGTTGTGCTTTCTGGAAAATCCAAGAGTATGTAGTCTCACTTGCGAGTAAGGGATGAACATCACTCGAGTGAGCCTCCTCATGCTTGAGTGCTGGTGTATTTGACACTAAGGACTTGCTTCTTGGGTTGTCACTGTCGGTTATGGTGCAAGAGTGTGCCTTCTCACTCACGGGTATAGGGTATTCACTCAAGTGAGCCGTGTTGTGCTCGAGTGTAGTGAGCCATCTGGGCTACTGCCATTTCTCTTGTGCTCTCAGGTTCTTTCTTTCTGCACTTCACTCGCAGGTGGTCGAGTGAGGCATTTGGCCTTATCTCTGGTGAGGTCTAGTGTGCTCGAGTGTTGTAGTCTTTGAAAAGTCCTTGTACTCTCCGGTGTTTACTCGCTATCCTTCACTCTCTAGTACCCGAGTGCAGACCATACCATCACTCGGGTGAGGTCTCCTTCACTCGAGTATTCATACAATTTCACTCGAATGAGGCCATCTTCACTCGAGTGCCTCAATAGAAAATGTTAGCTTGTGTTTTCCAAAGGGGATCTTTGGGGATAGTCTTCTAACCCCTTAGGGCTATTATTAGAGGTATTCTTGAGTACTAAAAGAGCAATAATGATAGCCAATTAAGTGTTAAGAAGTCATTGAGAATTGGAATAGAGAGTTGACTCTACGTCACTTATTATAATTCTAGGATACGATATTTGCCCTACTCGGGACAGACCAGCGCTAGGACACACACAGAAGGACTCAGGTAGTAACTCTTTTCTCATATTGTGTATGCTATTTTGGTATGCATAACTTATCATTGAACTTTGTGAACTATGTGCCATGGTCCATTACGGCATGAGCACTTCAACATAAGCTATATAGGGATTGACGCTGGTCATCTCTAGGTCAGCCGTTGTCGTAATTGACATGGATTTTTGTATATCCGACCCGTGGGGCGGTGTTTGTGAATCCAGCCATGGGCTGTGTGTTGATCTTGCCTGTATGGCTTGCGTTAAGAAATGCTTTATATGAATCCCAGCTATGGTGAAATATATTGTGTGGATTGTTGTGATGCAATTCAGTGTAAGCAAACGTAAGGGTAACATGAGTCATGTTTGGCTTTACCATTGTAACTATCATTGTAGTTACTTCGTGTGGATAATGATTTGATTTTATGCCTTATTGTTGTACATACTATGCTTGATTTGACACTACGGGGATTCTTTAGAATCTCACTCTCCCAAAAACCATGTTTTAGACAGGGCAGAAGGTTCAAAGGGAAAGTAGGTGACGAAGAGTATTTAGAGCTCTGGTTTAGGAGTTCCTTTTTGGTTGTTGGTTATCATGTAAATCATTTGGATATTTTTGGATCAATTGTATATGTATTGGGATAGATTGTATAGTTTTGTGTAATCCCCAAGATAAGGGAAAAGTATGTGGGTTTTATGCCTTGGTATAAACCCTTATTTAATAAATGGAACCTGAGTAAGTCAGGAATTTACTTTGCACTCTGATATTTGTAAATGGAATCCACCTGTACAGGCCATTATTGTTTTGTTTTGTGAATATGAGACCATTATGAATAAGTTTTGAAAAAGTTTTTGCAAATTCGATTTTAGGCAAAAGATTACCTTAATAAGTCCCAATCTGAAATATGGTCTCTAATTCTAACATAATTATGTGTTTAAGAACTTAATCTCGGTCTAAGGTGGGAAGGGGGTTACACATGGCACATCGAAGAACATCATTTCCGATCGAGATCCCTTATTCACTTCAAGATTTTGAAGGGCTTTGCATGAGGCTCTAGGTACTCAATTAAGATTCAGTACAGCCTATCATCCTCAGACGGACAGACAGTCAGAGAGGACTATTCAGATGCTGGAAGATATGTTGTAAACTTGTGTCCTCGACTTCAAAGGGAATTGGGATTAATTCCTTCCACTTGCTGAGTTCGCCTACAACAATAGCTATCGTGCGAGTATCCAGATGGCTCCATATGAAGTATTGTATGGGAGGAAGGGCGAATCACCCTTGTGCTAGAATGAGTTATCTGAGAGAAAGCTCTATGGGCCAAATCTTGTTGATCAAACCTCAGCGCAGATTCAAATTATTCGAAAGAGGCTCCTTACAGCACAGAGTCGACAGAAAAGCTACGTTGACAAGAAGAAAAGGCCTCAAGAGTTTGAAGTTGGTAACCATGTGTTTCTAAGGGTGTCTCCAGTCATCGGCATTGGGAGAGCTACCAATTGGAAGAAGCTGAGCCTAAGGTATATAGGTCCTTTTGAGATTCTTGCAAGACTTAGACCTGTTGGGTATCAAGTAGCCCTACCCTCGACCTTGAGCAGACTCTATGATGTGTTTCACGTTTCCTAACTGAAGAAGTACCAACCGGATCCATCTCACATTGTTGAGTATGAAGAAGTTGAGTTGTAAGACAACTTCACATATGCAGTAGAGCCATAACAGATTATTATTTGAGAAGAATGATGCCTCAGACACTGAAGCATTCCGTATGTGAAAGTGATCTGGAAGGGAAGGACACAGAGAGAAGCAACTTGGGTGGCGGAAGCAGAATGTGAAGAAGTTATATGGAGTTTATAGCTCACATTATGTGACAAATTTCGAGGATGAAATTTATTTTTTAGGGGCAGAATTGTAATGCCTCAACTTAGAATTCAAGGCTAATGACTTTAAAAGAAGATGTAGTTACTATTAATAAACACTTTTGAAGAAAATGATATGAATTATGATCCGAATGCATTCTGATCAGTGATTAAACCTTGTATTTAAGCTTAAGTGTGTGATAAAGATTAAAATAAACCCTAAGTATAGGGAGGGCGCATGGTTGGGTGATATGAATGATAAAATGTGTTTGGAGGTCATTCGGTAAGAATTTTCATAATCAGGGGTAAAATAGGTAAAAAGGAATGTTACCAACCAATTGGTCAGTTACCGAAGAGGAAGCTCCTTGGTAACCTAAAGATCAATGGCTGAGATTTAATGAGCAAGAGGGTGGAATTCTATGTATATGTGTTCATGTATGCCATGACAGAGGAAACAAGATCACGACACATGGCATTATTTGGGTCATAGATTATAGTCAAACTTTCAACCACTTATTCCTCTCTTCTCTTTCCCTCTAAGTCGGCTAGTTGCATGGGAGCAAGGGAAAAAATCTGCATCTTCATCATTCTCATCTTCTCTCTCTATTCTCCATTATCGTTAAAGCTCAAGAGGAAAGAGAAAGAAGGAAAGCTTAAGGTTAGTGCTCCATGTGACCTTAAATGCTCAAATACTCTTGATTAATGTTGATCATGGTGATGATAGCTTCATTACTATGATTTTAGATTTTTGAAAGAAGGTGTTTGAGTGTTTGAAGAAATTTGGAGGTTGAGAAATCAAGAAACCAACCTTGGGAAGAGGAAGAGGTGAGTATAAGTTGAATTTTGGCATATCCATTGTAATTGTTAGTTAAGTTTTGAGATTTGTTAATTTTGCCTTGATTTTCATGTGATTTTGAAATGGATGAATTGCCTAGTGTATTGGGGGTGGAATTAGTGTAATATTGTGTCTTTGTGCCATTAGAGTTTGTTTGGGAACTTTGCAAGGAAAATTAGTGCAATTGGTTAATATATGGGAATGTGGTGTCCAAAACAAAAAACTTGTTGTTAGAACGAGAATTTGGATGTTTTGGGTTTTCCATTGAGTTAATTGTGTAAAATTGTGTGGGAGTAATGTTGGATAAGAATTTTGGGATCATTGGAAACATATTGGTTAGATTTAGAAAATTCAATCATCTGCTGCATTTTGGCTTTTGATAAGCCTCACTGGAGTGATATGAGGTCTTACTCGAGTGCAGCATCATGTTTTCTCTTTTCCTTCAAGTTTTAGTTGTACTCCCACGTATAGAAGGTAGAAGTGCACTGTTTCACTTGTGAGTGGTATAAGTCCTCACTCGAGTATGCATATGCTTGAACTATAAGGCCGTATCTCGGGTTGTCACTCACAGCCTATTTTTCAAGAGTGTGTCTTAGCACCCGCAAGTGTTGTGCATCACTCTAGTGCTAGAGCTAGTACTCGAGTGTACTTCTCATTCTAGGGTTTTCTTTGCTCTCGGGTAGTCACTTTTTGTGCCTCACTTTGTAAGACTCAAGTGAGTATGAGTCTATCACTCGAGTGTTGAGTTCAGGGCTCGAGTGCTATGATCATTTTTTGTCTCAGTTGTTGCTCTTGGTCAAGCTCTCGCACGAGTGAGCCATCCTTACTTGAGTGCAAGTCATTTCATCACTTGAGTGTATCATCTATCACTCGAGTGCCTGAGTTAAAAGCAGTGTTTTCACTTCCGAGAAAGGGTTTTGGTCAAGTTTTTCCCAACCTTTTAGGCATGTTTCTAGGTTTCTTGTAGCCACCTAAAGAGTTCAAATGATAACCAACTTTAAGATTATAATAATAAAAATTTGGAATAGAGATTAATCCGTCGCCCTTGATTTTGGTTTATAGGCTTTGATATTTGCCCAGCTCATGAGCCATTTGTGCCGGAGTATGCTCGGAAAGAACAAGGTAGTGACACTTTTCCTTATACTATATGTTTTACATTGTATATTTGATTTATCATTATTTGTGAGACCTTTACCTGCAGCCTATCGGTGTTTCCGATGGGAAGACCATGCCTTCAAGGTGGTGAAGATACGGGGCATGTGAATATGTGAAAGCCAAAAGGCTATTTGTGAATCCTTCACCTACGGCCTATCGGTGGTTCCAGTGGGAGGACCGTGGCTTCAGGGCGGTAAAGATACGAGGATGAGACTATGTGATTATGTGCATATGTGACAGCTTCTTTGCTGTTTTTTGTGATGTTGTGCTGCTTGATGATGTCATTACATGCTTTGTGATTATATATAATACGAGTAATTTGTTACTACTAGGATTCTTTTGAATCCCATTCTTTCCATTGACTAAACTTCAAACAGGGCAAGTGGATCAAAGGGGAAAGAGATAACCAAGGGCGGCTAGGACTCCTGTAGGGTCATTTGATTTTGGGATGTTGGTTATCGAATTTTGGATGGGGATCACTGTACATTCTGTAAATATTATTTTGGATGCGGTTATGTAATCCCCTAATGGGAATCTATAAACCTTTAGTATATATATGAAACTCGGGGGTTGTCGGGATTTTTGTTGTACACTCTGATATATATTAATGTGATTTAACTACATGGGGTAGTTATATTCGAAATGTGAATAGGAGACCAGGTTAAACCAATTTTTAAGGAAGTTTTTAAAAAACCCTATCTCAAGGATAGGATTAAAAATGGAATTTTATCATCCATTGGTCTCTAATTCATCCTAATTACGTATTTTTGAATCATAATTACTGTTTATAAGGCAGGGGGTTACAGGGGTGCTCCAGTGCTTTTTGTAAAGAAGAAGAAGGAAACTTACGTCTCTGTATTGATTATCAAGAGCTAAACAAGGTGACCGTTAAGAACAAGTATCCATTCCCTAGAATTGGTGATTTGCTCGATCAATTGTTTGGTTCCTGTGTATTCTCAAAGATCAATTTGCGATCAAGATACATCAGTTGGGGGTAAAAGCAGAGGATGTAGCAAAGACTGCTTTTAGAACCAGATATGAGCATTATGAGTTTCTAGTGATGCCATTTTTGCTAGCCAATGCACCTGCTATGTTCATGGACCACATGAATCGAATCTTCCGTCCGTACTTGGACCAGTTGATTGTAGTCTTCATTGATGATATACTGGTGTAGTCATAGAGTGAGGCTGAACATGAACAACATCTGAGAACGGTGTTGAACGTATTACGGGATAGGTAACTTTATGCCAAGCTGAGCTAGTGTGAATTCTGGCTTTTAGAGGTAAAGTTTCTGGGCTACGTTGTCTCATAGCAAGGGGTCTCTACTGATCCTTGTAAGGTGGAAGGAGTACTGAACTGGAAGAGACTAGAAATGGTATTTGAAGTACACAATTTTCTAGGTATAGCTGGTTATTATCAGAGGTTTATACAAAACTTCTCTAGAATTGCATTACCGTTGACTAAATTGACACGAAAAGCTCAACATTTTATGTGGGATGAGACTTGTAAGAAGAGCTTCATAGAGTTAAAGTAGAGGTTAACTACAACACCATTATTAATAATCCTAGATCCTGAGTTTTCGTATATTGTGTATACAGATACCAGTGGGCATGGATTGAGATGTGTATTGATGCAGTATGGCTGAGTAGTGACGTATGCATCGCATTAGCTGAAACTTCATGAATTGAACTATCCCACCCACGATCTTGAGTTAGCAACAATAGTGTTTGCTTTGAAAATTGGGAGACATTATATCTATGGTGAGACCGTAGAGTTGTACTATGATCACAAGAGTTTGAAATACTTGTACGATCAGAAAGAACTTAATATGAGGCAGCGCAGATGGATGGAGTTGTTGAAAGATTACAATTTAGAAATCAAGTATCATCCTAGTAAGGCTAATGTCGTTGCTGATGCATTAAGACGAAAATCAATACAGGTGGCAGCCATGATGATCTATGAGCAGAAACTGATTGAGGATTTCAGAGACCTAAATCTATCTAGTCAGATTCTGTTAGGCAGTGGGGTCAGCCAGATATACAACGATTTGAGGGCAGTAATTGAGGAAGCCTAATTGCATGATGAGGAAGCAGAGGCATGATTGATGGGGTCGAGACTCAGGATTACGACTTGTCACCTAGCGGATTAGTCAAGTACAAGAAGCAGATTTATGTTCCACCGCAACCACAACTAAAACAACAAATCCTGGAGGAGGCACATAAGAGTAGGTACACTCTACATCCAGGAGCGACAAAGATGTACCATGACATGAGGGCTTAATACTATTGGCCAGGGATGAAAAGAGAGGTGATTGAGTTCGTTGCTCGTTGTTTTACATGTCAGAAGGTGAAAGTTGAACATCAACAACCATCGAGGCTTTTGACAAATCCTGAGATACCTGACTAGAAGTGGGAAAGCGTTACTATGGATTTCATAACAGGATTGCCTAAGGTCAGGAACCATGACTCTATATGGGTGATAGTTGACAGATTCACAAAGATAGCTCACTTCCTATCGATTAGTATTCACTAATCTCTTGATAGACTGGCAGAAATTTACATTAATGAGATTGTGATATTACATGGTACTCTGAAGAACATTATCTCCAATCGAGATCCACGATTCATTTCTAAGTTTTGAAAGGCGGTATATGAAGCTTTGGGTACCAAGCTTCGATTCAGGACGACATATCATCCTCAAATTGATGGGCAGATAGAACGAACAATCCAAAACCTTGAGGATATGGTAAGGGCATGTGTGCTTGATTATAAAGGTAGCCGGAACAAATTCCTTCCATTGGCAGAGTTTGCCTATAGCAACAGTTACTATTCGAGCATTTAGATGGCTCTATATGAGGCACTCTATAGGAAGAAGTGTCAGTCACCAATATACTGGACTGAGTTGTCTGAGAGGGAATTGTTGAGGCTAGATCTTGTTGATTAGACAACAGAGAAGATAAAGTTGATCAAGCAGAGGTTGCTAGCTGCTCAGAGCTGACAGAAAAGCTATGCAAATAAGAGGTGAAAACCATTAGAATTTGAAGTTGGTGACCACGTGTTCATGAAAGTATAACCTATTACGGGTATTGGCAAAGCTTTGAAAGCAAAGAAGCTGCAATAGAGATACATTGGTCTATTCAAGATCTTAGAAAATATTGGGCCTGTAGCAAACCGTATCGCTTTGCCACCGAGTCTGAGCAGATTACACGATGTTTTTCATGTTTCCCAGATGAAAAAGTATCAACCTAATCCAGAACACGTAATAGAGTACGAAGATGTGGAAATACGCAAAGATTTGACTTACGAAGTCATGCCTGACTGAATCATCGATCAATAGGAAAAGCAACTCAGAACCAAGAGCATTATGTTCATCAAAATTGTCTAGAAAAGGGTTATCGCCCAGAGAGGTTACATGGGAAACAGAGGAAAGTATGAAGAAACATTACCCGGAATTTATGAATGCATAAGCGTAGCAAATTTCAGGGACGAAATTTAATTACCTGGGGGAGAACTGTAACACCCCAAATTTTATATTCACCAAAACAATATTGTAATTATTTGAAAAATTCAATCAAATGGTGAATATTCATGAAATTTGGACCTTATGAGTTTTGAAATATTCATGAGAAAATGGGCAAATTAATTCAAGAAAGGAATTAAATTACAAAGGTGATAGCAAAATCTTAATTTTGCCAATTTAGCCCAAGATTAATTATTTTCCAATTAATTGGAGTTGATTTCAATTAATCAAGGAAAATAAAGGAAAATGTATAATTGGATTATTCTTGATGGAATAAATCAAGAATTGTGAAATTAGAGGGAATTATACATAATTCATTTAAGTGAATTATGGAATTATTGAAACACATTTTATTTTCCCTTCTCTATAATTTCTCCTAGCATGTGAATCATGGAGAGAAAAATTGATTAATGAAATTACATATGCCAAGTGTTATGATCATATGAGGAAGGGACTAAATCATAATTTATTTCCAAGAGCACATGTCAAAATGCTACATGAACATGGTAATGATGACAATGGTGGAGTGTACACTACATGAAGGCATGGACATAGTGATCATGGTAAGAGAAGGTAAGGGAATAGCTTGAGTGAAGGGTTGGATGATCTTGAGTGTTTGGTGGAGTGTGAAGTTAGTCTAATTGGAAGAACACTTGGTTTAGTTGGAGCATAAGAGGGAGCACGTTTTTTGCCAACCAAGAGAGGAGAAAAAGCTAGTTCAATGTTAAGGGAAACCAAATGGAGTAATTATGAAGGAAGCATGGGTGGAGGTATGGTTGGAGACAAGTGTCACCATAACGCCCCTTGATGAAATCAATGGAGTAGGATGAAGGGAGCAATTTTTATGAAGACTTTTCCTTTCCTTTCTCATGTATATTTCGGCCAAGCAAGGGGGGGTGAGAGAGAGAGAGAGAGAGAGAGAGAGAGCTTTGAAGATGTCTTGAGAATTAGAGCGAAGGAGGAAGAAGATTAAGGTAAGTGTTGTCTCTTAAAGCCTTTTCTTGTAAGCATGCATGAAAAATCCTTCTCTAAACCTTGTTCCTTCATGAATATATGATCTTCAAGACTCGTTCTTGGCTCAAGGAGAAGAGAGTGGAGACGTATAGAGTGAGAGGAATCAAGAAGCTTAAGAGGTAACTACATCAAGCTCAAATCTATACTTGTATCAAGTTGATTTTGAAGTTTGTTGTTAGTTTGCTGATTTTTGGTTGAGTTGTAAATTTGGAAAAGCCCTAATCCTAAGGGGTTATGCTTCCCAAATTTCTTTAAATCATGATTAAGAAGTTTTTAAATGAGTTAATAAAGTATTAAAAGTGGAAAAGTACAAGTTTTTGAAGATAAAACACAAAAAGACAATTTTTTCATTTTCTTACCAATATTTTGGCCAACACTGTTCTGAGGTGTAGGAGCTGGATTTTCATGAAGTAGATGGTTCCATTGGATTCAGTGGGCAAAAATAGGGGGTTACAGTTAGTCACTTTTTCGGAAAAGGCTGAAAAAGCATAATTACAAAAACACCCCTAAAACCTTAAATCGGGGTTGTCAAGAGTATTTTCATAATATGATAGTGAACTTGGTAATTTCGAGCTTGAAAATGGATTTCTTGGGAGAAAATACGTCCGAATAGCCCTAGTCAAAAGTTTGGTAAGCGTGCCATCTGGCCCGGTACTGTAGTGCCAGGCCAGGGTCTCGGGGCATTTTGGTAAATTTTCACCATAGAATAATGTAACCACAAAAAAACACTATGGAAGATTCTAAAATGATACTTGGATAGGTTATGATCTATTTCTTGTACATTTAATATTTTAGGACCAAGTCGGAGGCCGGACAAGACACGTTTTACGAGGCACATCTAAAAAGGGGTTTATAAAGCTTTGAGGTAGGGACATTATCCTTTATACATCATTCTATAGCTATGTGATTGTGTGATGCCATTGTTTTAAATGCGCTTTCTTAATCAACATGATTTTCCTAAAGGAAGGCCATTAGTGCCAGAGGTACACTTACACTGGGAGTTGGTGGAAGTCCAACCGATGTAGATTGTGGGGCTGGGCCCTACTCATGTATACATGACGATGCTATGTTTATATTGTTTATTAATTAATATATACCTTGGCGCATGTCATATTTTCTTTCCGCATTTTCTATGAATGATAGCATGTTTCTACTGAGATTCTTTAGAATCTCTCCCTATTTTTAAATAAATATCTAAGCAAGTGCCAGTGGATCGAAAGGCAAAGGCGTAGACGTCGAGAAGTGATTGGCACGTGTCTCAAGGCAAGGTCAAGGCTGGAGGTTATAATTAGTTTATGTTTAAGATATTTTGGGAAATCCTATAAACATTAGAATTACCGTTGTATTTCTGTATTTTTCATATTTCGTTGATGAATGACGTTGGCATTGTAAACGACTAATTTTATCAGTATAATTGTACTTTACTGTATGCCTATGGAATCTTGTCTTTAATACTCTTCGATTATCAAAATGGAAACAGGTGTTGACAATTTATGATTTTGGAAGTTTATGTTTAAAGTTGCCAGAATTCATTTTCTTGAGGCAGAAAACTTACAACGTGTTTTTGATCTGTCAAACTTGGTCCAAAAGATATGAAATTTTACAGGATTAAAGTAGACACCCTGGCGTTTAATTTGATAGGTAATATGAGCCATTTGAACTAGTGAATCGAAAGTTATGATTTTTCAAAATTTGAGCTTGATTCTGGAATGAAATCTGTGACAGTCTGTGTTTGACAAATTTTTGGAAAATGTGTGGTTATAATCAATGCTCTGTGATATTTTTCACTAAAAGATGACTTAAAGTTCTTTTTATAGAACCTAGAACCAACCCATTTGGATTTTTGTAGAATTAATTATGAGTTTTCAAAGTTTGGACTGGAAAACTGGCAAATTATGGGGGCAATGATCAATTAAGTGAGATACTGTATTAATGTGCATCTAGAAGTTTAATGACTATATTTTTCCCTGAAACTAGACTAATTAATGATTGTAACACCTTATTCTCGTAATTGATTGTATGAGCTTGTACACAATAAGTCTGACCCACTTTCATAAAATCATTTTAAATTCTCAATCTCAAGACAGGATTCTAATTGTAGTTGAGTAGGTTTTTTTGAATTTTTTCAAAATCTTGTGGAAGTGTCTTTTAGCGGTTCGCAACTTCAGTATTACCCATCGATTCTTATCTTCCTTTAATTTAATTATAGTGATTTGTTGCTCATTTCTCTGCTCATACTTAAATCATTCATTTACATATTCATCAAGACTATCCAACTAGGCATGTTCATACAAGTATTATCATACAGTGATAAATTACTCATAACAAATTATCACATACAAATCTTTAATTTGCCATCGCGTTTTCTTCTTGAACATCTCTTGCATTTCTCTTCTGAGCTTACCTACCTATATGGTTGGTGAGGAAAAGTGAGATTCAAGAGAATCCCAGTAGCAAACAGTGCTAACAATTGCATACAAGTGCTTTTTGCATGACATGCATGCTTACATAAATTCATGCCAACATAATGACATGTATGTATGCCCAATGTTTGACACATTGCACTAATGGCATTAGTATAAGTAAAACAGAGCTTCACTCATTCACATATGCTTCATGAGATTCATCAAAGCAATTAACATATCAATACACAAGTGCACATAAAAAGTTATGCAAGTTAGGAAAGTTCCCTACCTCTTGTCTTCGTGTCCTCCCCTTGTACCTTTTCTTCCAACTATTGTAGCTTCTTAGAAGTTCTTCCATTTCTTCTTCCTTGACCTTTCATGATCCTAGATACCCAATCACATAATTAGAGACATGATAGAGAGTTATTGGAAGTGCATATCATTAGAATCGAAAGGCACAGCGGAAGAATTTTAAAAATTTTCATTGATCCTAATCGAGGATCTATCAACGGCGTTTAAACCAAGTTGGAAGGATTCATACCTTTTATGATTCATGGTTTTCACGATCTCTAGGAGCCAACACGTCAGGTCCGCTCCCTCTACCGGTATCCACACGAATGCTCTCCAACCGAGACTGCGTGCTAGCACCTCTAATGTCTCATAGGGTTTCCCTTGCGGCTCTCAATTCTCATGTGTATGTCAGTATATATGCTCTATCAAGTTTATAACATATGAGGGCTATTTTCAAATTTCAAAATTAATCATCATTAATTTCGAAATTAATTAACTATTAATTATCTTGATGAGCTAATTAAATAAATTCAGTTTAAATTAAATTTGTTCAACATTTTTAATTTAACATATGTATTTAATCCAAACAAAGAGCCATTAGCTTTAAGTTATCTTCATAAATTAAATCTGAGATACCATATCTCTATCATGTTAGTTATTAGATTTAATTTATCTTAATAAATTAAATTTAAAAATAACACAATATAATAATATCATATAATATATATACATACATATATATATATATATATAATATGTATTTCAAAAATATATATCTATATAATATTATTAATGAATTTTTATATTACATATATACATATATATAAATATAAAATTCGTCTACCCTAATTAAACATTATCTCGTATTGGGTCATTCTTGTGTGTGACCCCGTAGGCCCATATGAAGTTGGCAGTGGGCCAATAACTGTACTAACCCACAAGTCGCAAACAGCCTCTAGCAAGATATAATGACTACCCAATTCATATGAGGATCATTAACACGATGCAACCTGTCATACAACCATGTCATATCCCTTTTGTCACACGATATATCGGTCAAGGATGAGGCATGGATAATGTCATCCTCTTATTCCTGACTATTACTTTCTCGATTCCCGAGTAATCTGACAATAGAAATAGAAACTCCTTTCCATTGTAGTATGACCATACATTTCTCAGACTTACTCATCGAGGGGCCCAGTAATATCTCTCTACTAATGTGAGGGACAAATTCCATCTTGATCATTCATATTCCTCTGCATGAAAACCACCAAGCCCGATTGTAGCCTTTATCATCACCCGGTCAAAGGTGACTTTTGACTAGTTCAAAGCTTAGCGACTCTCATATAGGAATCCATGATAACCTCAGGTCAAAGGGCATTGTGACGTGGTTATACATGAAAAAAGCTTATGACTTGATCCATGTAGCTTTCTCATAATGGGTCGGTCCAGCACCTTATACTCTTACAAGTGCCTAAGACTTTCATTCGTATCTCCATATCTTATCAAAGTCATACTGATCTTGTTTCATCTCTACTCTTGTATAGATGACCGACCAGGGACATTTTAGGACAATCTTGATAAATTATCCAACGATACAATTACCACAGTTAACATGCAAATAATATGATAACATAATGGAGAAATTTCATTAAATCAATAATGTTCAAAGTACATTATTGGCCCTTTGGGCACAATTTCCAACACATTAGTGTCGAAGAAGTTAGGGAGGCTAAACATATCATATTGGTTATCTTTTGAGCCATTTAGGTAGCCATTGGAAGTCCAAACAAGTGCCTATAACGCTAAGAAAGCTAAACAAATAAAAAATGTGAAATGCTGAAACTGGGGTCTTGGTCACAGCTAAGAGGTCATAAACTTTTAGGCCACGACCAAGCAAATCTTCTGTTCTTGGTTCAACATCCAAAAATCATAACTAAATCTAAAAAACTCCAAATAGAGTGGTTCAAATTTCTATGGAAAGCTCTTTAATTTCTCTACATATGAAAAATATAAACCACTGCCATCTACAACTACAAGATTACAGAAATCCATGAATTCCCACATTATTCCAAATTACATTCTAGAAACAGGACATAACTTCAAAAATCCTTAACTTTCAATCTACTGGTCTAAATTGCTTAAAAAACCTATCAAATTAAAGCTAAGGATGTCTACTTTAAGCTTGTAAAATTTCATAGCATTTGGACCAGGTTTGATTAATCAAAAACACGTTACAAGTTCTCTACCTCCAGAAAACAAATTCTGGCATATTTGAACACAACTTCCAAAATCATCATAAATCACCATAAAACCTCTTTTTACCTCAAAATCATCATCACATGAACATAAAAGCTTAAAAGGCTCCCTCTGGCCAAAATTGATGGTTTGAACATCTTAAGAAATACTCAACAAAATCATAGGATATTTGGTTCATACCAAAGCTTACACTTACAGAACTCAAATCTGTGATTTGTTCTTGATTTCGACAGCACTTCCCCTAGGTAGATGGCTCCACACACCTCTGGTCAAGAATAAAAAACCATAGAAAGAAAGCTCTTGTTGAGTAGAGCGACGTTAGAGAAGACTTTGGAAGCTGGAAACACCACATCAATGGTGAAATAGGCTCCAGAACTCAGAAATTTCCACTATTCACTCTCATTCTCTCTTCTTTCCTTTTTCTTATGATTTTAATATTTCTTTCTGTAACCCCCTAGTAATTATATCCGAAATACACGATTAAAATGAAATAGAGACCAATAATAATCAAATAACATTTACTAACCCATCACATGATGGGGTTTTCAAAAATACCTTTCGAAATCATTTATAAACTTGGTCTCATATTCACATTTCGAATACAATTACTACGCGAAGATAAATCACATTCATATAAATATCAGAGTGCACAACATAATCATCCCAGTAATCCCAGGTACATACCTTCGCTAAAGATATACAGGGCACAATTGCCCATTACAATTGCCCACTTTAAGGGTTTTAGGGGCGTTTCCGTAATTATGCTTTTTCGGCCTTTTCCAAAAAAGTGACCAACTGTAACCCCACCTAATTTTCACTCCTGAACTCAATGGAATCATCAAATCATTGAAAATCCATCTCTAACCCCTCCAAACCAGGCTTGGCCGAAATTCTCAATTCCCCGGGAAAAATTGGGGTTTTTCGGTTTCGGCTCCTTAAACGCGTTCCTTTCTACTCCTAACCACTTTATTGACTATTCCATTAGGTTACAACCACCATTTAGTACCAATTTGGGCAGCATAACAGCCCCACATACCCATTTCCAAAAATTAAAACCAATGGCAATCCGGCGAAATTTCACCGATTAAATTGCCCACAGCAGCTAGAATAGTCAATATACAAGAGTTTGGAAGTTACCTCAAGCTCCCACTAGCTTTTCCTTGACTTGGCTGAAAACCCTAGGTGTTTTAACACCAAAAGAGGAGCTTCCAAACCTTAAAGAACATAAAGGAGTAGCTTAGGATCGGAGTTATACGCGTTAGGAGCTAGATCGTCGGAGAAATCGGCTTACCTTGTGATTTTTCTTCTCTTTCTCTCTCTAAACTCTCTCAACTTTCTCACACTATGTTCAGGTGCTGTGCGTGAATGAGAAGCTGAAGATGATGAGAAGATGTTTTAATTCCATGCTTATGTCATCTTGCCTTTTGATGATGTCATAATTCCCAAAATTGGCATTTTCGGATTTTCTGGCAGATTTTCTGCCCAATCTTTGAAAAATCATAACTAATTCTCGAAAAATCTAAATGAGGTGATTCCAAAGCCAAATGAAAGCTATTTAAGTCCTCTATATAGGAAAAATATTTACCAATACTAGAAATCACCACAAAAATCCAGAATTACACAACTTTCATCACTGCCCCAAAACAGAGTCCACTTTCAACCTCAAACTTTGGACAGTCATATCTCCCCGTTCCCAACATGAAATGGCACAAATTATATGTTCATTTTGAAGCTTGGGATGTGAAATTTAATACTGGAAAGTTTCATAATTTTCTGACATCATTTGCCTAGTAAAATCGTCCACACGAGAAGACTGCCCAGACAGAATTCACACTGGACAGCATTTCCAATTTTTTGCAACCAATGTGTCCAATCCAATTTAAATCAATTCCAATGATTAAATACCACAACATGACACCATTTCCATCACAATACCCCATTCAATTATTCCCTCTATTCTAAGTCAATTTGGATGTTAATCCACAATTGAACTCAAATATAGGGTTTTGGCGTTGCTCATAACACAAGCGACTACAATCCACTTTATATTCTCTAAAAAGGTTCATTAATCACTAACTACGTCCACTTTTGTAGTCATTAACTCATAATCACAATTTGGGATCTTGCTAAACCGGGGCTTAGAAATCCACTAATCTCAGGCTTATTCTCTAACCTCGAGTCTCGAAATTTGGGGTATTACACTTTCTCTCTGTCCAAGTGTGCTGGACAAAATGTGAGAGGAGAAAGGGAGCTTTTGGATAATTATCTCATTGAAACAAAACACTTAGCCCACAAGGTACCAAGTGTCAAGAGCTCATGGTTTCTTCAAAAAGTAAGTAATTAATTAGTTACCATAATTGGTTTGGTTACCATTTTAGTTATCCTACTTCAGCCAATATTTGTTCCAATTAAAGGAAAAATAAATGGTTGCTTGCTTTATTAGTCAAATGACCATTTTGCCCTTACATTTATTTCCATTTTTGCCCTTGCTAGAAAGCTGGGCAGAATTTTCATCAAAATTTGAAAATTCAAATATTTATTTATAGAGATCCAATTGGTGTGATTTTAAAGGCTATGGGACCTTTGTTAAGTTTATTTTTAGGGAAAAATATAGCCTTTAGCCAACTAAAAGCTCACAATTCCCAAAATTATTGTTTTTGAACACTGCTACTTAAAATCGCCAGTACCACTAGGTTAACTTCAAAAATACATAACTTTTTGTGTACAGCTCCAAATGACATATATGACCTATCAAAGTAAAGCTTGATAAGTCTACTTTTATATTAGAAAATTCCATAGAAATTGAACATTATTTGCCTATTCAACAATGTCACACAACTGGACTGCGACATAAGAAAAATGCACCGACGGAAAATCCTCATTCCTGCTACTCTTGCTAAACCGGGGCTTAGCAGTCCACTTGATTCAAACTTATTCTCAAGCTTCTAATCATAAAATTCAAGATATTACATGACTTCAGATAAAGGGGTTTGGTTTTTCCCCTGACCATTTGGAACTAAATCCCATACTTTTGTTCATAAACCAGTCTCTAAAAGTCATTATGGTTCCTTGACATTCTTGACACTCTTACCGAATAGGGCTTGGTAGTCTATTAAATTTAGGCTTATTCTCTAGCCTCTAGTCCCAAAATTCAGGATATTACAAGGATCACATAGCCTTTGGAATCATCACAATTGGACATCTGTATAATTAGTTATGAATTTTCAAATATTATTGAAAATTATGGCAGATTTTGGTAATTAGGCGAAAATAAGAAAGTAAGGACAATTGGTAATTAATTTGAACTTTAATGGATAAGTAAAGCCCATAAAGTTAGTATGGGCCCATTAAATATGCATTGGGCCTAATGTGTTAATTTAAGGTTAAACAACCAAGGTGTCTTGGGTTATTAAAATTTGGGACAAGTATGGGCTCAAAGAATAAAGACAAGTCCTAAAGACTAAAGTAGCCCATTGGACATTTATTTGTCATGGCTCTAATAATATGGATATTTATCTAGGGCCATGAGATGACAAAGATGAGAGAATGGAAGCAACTTCAAAGGTTGGAAGAAAAGGTAACAAAAAGCGGACTTAAAGACAAAAGGTAGTGAACTTACTTACTTGCATGTATGTGATGTTTATGCTATGTATTGATTTGTTGTATTGCTTTACTTGATTATGTGAAGCATGTATGCATAAAAAAAGCTTTTTTTCAGTTTTTGCTGTAGCCATAAGTATATTGCATGAAACATTGAACATGCAGAATATCATTATGTGAATATGAGCCTATGTAAAGCAAGCATATCATGCACTAGCATTCATCTTACATGTATTGTTTGTAATGTTTGCTACTGAGATTCCCCCGAATCTCACCCTCCCCTACCAACCATATAGGCAGCTAAGCGCAGAAGAGGAGTGCAGGAGGTTGTACCAAGAAAGAAGTTGCAATGAAGAAAAGAAGAATTATTCATGCACTAGTCTGTTATGTAAATTAATATATTTGTAATGGTTAACTGTATAAGTTGTATAATGAATGAATTAATTATCTAAGTGTGATAATTGAATTAGACATTATTGTTGGAAATTGTGCCCTAAGGGCCAATCATTGTACTTTGAACATTATTATTTTAATGAAATTTCTCCATTCTGTTATCATATTATTTTCATGTTAACTGTGATAATTATATCCTTGGATAATTCATAAAGATTGTCCTAAAATGTCCCTAGACGGTCATCTATGTGGGAGCAGAGATGAAACAAGATCAGTATGACTTTGATAAGATATGGAGATACAAATCAAAGTCTTAGGCACTTGTAAGAGTATAAGGTACTGGACCGACCCACTATGAGAAAGCTACATGGATCAAGTCATAAGCTTTTCTCATGTATAACCACGTCACAATGCCCTTAGACCTGAGGTCATCATGGATTCCTACATGAGAGTTGCTAAGCTTTGAACTAGTCAAAAGTTACTTTTGACCGGGTGATGATAAAGGCTACGATCGGGCTTAGTGATTTTTCATGCAGAGGAATATGAATTATCAAGATGGAATTTGTCCCTCACATTAGTAGAGAGATATTACTAGGCCCCTCGATGAGTGAGTCTGAGAAATGTATGGCCATACTATGATGAAAGGAGTTTCTATCTCTGTTATCAGGCTACTAAGGAATCGAGAAAGTAATGGTCAGGAACAAGAAGATGACATTATCCATGCCTTATCCTTGATCGATATATCGTGTGACAAAAGGGACATGACATGGTTGTATGACAGGTTGCATCGTGATAACGATCCTCATATGAATTGGGTAGTCGTAATGTCTTGTTAGAAGCCGCTTGCGACTTTTGGATTAGTATAGTTATTGGCCCACTGCCAACTTCATATGGGCCTACAGGGTCGCACACAAGAATGGCCCAACACGAGATAATGTTTAATTTAGGGTGGACGAATTTTATATATATATATAATATAAAATTCATTAATAATATTATATAGATATATATTTTTGAAATATATATCTTATATATATATATATATATATATATATATATATATTATATGGTATTATTATATTGTGTTAGTTTTAAATTTAATTTATTAAGATATATTAAATTTAATAACTAACATGATAGAGATATAGTATCTCAGATTTAATTTATGAAGATAAATTAAATCTAATTGCTCTTTATTTGGATTAAATAAATAGTTTAAATTAAAACTGTTGGACATATTTAATTTAAACTGAACTTATTTAATTAGCTCATCAAGATAATTAATAGTTAATTAATTTCGAAATTAATGATGATTAATTTTTGAAATTTGAAAATAGCCCTCATAGGTTATAAACTTGATAGAGCAAATATATTGATATACACATGAGAATTGAGAGCCGCAAGGAAACCCTAGGATACATTAGAGGCTCTAGCACGCAGTCTTAGTTGGAGAGCATTCGTGTGGATACCGGTAGAGAGAGCAGACCTGACGTGTTGGCTCCTAGAAATCATGAAAACTCTGAATCATCAAAAGGTATGAATCCTTCCAACTTGGTTTAAATGCCGTTGATAGATCTTCGATTAGGATCGGTGAAAAATTTTAAAATTCTTCCGTTGTGCCTACCGATTCTAACAATTATTAATCGCATGGTACAAGCCCATTAGTTAAGAGACATTCCACACATAAAAATGAGCAAAGAAGAATTATTCACGCACTAGTAAGTTATGTAAATTAAAATATTTGCAATGGTTAACTGTATAACCCGTATGACGAATGAATTAATTATCCAAGCGTGATAATTGAGTTAGACATGGGTAATTGCACGGTACGAGGCCATTAGTTAAGAAACCTTCTGCACATAAAAATGAGCAAAGAATCACTCTGATTAAGATAATAAGGAGAATTAAGAAACAATAAGTAGTTACGAAGAAGTTATAAACCACTTTATGATAGTTTTTGTAAAGTTTTGAACTTTTCTGAAAAACCCACTAACTACAGATTCGAATCTTGTCTTGAGGTTGGGAATTGAAAGAACTTTATAAAGAAATGTTGTTTAGTGGCTCGAATTCACAGCGTAAAACTCATCATATTGATTATAGAAGTAAGGTGTTACAATACTGAAAACAAATATTGACATAATGATGATTAAATTTGTAATTGTTTTGTATGAGAATTATGGTACATACAAATATATACGTAATCAGTTCCTTATTTTTAACATATATGGTTTGCTTGTGTACAGTAGAAATTTTCAGTAGTTAATCAGACGTGAAATATTCCTTATTTTAACATTTTTCAGGTAAATGTTGTAATAGGAAGTAGGAGAAGGTACATGTGGAGTGAGCCCGAAGGCTCTGTTGTGCTTCTAGAGTATATGTTATGCCACTTTATATTTAATTGCCATGACACTAGGATTATTTTGTTATAAAATCCATTGATTAATAAATCTTTTTTTCTTACTAAACATTTCAAATAATACTTGGAGCTATTTGGCAAGTGTTGTTTGGACTTGTATATTAAGTATATGGGTTTTAAGGATGAGCTGTTACATTTTTTGTATCAAAAAATATAACGTTTTTGTGGCCATTTATTTTATTGTTTTGAAAAATATTTTCCTGAAAGTTTGATTTATTTACACTTCTTAAAAGTCATGGCAATTTAAATATATATGAACTGTGCACTTCCCTTATTATTTTTGATTCTTATTTAATTTAATAAAAAGTAACTTATAGCATAACACTGGCCTTCTTATGAGTTTGTTGTGTTGTACATAGGAGGGGAGAAAAGGGTGTGAATTCAAAAATTTTTGAGTGACCAGTAATTGGCCAGCGCACTAAAACGATGCAAGCGAAAAGCATATAAAAAAATATAATATCGAATTTCATTGAGAGGATGTGATTAGAAACAGGAGATAAAGAGGAGAAGACAACAACAATAACGACCACAATTTAAAAAAATTCATGAACCGACACCTCGCAATGGTCAAACTATAGGACATCTTTATCCTCCAATCACCGTCTATTGTAACCATGTGTTTTCTTCAAACATGTGGCCACCCACAAGTTTACACCTACCTCTTCCACAATCCCTTCCCTTTCTGACTTTGGCCACGTCATGCACTCATCTTAATCTCTTTATTGAATATAAGGGTGCCCCTCATGTTTTATAATTCACACTAATAAATCTCAGGTGCTTTTAGCAATTCACACTATAATAAATCTCAGGTGTTTTGTTTGGATGGGGAAAATGGAAGAAGGATAAGTAAGAGAAAGCTTTCGAACATAAACAAAAATAGTAAATAAATCTATTTTTAAAGTTTTTCTTCCTGATATTATTTTCTCTCCCATTCCTCATAATAATTAAATACACACACATACACAAATATAGCTGAAACTGCCATTTTTGTTTATGAAGTTAGTAAACGGTAGCTTTGCATCATTAGAAATTTAAATATTCGATAATTGTTTTTCTGTTCTCAAAACCACATACACAAAGAAATCCGAACAAAAAAATAAATATATAATGAAAAAGAAGAATGAGTTCCAACTAAAATGATGGGTCAAATTTAAAAAAAAAAAGGGGTAGAGCCCATAAATAGTTAAATACCTTATTTAAGGTCAACATTTCAATTTTCAGATATTTATAGATAACTCTCTCCCTAAGTACTTTATAATCTTAATTTCCTTATTTCCACTTTTTATACTTTTTCCCTTTTTATAACCTAAGATCCAAAAGCTCCTTTATGAATTTCTGGTGTAATTGCTTTTTTTAAATTTATGTGACATGTGTACAAAAATTTGGTTTGGGGTTTATCATCATTAGATTCTTGAATGAACATGGAAACATGACAACCATATGGGAATGAATGACATAGTTGACTATACATTACTGTGCATGTATGATGATGATTTAGCTTGAGAAATGTGGTTATGAGATATGTACTGTATTTCCCAAAAGTTGTGGTTTAGTGTGTTTAGCGTTTTAAGCGTGAGTAACTTTCCGTCTATTTAGTTGTCATATAGATTGATCCTATAAGTTTGTGAAGCATAACATGTATCTAATCCATGGGAATTTATAACTGATATTACAATTATTAGATTGTTTGGTGATAATGTTAGATATTTTATTATTTAATATAGATTATATCTAGATATTATTTTATTATTATTTTTAAATAAAATATCCCCTGATTGTGGCCCGTACATGATTTGAATAAAAATTTGATTTAGGGTTACCTGCCTGGTTGGTAAGCTGTTACAAGTATTAATGAGAGGCTATAAATAGTGTAGGTGTAACCCCCTCCGTAATTATATCCGAAATACGCGATTAAAATGAAATAGAGACCAATAATAATCAAAACTCATTTAAAATCCCATCCTTGAGATAGGGTTTTCAAATATACCTTTCAAAATCATTTATAAACTTGGTCTCATATTCACATTTCGAATACAATTACTACGCGAAGATAAATCACATCCATATAAATATCAGAGTGCACAACATAATCATCCTGGCAATCCCGGGTACATACCTTTGCTAAAGATACACAGGGCACAATTGCCCATTACAATTCTTCAAATGGGGATTACACAATCTCATTTCAAATTCATAACCATATATTCAACCGAATCATATACAGTCTTCACAACTCATTGGTAACCAACTACCAACTTTCATCTCGAAGGAGTCCTAGCTGTTCCCTCCACGAGCCACTTGCCCTGTCTAAATTATTGGTAGGGGAGGGTGAGATTTAAGAGAATCTCAGTAGGGAAACATTATCAATATGCAGGCAAGATAAGTGTTTAATGCATGACATGCTTGCATCACATAACTCATGCACACATACAATGACAAATCTATAAGCTCAATGCTTCGAACGATACACATGGCCATAGCATATATTGAAACATAGCTTCAAATCATTCATACATGTTCCACATAATCAAGCAAAACAATAACATGCATCAACACATTAATATAGTTATCAGAGCATGCAGGAGAGATAAGTTTCATACCTCCAGTCTTTTCTCCTCGATTTACGTGCCAACAACTCGGGGCTTCACATTTGATCCTAAAATGTCAAATGTACTATTTAGATACTTCCATAGTGTTTCTGGGGGTTATATGAAGCTATATTGAAAAATTACTAAAATACCCCCGAGGACCCGGCCTGGCCCGCCGTACTCGGTCCGGCTGTACTTTTCTTAAAATTTTGACATGGGCTATTCTAACATATTTTCGCCCAAGAAATCCATTTCGAGACTCGGAATTATCAAATTCAATGTCAATTTACAAATTTACCCTTGGCAGCCCTACTTTAAGGGTTTTAGGGGCGTTTTCGTAATCATACTTTTTCGACCCTTTCCAAAAAAGTGCCCAACTATAACCCCACCTAATTTTTGCTCCTGAACTCAATGGAATCATCAAATCATTGAAAATCCAACTCTAAGACCCATTTCTAGAGATGGCCGAAATTCTCAAGTATTCCAGGGAAAATTGGGGTTTTTAGGTTTCGGTTCCGTAAATGCGTTCCTTTCTACCCCTAACTACTTTATTGACTATTCTATTAGGTTACAACTACCATTTAGTACAAATTTTGGCAGCATAACACTACTAACACAACATTTCCAAATTTTACAATCAAAGACAATCCGGCGAAATTTCACCGATTAAATTATCCACAACAGTCAGAATAGTCAATATACGAAAGTTTGGAAGTTACCTCAAGCTCCTAATAGCTTCTCCTTGACTCGGCTGAAAACCCTAGCCTCTTGAACACCAAATTTGCTTCTCAAACACCTTAAATAACATAGAAGAGAAGTTTAGGAACAAGGTTATACGCATTAGGTACGAATTCACCAAAGAAATCAACCTACCTTGTAAGTTCTCTTCTCTTTCTCTCTCTAAAAGCTCCCAAACTTTCTCTCTCTCTCTTGGCTTCTGGTTCAGCAAGAAAATGAGAGCTGAAGATGATGAGAAAATGTTTTAATTTCCATGCTGATGTCATCTTTTATTTTGATGATGTCATCATTCCCATTTTCGGATTTTCTAGCAGATTTTTTGCCCAAACTTTGAAAAATCATAACTAATTCTAGAAAACTCAAAATGAGGTGATTCCAAAGCCAAATGAAAGATATTTAAGTCCTCTTCATAGGAAAAATATTGGCCATTACTAAAAATCACTACACAATTCCAGAATTACATAAAACTCATCACTGCCCCAAAACAGAGTTCAGTTTCCATCCCAAACTTTGGACAGTAATATCTCCTAGTTCACAAAATGAAATGGCACAAATTATATGTCCATTTTAAAGCTTGTAATGTGAACTATAACACTGGAAAGTTTCAGAATTTTTAGACACTTTGGTCATTCAAAACATTCACACAAACTGACTGCCCAGAATAGAGTTTCACTGGACAGAATTTCAGATTTTGTATCTTTGCTTCCATTGGTTCCATTTTCATACCAAACATCATTCCCACATAAATTTTCACAAGGAATCCATTGGAAACACCAAATCAATCAAATTCACATCACATTGACATGTTTTCACGATAATCTCAACATGTCAACACAATTCACATTCAATTCTTCCCTCTATTCTAAGTCAATTTGGATGTTAATCCACAATTGAACTCAAATACAGGGTTTCGGCGCTGCTCACAACACACACGAATCACATTCGAGTGCCAAATCACATCATATTCTCCAAAAGGGTTATTTATCACTAACCACATCCACTTTTGAAGTCATTAATCCTTAATCACAATTTGGGATCTTGCTAAACTGGGGCTTAGCAATCCACTAATCTCAGGATTATTCTCTAGCCTCGAGTCTCAAAATTCGGGGTATTACAGTAGGTCAGGTCTTAGAGTAGTAACATAGAAAACCCACTTACTTGTTCCTTAAGGGTTCCCTAATGGATGACAGTTATTCCTAGATCATCACTGTGCCTTATCTTTCCGTTAGAAAAATCCTGAGTTATTTTTTTCTAATCTCTTTTCCCCTTTAAATTCTTAGGTTATGAGATATAACTTGCAGAGTTACTATGGCTACAGGTACTACTGATAAAGTCTTCTGCTGTTACTCTTAATTTTAGGGTGTATTCGGATTAGCTTCTAGAGAATAGCTTCTGGAGAATAGATTCTGAACAGAATAGATTATGACAAAAAAGTGATTTTGATAAAATGAGAGTGTTTGGGTATTATGGTCAGAATAGCTTTTTTTATGGTGTGGGGCCCATATAATGAGAAAGGACCAATGAGAGAGAGGGGGTGGGGCCCACATAAAAAAAAGGACTAATGAGAGAGCGGATGGGGCCCACACAAGAGAAAAAGTAGAAACAAAATTTCCCAAAACCTAGATTTAGAAAAATTTTGAGTGTTCATCAACCAAACCTAAGTTTTGATTCAATTGCCGAACACACACTTAAAGTTTATATATTATGTATTTAGGAATTATCTTTATATTTATTCCAACAGATGAAGCTACAAAATGCTAAGAAGGTTCTATAATAATGTTTGGATTGCATGTATATGTATGCATTTTGAGCTTTTGAGCGAGTAGTTTTTAGGACATTCACTCTTGAAAAACTTACATGTTATGGATGTTTCAAATTTGACATGTCCATATATCAAGTATTGATTATGTATGAGAACTTTGTCCTTTCACTATCCAGAAAGCAAAGGTCTTGGTTGAGTTTTAAGAAATAAGAATCCTTCATAAAGCCTTGTTTATTTTTTTCATGTAAAATTTATGTGTGTATTTATATATAGCCAAATCCAATTCAATTGTGAAGGGTTTAATTATAGAGCGGTAGGCAATAAATTTGTCAGGCGCCCTCTATTAGGTTTAAAAAGAAACTTTTATTTTATTTTCATGTAAATGAAAGCTTTGTTTTTTATATTTCAGTGAGTACTTTGAAATGTTTATCGAGATTGAGAAAGTTATCATGATGTTGATGAGTATTTTGATAGAAATTGCATAGTGGAACCTTATGATTTGAATTGTAAAATGTGTGTGTGTGTGTAAGTGTTGAGAATTCAGATGTTATGGCATGTGTATGAAAATGATTTGAATAGCATGATATGAATGTGAAAATCTTAAAAAATTCATGTTGAGTTATTTATTGACAATTATTGTGATGAATAGACTAGGATGAGATGAAGTAGTTTGTTCCACCACATGGTGCAGCCTCCATTGGTGCACGATGGTTGGCTTTTTATTGCCCCACTAGCTCAATGAGGGACTGCTCCACTGATTCAATGAAAGGTTGCAAAACCCTACTAGTTCAACGAGGGGAAAAGACCCATAATCTGAACATGTGCTCTGTGGATTTTAGCCAATCCTCATTATATAACCAGTGAGCTTTTGAGTGGCTAGTAACATGGATAGTAACTTAGCCCATAAGTCTAGTTGGCGGAAATAAGGCAGTTCAGTTGGATTAATGGAAAGCAACTTAGGAATTGTGATATGAATTTTGTGACATAGAAACTGTGATATGAAATTTGTGATATGAAAACTTTGTTATATAAATTGTTCCACATGACACTTCATGAACACATATTAGCATGTGTTTGGATGAAATGAAGGCTTGGAAGAGGATAAGAGGCTTTTAAAAATATCACACTCTACCTCCTTGAATAATTATTGTTTTATCACAAATTTACCACATATTTTGCTTTTGACTTTTCCACCTTCATTTTTTTTTGTTTTGGCCATAGATATTTTCTTTTCCTCTCTCCCATTTAACTTGGACAAAATTAATGGCCCATTGGAAGAGGATAATTGCTTTTTGAAATATCAAAATGTTATCTCTTTAATAGTACTTTTAAGTTGCCTACAATTTTTTACTTTTCAAAATTTCACCTTTTTGCTTGGTTTAATTACTTCAACTTGGCAATGGGAATTCAATCATCAAGTCCCTTTTCCTCTTACCCAAAAGTGACGAAAGTAGGCTCTTGGAATAACCAAGTATGCTTTTTCAATTATCACAATTTATCTACAATTGTTGACTTTTCAACTCAATTTTACTTGGCCAATACTACTCCATCTTACTTTTAATTTGGACCAAGTATATATTTCCCTTCTTGCCTTTCCTTGTTGGACGTCCAAGAGCACATGAGAAAGGAAAAATTATGGTCTTTGGATTAAATCTAACCAAATGATTATTTTGCTCATATATTTTTGCCATTACCTTTTCAATTTTGCACATAGACTAAAAGCTGACAAAATTTTCATCAAATTTTGAAAATTCATATATTTATTTATAAATATCTAATTGTATTGAATCCAAAGGTTATGTGGCCCTTATTAAGTCTATTTTTAAGAAAAAATATTTTCTTTAGCCAACTAGACGTATAGCATTCCATAATTATCATTCATTGGACACTGCCATAGAAACTTGCCAGTTTCACTTGTCTAACTTCAAAAATATATAACTCTTTGTGTACAGCTCCAAATGACTTATATAATGTATCAAAATTAAAGGTTGATAAGTCTGCTTTTATTCTGGAAAAGTTCACATTCATTAGACATAATTTGATTATCCAAAATCATCATACAACCAGATTGCCACGCAGAAAAACACACTGGCAGCAAATCCAAGCTTTACAATTTTTATTCCAAACATAATCATGTTGTGTGTGACTACTAATTGCCTTGTTTTGTCATTCCATATACTCTTTACTTCACCTTTTTATTCCCTTTAATATAAGGAATTTTGTGTGAATAAAATTTGAGATGTTACAAACGGCGTGCCACATAGTATTTAGTTTTCAAATTACATCCCATTCTTTATCTTCACAATGTATTTCACAATAATCTCTTAGGGTTATCAATATTCTCATTCTCATCAAATTCCATTGCAATTATAGGTTCAACATACATTAGATGTATTCATTAATCTTATGTCATCATGCTGGACATCACAAATCACGTATCATAATTTCATTATCACAAGACAATTACAAGGTGTAATGCCCCAAATTTTAATTAAGGGCTAATAATAATTATTGAGAATAATTTGTGAATTAAAGATTGAATTATTATGTGTTGTGGCAATTTCGGTAAATGTGCCAAAATCAATGGGAAATTAGAAAGAATGGAAAATTGTTGGTTAATTGGTCAGTAATTAATGAGAAAATTAATAACTAACTAAGAAGAAATGAGTTGTGTGACCAAATGGCTAATGGATTGGTTAGAGTAACTAATTAGTTACTTACTTTATGAGAGCCAATGACATTAAGACAAGTGGCAAGTCAAGAGGAAGAGATAGGGCATTGGGAAAAGTCAAATTGGGGATTTAGAAATCATTCTTTCTCTCTCTTTCCCTCCTCATTTTTGGCTGGAGGTATGGGTGCCCAAGAAACCAATCATTTCTCCTTCTTCAAGCTTCCTTCTCTCTCATTGTTGTCCTCCATTGCTGCCCAAGGAGAGAGGAAGTGTTCTTGGTCAAGGTAAGTTATTTAACCCTCTTAATGACCTCTAATGAAAAAACTCTCTTCTATAATATTGTTCCTTGAGTTGAGGGCTTCATTTTAATGGTTTTAGATTTTCCATTTGGGGGTGTTTGAGTGCTCAATGAAATCTAAGGATTTGTGAACCAAGGAATCTCTGAGAAAGTTATAGAGGTGAGTAAGACAATCCTTTCCATATAGGTTTTGTAGCCATTGATTGAGTTTTGAATTTCTGGGATTTTTTGGCCTATTTTTGAATATGAGGTTCATTGTGTAGTTGAGATGTTGTGGTCATGAGATTGGTGTTTTACGATGTGTCTTGGATAGAAAATATTGTTTTGGATGAGAATTGTGAAGTTTATGGATTTTGGGTAAATGACATTGTGTTGTTTCTTGTGTTATAACTTGTGAAAGCAATGTGAATATGGTTATTTTGATGTCTCTATTAGTTTCCTTGGGAAATTTTATGTGGGAATGAGTTTGGAACGAATTTTGGAACAATTGAAGACTTAGTTGCAAAACTGGAATTCTGGAAATTTGTTAAGTATGAAAGTTCTATGCAAGTGGTCAACTTTGCATGGTAATTTGAAATAGAAAATGATTTCTAAATGAGGTGAAACTTTCTAGTTTTGTAGTTCACATTGTAAGCTTTCTATTGGTATAAAGTTTGGCCAATTCTAAGTTCTGTGCTGAGAGTTATGGTCGTTTGAAAATAGCCAAGAATCAGGACATTTTTTGGCCACGGCCTATAACTTTTGTCCATTTCTTGGCCGCGGCCCAAATGTTTCTGTCCAATTCTTGGCTGCGGCCCAGGATGGCTGGTCGTGACCCAAAACTTTCTGACCATATCTTGGCCACGGCCCAAGGGTGGGATGGCTGCGGCCAACCCCTGTTATGTAGCACTTGAAGTTTCAAAATGTGGTCTTCAATCTAATGTTTCCCAACCCTTTAAGGCTTTTGTTAGAGATATTTATAGCTTCCTAAAGGATATTAATGATAACCAAATCTAAGTGTTGAGAAGTCAATTGAGTATTGGAATAAAGAATAACATTTCGTCCCTAATTATGAATTATAGGATACAATATTTGCCTTACTCGGAAGAGGCTGGTACCAGAGCACGCTCGGAAGGACCAAGGTAGTTACTTTTCTCTCATGTTGTGTATGATACTTGGTATGCATGACTTATCATGGTATTATATGTGTTATCGGCCATAGGGCATTACAGCGTGAGCAGTTCAACATGAGCAATCGTAGGGGGTGATGGTTATCACACCTACCCCTGTCGTTGTATCTACCGTTGTAATTGCTAAGGCTGCGTTGTGGAATTGTGAATTCCTATTTAATTACCCAGTCAGTGTGGTTGTGTATATGTGAAATATTTTATATGGATCCCAGCTGTGGTGATATATGTGATATGAACATGTGGTTGTGCAATACAATGTGAGCACTTCAGAGTGAGCAAACATGATATAACTACCGTTGTAGTTGTTATGTGGTGTGAATATTTACTTTCATACTTTATGATTGTGCATATTATAAGTGATTTGTTACTACAGGGATTCCTTAGAATCTCACTCTCCCAAAATACATTTTTAGATAGGGCCGATAGTTCTAAAGAAAAGCGGGTGATGAAGAGTGGATAAAGCTCCAGGCTAGGAGTTTATTTTGGATAAATTGGTTATCATACTTTTGTATTTTGGATATCTTGTTGGGGAAACATTTGTATATGGACATTGGATAGTTTTGTGTAATCCCCTAATTAAGAGAAAATGGATTATGGGCATTGGTGCCTTGTTAAACCCTTATTTGATTAATGGATCCTGAGTGTGTTGAGAATTTACATTGTACTATGATATTTATAAATGAAATTGTACTGTACAAGCCATTTGTGTAATTGTAATGTGAATATGAGACTGTTGTTGATCAGGTTTTAGAAAGGTTTTTGAAAACGATGTTTTGGGTAACAACAATTTTAATAAGTCCTAAATAATCTTACGGTCTCTAATTCCACATAATCATGTATTTATGAACTTAATCTCGGCTTTGATTGTGATGGGGGCTTACATTTATGGTATCAGAGCTGTAGTTCCTGACAAGGGTAGGAATTGCTAGGATAGTTGTCATAGTTGGTTGCCTTAGTCATAAATGATGACTTAGGATTGGTTATTATATACACATGAGTATTTCTGAAGGTTGTGGATATATATATATATATATATAAGTATTATAGACTATGTGTATACATTGCTATGAAAATGACATGGTGAATTATTGTAGAGTTAAAAGACAATATGGTTCATCCTAGACTCAGACTAGACCCAAAGGTGGAGAAGTTGGATGACAATCTACCTGACCCTATACAAGAGATGATGAGTTTAATCCAAGAATAAAGAGATATAATTGTTGAGCTAAGAGAGGAGCTCAGGTAGGAAAGAGCTAAGCGTAATGCTAAGAGGGGTCAATCTACTCAGAGGAAACCCAAGCAGAGACTCGTCACGAGGAGACAACTGATGTAACCCCCTTCCCACCTTAAGTCGAGATTAAGTTCTTAAACACATAATTAAGTTGGAATTAGAGACCATATCTTAAATTGGGACTTATTCAGGTAATCTTTTGCCCAAAATCGGATTTTTAAAAAAATTTTCAAAACTTATTCACAATGGTCTCATATTCACAATACTAAACAATAATGGGCTGTACAGGTGGATTCCATTTATAAATATCAAAGTGCAAAGTAAATTCCCGACTCACTCGGGTTCCATTCATTACATAAGGGTTTACACAAAGGCACAAAACCCACAATTCATACCCTTTACTTGGGGGATTACACAAAATCCAATATATACAATTATTTCTACCAAAAATATCCAAATGATATACAATGATAACCATTAACCAAAAAGAAACTCCTAACACGGAGCTCTACCCGCTCTTCATTATCCACTTGCCTTTTGATCCTTTAGCCCCGTCTAAAATGTTTAATTTTGGGAGAGTGAGATTCTAAAGAATCCCCGTAGTGTCAATTCAATCATAGTATGTTCAACAATAAGGCATGAAATCAAATCATCATCCACACAAAGCAACTTCAATGGCAGTTTCAACTGCAATGGTTAGTATGACACATGTCATCCCTTACGATTGCTCATGCTGAATTGCTCACACTGCATTGCATCACAACAATCTATACAATATATTTCACCACAGCTGGGATTCATATAAAACATTTCATACACAAGCCACACTGGCAAGATCAACACACAGCCCACGGCTGGATTCACAAAGGCCGCCCCACGGGTCGGATTCACAAAGATCTATGTCGATTACGATTGCAGTTCAATGGCCGACCTAGAGATGACCAGCAGCAATCCCTATACGGCTTACGCTGAAGTGCTCACGCCGTATTGGACCATGGCACACAATTCACAAAGTTCAATGATAAGTTATGCATAACAAAACATCATACATAATATGTGAGAAGAGTCACTACCTGAGTCCTTCCGAGCGTTCCTTGGCATCGGTCTCTCCCGCATAAGGCAAATGTCAAATCCTATATTCATAATAAGGGACGAAGAGTCAATTCTCTATTCCAATTCTCAATGAGTTCTTAACACTCAATTGGTTATCATTATTGCTCTTTTAGTACTTAAGAACAACTCTAACAATAGCCCTAAGGGGTTGGAAGAACTATCCCAAAGATCCCTTTTTGGAAGCACAAAAACTGATTTTTCATTACTGCACCTCAAGTGAAAATGGTCTCACTCGAGTGTTGGTACAGACACTCGAGCACACAAGACCTCACTCGAGTGATGGTACGCACAACACCTCAAGTGCTAGAAAGTGAGGACAGGAAGTGTTTGCCCGAGAGCACAAGAACTTTCAAAGAAGAGGATCACTTGAGTGAAAAAGACCTTACTCGAGTGAGAACTCAACAGTCGCAAGTGTTAACGCGTACTCTTGAATTTTGGACGCGAGTGACAACTCAAGACGATAGATCAACTGAAAAATACACGGGTACTCAAGTGAGAGGAGGCTCACTTGAGTGAGAACCCTCAATACTTGCAAGTGAGGCAACACTCTTGCCTCTCGTCCGGAAGTGCAACATGAAAATCAAAGGCCAGAAGGGAAAATACATTAATGCAATCGAGTGAACTCACCCTCACTCGAGTGGTGTTCATCCCTCACTCGAGTGAACTCACCCTCACACGAGTGATTTTATCAGAAACCAGAAAACGCAGAAGGTAAGACAGCACTTCTAGAATTTTTACCAAGTGATCCAAATGAACCCAAATACCAAACCAAAGCTACTCCCGCACAAAAACACCCAAGGAATTCAATGGAATCATTAAAATGACCTAAATACTGATCCATTATCATGTTTTGGTTTGAATCAACACAAATCATTAATTTTCTAAAATCACTAAACTCAATCATTACCATTCCAAATCAATTTATCTATCTTAAACTTATACCAAAACACCATTTCCACAACTATATCATGCCAAACTACCCAATGATCCATATTTTCAAAAATAAGGCAATAATCCCAGAAATTCTAAACTTATTCATTTGGCATGAAACTTAACTAGATAGATTAGTCTCACTACCTCTTTCACTTTGCCAAAGAGACTTCTTGATCCACCAACCTTCAAAATTTTTTGTGGCACAAATCAACACCAAATAGGCACATATACACATCAAAATAAAGCTCTTAACCCAAGGAGCAACATTAAAGAAAAGAATTTGACTAATGGAGGTCATTTACCTACCCAAATCACAAGCTTTAACTTTCTCTTCCTTGGCTAACAATGGTGCCGGAATTGGAAGAAGAAAGAGAGAGAAGAGTGTGAGAGATGAATAAGAAAGGATGATAATGGTACTCCCTCCATGTCCAGCCGAAAAGAGGGAGATAGAGAGAAGAGGAAATCATTAAAATATTACCCATTTGACTTTCTCAACTCCTTAACCTTCACACCAACTTTTGTCACATGTCACCTCTTTATTGGTTCTAACCAAATAAGTTACCAATTAATCACCTTAATCCCTCCATTAGCCATTTTGCTCACACTTCTCATATTCACTTAGTTAGTAATTAATTTCTCCCTTAGTTACAAACTCATGGGCAATAATTCCATTCTTCCAATTTTTCACTAATTATGACATATTAATTAATATTGCCATAAAACACATAATAATTTCAATTAAATGCATAATTATCCATAATAATCATGATTAGCCCATAAGAAAAAATTGGGATATTACAGCTGAGGGATCTAATCAGTCTCATGAGTCCCTACCTCACACAGTGCTTAATCAAGAGTCACAAAGGGTACCAGTTCGAGAGGAAAGAGACTTGCAATTCTGGGTCTCTAAGTTTTACAAGCATCTACCTCCGGTGTTTAGAAAGAGGTTTGAACCCCAAGCTGCCGAGGATAGGTTGAACCGATTAGAGAAGATCTTTGAAGTACTAGAGTGTCCAACGGAGCTGAAGGCGAAATTGGCAGTGTATAAACTAGATGGGGATGTAGACTAGTGGTGGTGGAATATCACCATGACATTGAGGAAACGGAATGTACCACTAACTTGGGAGGTGTGTCAAGAGCAGTTCAATGAGAAGTACTTCCCTAAGTCGATGAGGCTTGAAAAAGAGTTTGAATTTTTCACCATCAAGCAGGGTGATACGGAGAGCTTTATTGAATACTTATCTCATTTCATCCGGCTATCTAGATAGTCTTCCTACCTCTAGGATAAAGACGATGAGGAATGGAGCTCTGATATGTTTATTCGGGGGTTGAGGCGTGAGTTGAGGAAAAGATTAGCCACTCATTTGTTCATTGACTTCAACAAGGTGGTGGAAGAGTGTAGAATAATTGACAATAATCTAAGAGAGTTATACCCAGCTAAGGGTAGTGGTAGCCGTAGTGAGCCTAGCAAGGCCAATACTTCCCAGAAGCAGAAGGGACAGGGATCTTTATCTGGGGGCGATAACAAGAGGCCCTATCAATCTGAGGGTCAGGGTAATCAAAGTCCTCCAACGGGACCAATATGCAATCAGTGTAGAAGGTATCATCCGGGCAGAACCTGTATGGGGGAAGTGATTTGCTTCAATTGCAAATAAGCGGGTCACATCTTTACTAAGTGCCCATGACTATATACGGAACAAAGGCCCGGGAATCAGGGTTGAGTATTCGTAATGACACATGAGGAGGCCCAGATTCCCCTGAACTGATTCAAGGTAAAATCCTTCTCAGTAGTAATGAATTACAAGCTTTATTCAATTCGGGTGTAAGTCATTCTTTTATTGCTTATGACTGTGTAAAGCGCCTGGGTTTACATGTGTATAAATTGCCATTTGATTTGGTCATATTGACGCCAATAGGTGTCAAGGCTGTGATGGTCGAAGCTTGTTTAAATTATGTGATAGTTGTTAAGGGATATGAGTCTATAGTCGATTTGATTTGTTTGCCTCTCCAATAACTAGAGGTCATTTTGGGTTTTGACTGGCTAACAGCTAATAGTGTGTTACTTGATTGTGGTAATAAGAGGATAATTTTCTGTACTGCATAAAGGGAGAATGATGTGAATGCCAATTTGAATTTCCGTTCAATGGCTAAAGCTGAGAAATATCTTGAGAAGGGATGCCAGAGGTATATAGTGTTCTTTTTCGTGCAAGGAAAGACAGAATAAACTCTAGAAAGTATACCTATGGTAAGAGAGTTCCCTGAGCTATTCCCGTATGACCTTAGCAGGTTGCCTCCGAAAAAGGGAAGTTCAATTCGCAATTGAAATTGTGCCTAGAGCTGGTTCAGTATCAAAAGCCCCATATCATATGGCCCCAAATGAAATAGTGGAGTTGAAGAAGAAAATTGAAGAATTGCTTGAGAAAGGGTTAATCAACCCAGTGTATCGCCATGGGAAGCTCTAGTATTGTTTGTGAAAAAGAAAGATGGGAGTCTGTGGTTATGTATCGATTATATGGAGTTGAACAAGATTACTGTCAAGAACAAGTATCCTCTCCTAAGAATCAATGACCTGTTAGATCAATTATCTGGCTCGTGTGTATTCTCCAAAATTGATCTAAGGTCGGGATATCATCAGTTGTGTGGGAAGGCAGTGAATATTCCGAAGACTGCTTTTCAAAATGAGGTATGGGCACTATGAGTTTCTTGTTATGCCCTTCAGGTTAACTAATGCACCAGCGGTATTCATGGATTATATGAACCGTGCCTTCCGACAGTATCTTGACTAGTTTGTGGTAGTGTTTATCGATGACATTCTGATATACTCTAAGGTAGAGAAGAGCATGAGCAACATCTGAGAATTGTGCTGAGAATCTTGCGAGAAAAGCAACTCTATGCCAAGCTGAGCAAGTGTTAGTTTTAGCTTACAGAAGTGATATTTCTTGGCTATGTTATCTCACATGAAGGGGTCTCGGAAGATCCCAGAAAGGTGGAACAACACTTGATTGGAAGAGGCCAGAACCTGGTTCCGAGATTCATAGTTTTCTGGGTCTTGCTGGTTATTATTGAAGGTTTATTCAGAACTTCTCCCATATTTCATTGCCGATGTCCAAGCTCACGAGGAAGGATCAACCATTTTTGTGGGATGAACGTTATGAGTCGAGTTTCACTGAGTTGAAGGAGAGGTTGACTACGGCACCAGTGTTAATTATACCTAATCCCAGTGAGACTATGTCGTATACAATGATGCGAGTAAAAAGGAGTTAGAGTGTGTCCTGATCAGCAGGGAAGAATGGTGGCCTTGCCTCTTGACAGCTAAAACCGCATGAGATGAACTACCCCACTCATGATCTAGAGCTTGCGGCAATGTGTTTGCATTGAAGATTCGGCGTCACTACCTGTATGGTGTGATAGTGGAACTGTACTGCGACCACTAGAGTCTCAAATATCTCTATGATCAGAAAGAGTTGATAATGAGACAGTATCGGTAGATGGAGTTGCTGAAAGATTATAACCTAGAGATTAAATATCATCCAGGTAAGGCTAATGTTGTCGTAGATGCTTTCAGTCGGAAGGTAGTGCTAATGGCAACGATGATTATCCAAGAGAAGAAATAGATAGAGGATTTTCGGGATTTCAATCTCTCGAATGATATCATGTATGCCAAATATGGTATGGTCTAAGGGAAGAATGACCTGAGGACTGAAATTGAAGAGGCTCATATGCGTGACGAGCAAGCCCAGTCTATTTGAGCTATGATTAAGCAAGGAGGGACTCAGGATTATGATTTGTCACCTAGTGGACTAGTGTGTTACCAGAAGAGAATCTATGTTCTACTGAAGGCTGACTTGAGACAGAGAATTCTTGATGAGGCTCATAAGAGTCAGTATACTCTTCACCACGGTATGACCAAGATGTATCACAACTTGAAATCTATGTATTGGTGGCTAGGGTTGAAGAGTGATGTGAATAAGTACGTGACGCGATGTCTTACCTGTCAAAAGATGAAGATTGAACACCTGATATCGCTAGGATTGCTTCATAATCCAAAAATTCCAGAATTGAAGTAGGAAAGTATGACCATGGATCTAGTGGTGGGTCTGCCCAGGATCAGAAACTATGATGCGATTTGGGTGATTGTTGATCAACTCACGAAGTCAGCGCACTTCATACCTATCAACGCTAGCTATTCTCTTAATACGCTGGCTGAGATATACATCAAAGAGATAGTGAGACTTTATAGTACACCAACGAACATCATCTCCGATAGAGATCCTCGATTTACTTCTAGATTCTGGAGGGCTCTGCATGAAGATATGGGTACTTAGTTGAGGTTTAGCATGGCCTACCATCCTCAGACAGATGAGCATTCAGAAAGGACCATTCAAATACTAGAAGATATGCTGAGAGCTTGTGTCCTAGACTTTAAAGGAAAATGGGACTACTATCTCCTATTGGCTGAGTTTGCTTACAACAACAACTATTATGCGAGCATTCAGATGGCTCCGTATGAAGCACTGTATGGGAGGAAGTACCAGTTACCATTGTGCTGGATAGAGTTATATGAGAGGAGGTTGTATGGGCTGGATCTTGTTGATCAGACCTCAGAGCATATTAAAATCATAAAAAAGAGGCTCCTTGTAGCACAGAGTCGATAGAAGAGCCATGCTATAAGAGGAGAAGGCCTATAGAGTTTGAAGGAGGGATCATGTTTTCTTGAGGATATCTCCAATCACGGGCATCAGAAGAGCAATCAAGCAGAGGAAACTGAGTCAGAGGTGCATTTGTCCATTTGAGATATTGGCATGAATCAGACATGTAGCGTACCAGATAGTACTACCCCCGAGTTTGAGTCGATTGCATGATATATTTCATGTCTAACAACTCAAGAAGTACCAACCAGACCCTGAGCATATTATTGAGTATGAAGAGGTTGAGTTACAAGATAACTTCACTTATACGGTAGAGCCAGAATGAATAATTGATCGAGAAGAGCGGCGGTTGAGGCATCGAAGCTTATCGTTTGTGAAGGTGGTTTAGAAGGGAATGTCTCCAAGAAAAGCAACTTGGGAAGTAGAAGCAGACATAAAGTTTGGCCAATTCTGAGTTCTGTGCTGAGAGTTATGGTCGTTTGAAAATAGCCAAGAAAAAGGACATTTCTTGGCCGCGGCCCATAACCTTCTGTCCACTTCTTGGCCGCGTCCTAAAAAAGGCTGGCCACCGCCTAAATGTTTCTGTTCAATTCTTGGTCATGGCCTAGGATGGCTAACCGTGACCTAAAACTTTCTAACCATATCTTGGACGCGGCCTAAGGGTGGGATGGCTGTTACCAACCCCTGTTATGCAGCACTTGAAGTTTTGAAATATGGTCTTCAATCCAGTGTTTCCCAACCCTTTAGGGCTTTTGTTAGAGACATTTGTAGCTTCCTAAAGGATATTAATGATAACCAAATCTAAGTGCTGAGAAGTCAATTGAGTATTGGAATAGAAAATAACACTTTGTCCCTAATTATAAATTATAGGATATGATATTTGCCCTACTCGAGAGAGGCCGGTGCCAGAGCAGGCCTGAAAGGACCAAGGTAGTAACTTTTCTCTCATGCTGTGTATGATGCTTTGTATACATGACTTATCATGGTGTTGTATGTGCTATCGGCCGTAGGTTATTACAACATGAGCAGTTCAACGTGAGAAGTCGTAGGGGGTGATGGTTATCACATCTACCTCTGTCGTTGTAATTGCTGAGGCGCGTTGTGGAATTGTGAATTCCTATTTGATTATCCAGGCAATGCGGCTGTGTGTATGTGAAATATTGTATATGGATCTTAGCTGTTGTAATATCCCAAAAAGTGATTAAGGGCTAATGACTTCAAAAGTGGATGTAATTATTGTTGAATAAACACTTTTGAAGAATGTGTGATGGGAATTTGGATATTTTAATGATTCCAATGGATTCCTTGTGAAAATTTATGTGAGAATGATGTTTGGTATGAAAATGGAACCAATGAAAGCAAAGATGCAAAATCTAAAATTCTGTCCAGTGAAATTCTATTCTGGGCAGTCCGTTTGTGTGAACGTTTTTAATGACCAAATGGTATCTAAAAATTATGAAATTTTCCAGTCTTATAGTTCACATCTCAAGCTTCAAAATGGACATATAGTTTGTTCCATTTCGTTTTGTGAACCAGGAGATATAACTGTCCTAAGTTTGGGATGGAAACTGAACTCTGTTTTGGGGCAGTTATGAGTTTTATGTAATTCTGGAATTGTGTGGTGATTTTTATTAATGGCCAATATTTTTCCTATGAAGAGGACTTAAATATCTTTCATTTGGCTTTGGAATCACCTCATTTCGATTTTTCTAGAATTAGTTATGATTTTTCAAAGTTTGGGCAGAAAATCTGCCAGAAAATCCGAAAATGGGAATTATGACATCATCTCATTAAAAGATGATGTCAGCATGGATTATTAATCAAATTGCTCATCTTCTTCAGCCATTTCATGCCATTTTCAGCTGAAGATAGTGAGAGAAAGTTGAGAGCTCTTAGAGAGAGAAAGAGGAGAAATCTCGCAAGGTAAGCCGATTTCTCCGACGATTTAGCTTCTAACGCGTGTAACTCCGATCCTAAGCTACTCCTCTTTATTCTTTAAGGTTGTGAAGCTCAAAATTTGGTGTTTCAAAGAGGCTAGGGTTCAGCCAAGTTTGGGAAAAGCCAGAGGGAGCTTGAGGTAACTTCCAAACTTTCGTATATTGCTTATTCTGGCTGCTGTGGGCAATTTAATCGGTGAAATTTCGCCGGATTGCCATTGGTTTTAAAGTTTGGAAATTGAGTTTCCTAGGGGTTATGCTGCCCAAATTGGGTCTTAATGTTAGTTGTAACCTAATGTAATGGTTAATAAAGTGGTTAGGAGTAGAAAGGAACGCGTTTACGGAGCCGAAATCGTAAAACCCCGATTTTCCCTGGAGAAGACCATTATTTCGGCCAGCCCTAGAAATGGGTCTTAGAGTTGGATTTTCAATGATTTGATGGTTCCATTGAGTTCAGGGGCGAAAATTAGGTGGGGTTACAGTTGGGCACTTTTTCAAAAAAGGCCGAGAAAGCATAATTACGGAAACACCCCTAAAACCCTAAAAGTAGGGCTGCCAAGGGCAATTTCATAATTTGATATTGAATTTGATAATTCTGAGTACGGAAATGGATTCCTTGGGCGGAAATATGTTAGGATAGCCTATATTAGAATTTCGAGAAAAGTGCAACCGGTCCGGGTATGGCGGGCCCAGGCCGGGTCCCCGGGGGTATTTTTGTAAATTTTCATTATAGACTCATATAACCCTAAGTAACACTATGGAAGTGTCTAAATAGTGCATTTGGAATTGTAGGATTCGATATTTGCCGCCCTCGTGAGCCAACTACGCCAGCGAACGTCAGAAAGGAACGAGGTAGTGACTTTTCTTTTGTACCATATATGATGCATTGTATGTGTGTTATATCGTTGATTTGTAATGAATTCGTATGCTGCGACATCTGTGGATTTGTGTTAGCACTGTCATTCCAATAGTCCCTGAGTAGCTAACAACGGTTCGGGTTAGGGCGGTGTGCCTTCCCGGCGGAGAAAGGGGATGAGGATGAGGTGTGATATATGTGATTATGTGAGCCAAAAGGCTATTTGTGGAGGCCGACGGGCCATTTGTGAAAGCCGAATAGCTGTACGGGCTATAAGGCTATATGTATGCACTGCCACGCCAATAGTCCCTGAGTAGCTAACAACGGTTCGGGTTAGGCGGTGTGCCTTCCCGGCGGAGAAAGGGGATGAGGGTGGAGTGTGATTTGTGGTGCTGCTGCTGTATGATGATTTGCTTACATGCTGTGTGCTTATGTGTGGTATAAATGTTTTGTTACTACTGGGATTCTCTTGAATCTCATTCTTTCCTTTAACTAACCTTTCAGACAGGGCGAGTGGCTCTAAGGAGAAGCGTACGACCCGGAGCGGTTAGAATCCTGTAGGGGCATTTATTTTGGTTATATTGGTTAAACCTGTTGGACAGGGTGTCTGTATATTATGTTGGTTGTAAAGAATAGTTGAACGTAGTTGTGTAGTCCCCTATATGGAGGTTGTAAACCCTTTTTGTGTATGAACGGAACCCGGGGGTTGCCGGGATTGCTATTAGATATTCTGATATGAATGAATGTGAATTAACTGCACAGGTGATTATATTCAATAATTGAACTTGAGACCGGAATAGGAAAGAAGTTTTGAAAATTTTATAAAGTCCCTACTTCACAGGGAGTTCTAAATGAGTTTTGAACTATTCGACGGTCTCTAAACCAATTTAATTACGTAATATCGAATTATAATTACGCTATTTAAGGCAGGGGGTTACAGCTGTAGTGATATATGTGATATGAACATATGGTTGTGCAATACAGCGTGAGCAAACGTGCTGTAACTACCATTGTAGTTGTTATGTGGTGTGATGATTTGTTTTCATACTTTGTGGTTGTGCATACTATGAGTGATTTGTTACTACGGGGATTCCTTAGAATCTCACTCTCCCAAAACACATTTTCATACAGGGCCGATAGTTCTAAAGAAAAGCGGGTGACGAAGAGTGGATAAAGCTCCAGGCTAGGAGTTTATTTTGGATAAATTGGTTATCATACTTTTGTATTTTGGATATTTTGTTGGGCAAACAATTGTAAATGGATATTAGATAGTTTTGTGTAATCCCCTAGTTAAGGGATATGCATTATGGGCATTGGTGCGTTGTGGAACCCTTATTTGATTAATGGATCCTGAGTGTGTTGGGAATTTACATTGTACTATGATATTTATAAATGAAATCATATTGTACAGGCCATTTGTGTAATTCTAATGTGAATACGAGACTGTTGTTGATCAGGTTTTAGAAAGATTTTTGAAAACGATGTTTTAGGTAAAAGAAATTTTAATAAGTCCCAAATCATCTTACGGTCTTTAATTCCACATAATCAAGTATTTATGAACTTAATATCAGCCTTGAGTGTGAAGGGGGGTTACACAAGGGTTCTCACAAATCATCAACATAGCATTATAGGTATATTATCATGTATTTTAATATGCACATGAGATCAATCAATCATTTGTTTCTTATCTCATTTAATTCATCAGGGTGAGTGTTGCCTTAACTTGCAATTGGCAAGTAATCCCTTCATCGAAGTGAGGCGGTGTTCTACAAAGTTCCAATCAAGAGGCATATTGAATCATATTTAAGTATCCATTCTAAAATTTATACGCACTAGTTTTTTTTTTTCAATCACAAACAACCCACAAGGCACAATTTTAACCAAAAAGTGGGTAAGGAAAACATACCAGAATAATCTAAATTATTCTCGTAAATAGGGAGTTTCTCAAAACACCCAAAAAACTCTCACAAGCAAATATCAATAGATAAAGCGAGTAAAGACCATGTTATGTTCCTTGGAGTCACCTAAGCTACAATCAAGGAAAGCCTCTCTCCAACACATGCTTACTCAACTACATATTAGTGAGAGAGCTACATTAATATCAATCCTTAACTAGAGTAGGAGTTCAATTTGTATAAACTACTTAGAGACCTTCGAGTGATAAGAGTGATAGAGAACTAAGCTAGAATTGAGAATTCTCTTCAACGAAGTATTAGATTAAGCTTATCTAACAACTCTGTATCATCAATTTAGGGTTCCAACTTTTAGATCCCAATTCTTAATAAAAAAATTCCTCAATTTGAGGCTTTCATACCCTAGCTTAAGTCTCTAAAGTATCTCAGATCGAGAAGGAAGAGGAGGAGTGTAATATCCCAAAAAGTGATTAAGGGCTAATGACTTTAAAAGTGGATATAATTATTGTTGAATAAACACTTTTGGAGAATGTGTTATGGGAATTTGGATATTTTAATGATTCCAATGGCTTCCTTGTGAAAATTCATGTGGGGAGAGTGTTTATTGTGAAATTGGAACCATTGGGAACAATCGTGCAAAAGTTGAAAACTCTGTCCATTGAAACTCTGTACAGGGCAGCCAATTTGTATAGACGTTTTAAATCGGAAAATGGTGTCTAAAAATTCTGATATTTTCCAGTATTAAAGTTCACATGTCAAGCTTCAAAATGAACATATAATTTGTATCATTTTGATTTGTGACCTAAGAGTTTTGGATTTTTGAAGTTTGCCCAGCGAAATTAATTATTTTCTGGAACAGTATGCAAAGATTGAAATTCTGGGAATTTTTTGGTGATTTGCAGTAATGGAAAATATTTTTCCTATGAAGAGGACTTAAATATCTTTCATTTGGCTTTGGAATCACCTCATTTCGATTTTTCTAGAATTAGTTATGATTTTTCAAAGTTTGGGCAGAAAATCTGCCAGAAAATCCGAAAATGGGAGTTATGACATCATCTCATTAAAAGATGATGTCAGCATGGATTATTAATCAAATTGCTCATCTTCTTCAGCCATTTCACGCCATTTCCAGCTGAAGATAGTGAGAGAAAGTTGAGAGCTCTTAGAGAGAGAAAGAGGAGAAATCTCGCAAGGTAAGCCGATTTCTCCGATGATCTAGCTCCTAACGCGTATAACCTTGTTCCTAAGCTTCTCTTCTATGTTATTTAAGGTGTTTGAGAAGAAAATTTGGTGTTCAAGGGGCTAGGGTTTTCAGCCACTCTTGAGAAAAGCTAGAAGGAGCTTGAGGTAACTTCCAAACTTTCGTATATTGCTTATTCTGGCTGCTGTGGGCAATTTAATCGGTGAAATTTCGCCAGATTGCCATTCTTTTTAAAGTTTGGAAATGATGTGGCCTAGGGGTTATGCTGCCCAAATTGGGTCTTAATGCTAGTTGTAACCTAATGTAATGGTTAATAAAGTGGTTAGGAGTAGAAAGGAACGCGTTTACGGAGCCGAAATCGTAAAACCCCAATTTTTCCCGGAGAACATGTATATTTCGGCCAAGGCTGTAAATGGGTCTTAGAGTTGGATTTTCAATGATTTGATGATTCCATTGGATTCAATGGGCGAAAATAGGTGGGGTTACAGTTGGGCACTTTTTCAAAAAAGGCCGAGAAAGCATAACTACGGAAACACCCCTAAAACCCTAAAAATAGGGCTGCCAAGGGCAATTTCGTAATTTGACATTGAATTTGATAATTCTGAGTACGGAAATGGATTCCTTGGGCGGAAATATGTTAGGATAGCCCAGATTAGAATTTCGAGAAAAGTGCAACCGGTCCGGGTATGGCGGGCCCAGGCCGGGTCCCCGGGGGTATTTTTGTAAATTTTCATTATAGACTCATATGGAACCTATTCTAAGTGTTTGGAAGTAGGAATTAGGGGTAGGAAATTAATCCACCATTCTTGATTTTGTTTATAGGCTTTGATATTTGCCGCCCTCGTGAGCCAACTGCGCTGAAGGACGTCAGGAAAGGATCAGGTAGACTCTCTCTCTTATACTATGTGTAATGCTCTGTATGTGTGTGTTATCACTGTTCTGTGATGAATCTTTGATGCTGCTGCGGTTACAGCTGATGATAGCTGTCGTTTACAGCGCAAGCTGTCGTTTACAGCGTAAGCTGTCATTATTGTGATTACAGCGTAAGCTGTCGTGATGAAGATTACAGCGAGAGCTGTCGTATTGTGTATACAGCCGTGAGTGCTGTCGTTTGTGGTGAAAACCATGTATCTTTGAGATTGATGTTGCTGTTGTTGCTGGTTGTGATTTATATACATGCTTGGTATTTATACATTGTATGAGTGGTTTGTTACTACTGAGACTCTCTCGAATCTCATTCCTTCCTATGACTAACCTTTCAGACAGGGCATGTGGCTCAAAGGAGAAGAGGCCGACCCGGAGCACTTAGGACCCTTAGGGGTATAGTTGATTTTGGAAATGTTGGTTATATCTTTTGAATTCGGGATTACTGTATAATCTGAAATATGAATAGTATATTCGATTTTGGATGTAATCCCCTAATGGATACTTAAACCTCAGGTTATATATGTATAGAATCCGGGAGTTGCCGGGGAATTGGTTTTACACTCTGTCATACTTGAATGTAGATAAACTGCACAGGTGATTATATTCGAATTTTGAAATGGAGACCAGGAACAGGAAAGAGATTTTGAATGATTTTGTGAAAACCCTACCATAAAGTAGGAGATTGAAACGAGTTTAAGTTATCCGAAGGTCTCTAATCTACTTTAATTATTTAATATCGAATTATAATTACATGATTAAAGGCAAGGTGTTACAAGGAGGGAGGGTTAGAGGTGCTTACCCAATGACTTATAACTCTTAGGAACCCTCTAGAAGAAACACTAGCAAAGCTCTTTGCTTTCTCTTTTCAAATCGTTGCAGCTAAATGATGCATGATGCATCTTGCTTAGGTCATTTACAAAAAAAGTAGAAAAAGCATAGGTTCTTTATTAGACTCTAGGAAGCTGAGGTCTGATAGGTTTAGGTGAGTGGAAATTAGGCCCAATTCACAAAAAAAAAGCGTATGTCCTCATTTAGGCCCACTTTTTGAGTTGTTTTGGGCCTTTTATAACATCTTATGGGTTTCTAATTGCTCCCCCATCTTCATGTAGATCACACATTTCAAGCACTATTTTACCCTTATCTAGTACTTCTAGGGTCTATAAGGATGGTCTCTAAAATCTGAATGTTACATATTATGTGTTAGTTCAAGCCTTTCACCTAAAATGGGGGTAAATTAGGTGATTTAAAAATCTTAGAACTTCAACACAAACTAAATGACAAGAAGATAAATAGAGAGACATCATTGAAGGTGGACACAAGCTATTTATATTGATTTGGTCTAATCCACTTGACCTACGCCCAGTCCCCAGAAAGACTTTCTGAGAGTTGCACTATATTTCCAGGATTCACAGGGCTCTTGGTGCCTTAATACAAACAAATTCTTCAAAAAAAACTTGCTTCCCCTTAACTTTACATTCAATGCCCACTCAAGGACCCACTGCATTGAGTATCTCAACCTAAGTAAATGCATAAGTATATTCTTTCACAAGAGTAAATAAATGATAAGAGAAGTAAAAATTCACATAGAGATTGAGCTTTGAGACTTAGCAAAGAATTTAACAGTAAATGCACAGTGTTTGTTCTTGTTTCATCTTTAATGCTCTTTTATTTATAATGTAAGTTTGATGACTGTTGCTCTTGAATATAACCATTAGAGAGTTAAGCCATTGCTATTAGTCATTAAAAGTGTTAGATTGTTCCTTTTGTCCTTTGATTTAGCCGTTGGAGACAAGGGGAATTTGAAGCATTTAAGACACAATGCATTTAATGCTTCTGACTGACAAATCCCAATTTTATCATATGTTTTTATACTTTATTTGAGGATTTTGTCATACTTATTGAGCTTAAAATGCTTTATTTGTGCTTAATTGAGATTAAGAGTAAATATATTAAATTAGGATTAAAAAGGGCAAAATTGTCCTAAAACTTGTAATTACTCTTAATCATTTATTTTTAAGAAGATTTGATGTTAGGTTAATTATTTTAAATTGTAGTTACTTGAAAAATGGGATTAAAACTGAAAATGACAGTTTGGGGTTCAAATTTACAAATTGTCAGTCGAGTCCTATGAATTTTGAAAATATCAGTTTGGTCCATCAACAAAACACTACGTTTTGGCACTATAGGTCAGATCTTTTAATCAATTTTTCTTTGCTGGATATAAAAACAGAAACAGAAAAACAAAAACGGGAACACAGCCGGAGACAGTGCCGCGAGAGTGGAGAGCTTCTTCATTCATCACTTCACCTTCTTCTTCTTCTCTCCTCGCCGGCGGCCCTTACATCACCGTCGCCACACATTCTGTCGCCAGCGAGCTTCAGGCTTAAGAGAGAACCGAGAAGGGAAGCTCCGCCGCAGGTAAAGCTTGGGCTGCGAATCTGGACACCGCGAGGAAAACTGAGAGCGCAGAGAGAGAGAGAGAAAGCATCAGAGAGCTTGTTTCGTTCTACCACCACCACCGTCTTTCACTGTCGCTCAGCTTTACCGCCAGCTACTTCTCTCATCCAGACCGTGGTTCCTCTGTTTTCATTATTTTCCAGGCTGTGACTCCTTCTGCATCTGAATTTATTTCAGCCGTGGCTTGCTCTGTGCCTGGGTTTAATTTCAGCGTGCCTATTGCCCTGTTCTGAGTTTAACTTCAGCCCCAATGCTTAATTGATTCAGTGTGGATTTATCAATTTAATCTGTGATTTAATATGGCTGGGTGTTTGAATCAGAATAGGATTATGTTTCTTGAAGTTATTCTCATGAGTGGCTAGGCAATTTCATGCTCTTGGGGATAAATTGGAGATGGCTTGAGCTCATATGTGCTTTAAAGGGGAGTTTATTTTATCTATAGCTCATTGTATTTTTGATTTCTTAGGTTTAAGAATTCATTTATATATTGAGACTATAATTCTAGTTATGTTTTATTCTATGGATTGAGTTGTTGTGATTTGGAATTTGTAATGAGGATTTGTACTCATCAATATATATATGGTTATATATATGTTTCCTATGATTCTATTGCTTTCTATCTATTTAACATGGTATTGTTGGATAGTTTGATTGAATTAGAATTGTAGTTGAACCTAAATGCATTACTTATTCCATAGTCACTCTTTAAGGGATTTTAATAATGCTTAAATAAATGGGTTCATGAGTTTAAGCATTAGACTCAATGGTAACTGGGGTTTGATATATTAGAAAACTTAGAGAAACTCATTACACTAAGAGGGCTTAATAGCATTTCAAGGATAGGGGTTCCTCTCTTGTGATGTTAGACTCAATGGTAATTGAGGTTTGGTACATTAGAAACCTAGTGTATTAACTCCCCAAATATCTTAATTGAGCAAGGATAACCATTGAAAATCATTTCCAAGAGCATATTGATCATTTAATTTGCATTTTTAACCAATTTCCATTCCATATCAATTTTATTCCAAAAATCCAAAAATATTAGTTTTAAAAGCATTTTAGTTTAATTGCAATTTAGTTGTTAGATAAAAAGCTAAAAGATCAATTTTAACTCAATTCATTTCAATTATTGCACTTAGTTTCTAGGTAATTAATAAAAGGCTCTTCTAGAGACGATCCGGGATTGCACCCTATATTGCAATCCTTGGTTAAATTTTGAAGAGGTTACCAAGGCAAAAGCTGACCAAGCCTTATTCCTTCAAGTGGCGCAGTTGCCGGGGAGCTAAGTAATTGGTTCCTTAGTAGCTAAGTGTCAATCTTTGTTTAATTGGTACTTTGAGCCTTTAGGTTGCATTTTAGTTAGTTTAGGTAGTTTTGCATGTTTTTCAAAGCATATTGCATCTTTTGTCATTTTGAAATCCTTTTCCCCTTTTTCATTTGCATTTGTGTTCTCTTAGATTTTTTTTCTTTTTTTTCCTTCCCCTAGTTTTTATAGTTTTCTGTTAGATAATCCTCTTTGTGATTCATTGGAATTTATTGTGATTGGATTTCATGGCTTGGTTTAATGGTAATCAAGGTTTATCCGTTTACTCTCACTCTTCTATAGCAGATTCGACTGAAAGGAAAGAGTCCATCTCTAAAAGCATCCATGCTATTCAACAAACATTGCAACTTCTTCAAGCCAAATTGGGATGTCAAAATAGTCCAATTGGTCAAGAATGCCAAGGTCCATTCCACCCTCCAAACCATGAACCCTACCAACAACCTTCATTTCAACCTTCATTCCAATCTCATTACCCACCACACCCACCCTATAGATCATACCATGAACCTTCTCCGCCACCATACAACCTATATCATGAGCCTCACTCTAATCCTCCATCATATAACCACATGCCATATCATGACCCTTCTCCTTCATTCCATTCCACTTTCCAACCATGCCATCCACCTCATAAGCCTCTATTCCCACCATTTCAACCATCTTATGTGTAACCCCCTCACGGTAATTACATCCGGATTTTGAAGTTTAAGTGAAATAGAGACCAATAAAATCAAATCAACAATTTATAATCCCTCAACTCGGGATGAGGTATTTCAAAATCAATTCAAAACGTATTAATTCCGGGTCTCACATTCACATGCGGATATAACTACTTGAGAAATCAAATTACATAAGAAATACCAGAGTGCGGAAACTAAAATCCCGGCAAACCCCGGGTTCATCTATATATATCATGGGTTGCAAGTTCCCAAAAATGGGGATTACATATCCAAAATATTCATTTACATTTCATATACACTTAGTAATCCCAAAACCAAAACAAGGATAACCAACATCCAAATATAAAATGTCCCTAAGCCCTAACCACTCCTGGTTGGTTGCTTCCCTTTCGAGCCACTCGCCCTGTCTGAAAAGGTTAGTCATATGGAAAGAGTGAGATTCTAAAGAATCCCAGTAGCAACAAGACACTCATACAATATATAAACATAGAGCATGCATGTTTATCATGTTCAGCAGCTTCACAATGATCTCTGGCTTGCGCCACATACGACAGCACTCACAGCTGTAATCACAATGCACTACGCCCACTTTCGTGGTGAACACTATGCCAGCTTTCGTTGTATTCACTATGCACAACGCCCGCTTTCGCGGTGAACACTATGTAGCAGCAACACGAAGCACAAAGCACCACAGAGCATCTCAAAGCACAATGCATCACAAAACTCCACAAGGTATCTCAATGCACAAGGTGTCACAAAGCAGTAGCAGCAGCATCCACACAATGAATGACAGACAAACATACAATACATTTACACAAAGTATAAGAGAGGAGTCGTTACCTGTATCTTTCCTGACAATCTTTGGCACAGTGGGCTCACGCGTTCGGCAGATATCAAATCCTATACCAAATTAGGGACAATTGATCAATCTCTTTTCCAATTACTTAATCCCATAATACACTAAGTTGGTTATCATTTAGGACTCCTAAGAGGCCACAAATGTCTCTAATGAAAGCCCTAAAAGGTTGGGAAACAATAGGTTGAAGGTCACTTTTCGAAAACACTAAGTGCTGGAACACAGGCTTGGGCCGCGGCCCACCCATCCTTGGGCTGCGGCCCAAATATGGTCAGAAGGTCTTGGACCGCGGCCCAAAACAGGTCAGAAAGGCTTGGGCCGCGGCCAGCCACTCTTGGGCCGCGGCCCAGAAATTTCCTGACACTGGGCTGAACTTTGAAAAACCATAACTAATTCTAGAAAAATCGAAACGAAGTGATTCCAAAGCCAAATGAAAGGTATATGAGTCCTCTTTGAAGGAAAAATATAGCCTCTCACTGGAAATCACTACACAAGTACAGAATCACCAAAAACTACACACTACTCCAAAACAGAGTTCTGTTTTCAATCCCAAACTTTAGGCAACCATATCTCACAGAATACTCAACGAAATGACACAAAATATATGTCCATTTTGAAACTTGGGATGTGAACTTTAAGACTGGAAAGTTTCATAATTTTCCAATACCATTTGGTCACTCAAAACGCTCGTCCAAAATGACAGCGAAAAACAGAGCTTAAACAAAACAGATTTTCCAACTTTTCCCAAGTGATCCAAATGAATCCAAAATCAACAACCAAGCTCATTCCCACACAAAATCACTCAAGGAACACAATGGTGACTTCAAAATGACCAAATTCACAACCCAATTTCATGCCCTGTTTTTGCCCAATGCACAAAATCAATATAGAGTTCTCAAACTTCACCTCTAAGCTTCAATTCAATACCATTCATTCAAAACACTTAACAAGGCACTAATTCCATGTCAACAACAATTCAAACACCACAAGACCCTAATTTTCGAAAATGGGTCCAAAATTCCAGAAATTCCAAGTTAAATCATTTGGCACAAAACTTATATAGAAAGGTTTCTTAAACTCACCTTAACAACTTTCTCAAAGGGAGTTCTTGATTCACCCAAGTCCAGAATTTCGTGTGGCCACAAACCACCACCAATGGACAAGCTACAACCATAGAAATGTTGCTCTTAACTCAAGGATCAACTTTAATGAAGGGAGTTTGAGCAATAGAGATCACTTACCTACTCAAAGATCAAGTTTTTCTTTTCCCTTTCCAAGCTTCAAGGTCACCGGAAATGGAGGAGAAAGAGAGAGAAAATGAGTGGTATGAAGTGATGATGAAGATGGCTTCTTTCTTCTACACAAACACACACTCAACCGAATAGGAAAGTGGGAGAAGAGAAAAGTCATTTTTGTCTTCTAGTGCCCTATCCAATGGCCACCATCATGCCACTTGTCACCATCTACACAATTCCCTCTATGAGCTCACCAAGTCATAAAACATAGGATTCTGACCCATATGAAATGCATCTCAACCCTTGATCTTAAATACCACTTGTATTTATCCCAACATTTACATTACATTAATCATAATAATGCTTAATCAAGATAATTACAATAATTATCAGAGTCATTAGCCCTAAATACAAATCGGGATATTACATTATGGACATCATTCTCAACCATGTGTGCCTCTCCAAGAACCTTCTATTGGTGGAGTTATTGGAGAATTCCAGAAACCAATGACTTGTACTATAAATGAGGAGCAGTCACACAAGGACACCTTTTCCAATTGCATGGCCTCTATAATGAGATCAATGGAGCAAAGAGATAAAGAGCGTGCAAGTTTGGCCAAGGACTTTGAGCGTCTCACTCAGCCATCAAAAGAAGCGGAGGGATGGAAGAAAGATGTTAAACAATTTAAGAAAAATATGGAGTTGCTGTCAAAAAAGATTTCTAAGTGCATCACTCCACAAGAGACTCTTCCTCCATTGCCTACATGTAATCCACCTATTCAGGTCAAGAAAGTCAAAAAGGTGCGATTTCAACTTCCAGAGGAGTCTTCCCTTCCTGTGGAGGAGGATGTAATATCCCAACTTATGTTTAAGGGCTAATGGCATTGAGATTTATTGTAATTTGTGTAATTAAATATTTTGGGAGAAATATGATGTGAATTTGGTGTAAATGTGTGTGGTATTAGAGATCAAGGGATGAGATGTTGCCAAGTGGCATTATGGTGGACCATAGGATGAGGCATAAGAGACAAAAACCACCTTTTTCTCTCTCCTCTCTCTCCTATGCGTTTTTGGAGGCATGGGCAAGGGAAAATTGTACTTCATTCATCATCATTCCCCATCCCTTCCATCTCTCACGTTCTCTCTCTCCCATTCTCTCTCATTTTTGTGCCCCATTTCTGCAGAAGGAAAGAAGAAGAAGCTTGTGAAAAAGGTGTGTATTTGACCCTCTAAATGGCTTCTAATGGAAAAATGTTCTTCATTAAAGTTGATCTTTGAGTTAAGAGCTACATTTCTATGGTTGTAGCTTGTCCATTGGTTGTGGTTGGTGATCACACGAATTTTGGAAAGTAGTGAATCAAGAACTCACTTTGGAGAAGTTGATAAGGTGAGTGAGACCTATCTATCTATCTAAGTTTCATACCATTTGAAATAGTTTGAATTTTCTGGAATTTTGGGCCCATTTTTGAAAATGAGGGCCATTGGGAGTTTGGTATGTGTTTGATATGGAATTTGTATGTTTGGAATGCATTTTGGATAGATAGAATTGATTGGGTTTAAAATTGTTAAGTTTGGAGATTTTGAGACTTTGGTGTTTAATGTTACCCAAAACCAAAGCATGATAATGGAATAGGATTTTGGTGATTTTGACATTTCCATTGGATTCCTTGAGTGATTTTGTGTGGGAATAGGCTTGGTTGTTGATTTTGGATTCATTTGGATAACTTGGGAAAAGTTGGAAATTTGTCTTGTTTGAACTTTGTTTTTCGCTGTCAGTTTGAACGAGCGTTTTGAATGACCAAATGGTGTTGGAAAATTATGAAACTTTCCAGTCTTAAATTTCACATCCCAAGCTTCAAAAGGGACATATATTTTGTGTCATTTCGTTTAGTATTCTGTGAGATATGGTTGTCCAAAGTTTGGGATTGAAACAGAACTCTGTTTTGGAGTAGTGTGTAGTTTTTGGTGATTCTGTATTTATGTAGTGATTTCCAGTGATGGGCTATATTTTTCCTTGAAAGAGGACTTATATACCTTTCATTTGGCTTTGGAATCACTCTATTTCTATTTTTCTAAAATTAGTTATGGTTTTTCGAAGTTCAGCCAAGAGTCAGAAAATTTCTTGGCCGCGGCCCAAACCTTTCTGGCCGCGGCCAGCGGCCTTCTGACCATATTTTGGCCGCGGCCCAAGGAAGGGCTGGCCGCGGCCAACCCCTGTGTTCCAGTACTTTGTGTTTTCGAAAAGTGACCTTCAACCTATTGTTTCCCAACCTTTTAGGGCTTTTATTAGAGGCATTTGTGGCCTCTTAAGAGTCCTAAATGATAACCAACTTAGTGTATTATGGAAATAAGTGGTTGGAAGAGAGATTGATCAATTGTCCCTAATTTGGTATAGGATTTGATATCTGCCGAACGCGTGAGCCCACTGTGCCAAAGATTGTCAGGAAAGATTCAGGTAGCGACTCCTCTCTTATACTTTGTTTAAATGTATTGTATGTTTGTCTGTCATTCATTGTGTGGATGCTGCTGCTACTGCTTTGTGATACCTTGTGCATTGATATACCTTGTGGAGTTAGTGATATATTGTGCTTTGAGATGCTTTGTGGTGCTTTGTGCTTTGTGCTGCTGCTTCATAGTGTTCACCGCGAAAGCGGGCGTTGTGCATAGTGATTACAGCGAAAGCTGGCATAGTGCATTGTGATTACAGCCATTAGTGCTGTCGTATGTGGCGCGAGCCAGAGATCATTGTGAAGCTACTGAACTTGATGAACATACATGCTTTATGTTTATATATTGTATGAGTGACTTGTTGCTACTGGGATTCTTTAGAATCTCACTCTTTCCATATGACTAACCTTTTCAGACAGGGCAAGTGGCTCGAAGGAGAAGCGACCAACCCGGAGTGGTTAGGATCTCTTAGGGACATTCAGGATTTTGGGATTGTTGGTTATCTATTGTAGAGTTGGGATTACTGTATATAAATTGTTCATAGTGAATTTTCGATTTGTAATCCCCATTGGGAAAATAGTAAACCCATTTGATATATAGAGTAACCCAGGGGTTTGCCAGGATTTTAGTTTCCACACTCTGATATTTCTTATGTGATTTGATTTCTCAGGTAGTTATATCCGCACGTGAATGTGGGACCCGGAATTATTACGTTTTGAATTGATTTTGAAATACCTCATCCCGAGTTGAGTGATTATAAATTGTTGATTTCATTTTATTGGTCTCTATTTCACTTAAATTTCGAAATCCGGATATGATTACCATGAGGGGGTTACAGAGGAACAAGGAGTCCAAGCTCAAGAGTCACATGCCACTTCACAAGTGGAAGATTTCGGACCTCCGTTGCCTATTCCCACACAAGTAAAAGAAGTGCAACGCGTACAAAAGAACATTGAAAAGGCTTCTCTACCATTCGGTAATGATCCTATCCTTATAGAAGTAGACTCTCCTACTACTTTAATTAGTGAAGCAATTCATGATTTGAGTGATGGTGAGGTGGATGAGGAAATCATTGTTGAATCCCCTCAACTGTTTGAAAATGTAATTGCTCCACCCATTAGTTTAAGTAGTAGTGATTCGATTGTACTTGTCGATGACTGTGCTTCTACTTCTTTGTGTGATGCTTCTATTGTTGAAAATACTTCTCTTCATAGTATTAGGGATGATTGTGGTCAATTGAATGATATATCTTCATGTTCTTGTGCGGTAGATCAAATATGTGTTGATTGTTATCATAACAAATGCCACTTACTTGTTGAGTTTCGAAAGAAAGCATTTAATGAAGTGGTTGATTCTACCATTCATCTTGATGCATCTCCTTGTACTATTGATGTTTATAAGCATGACACTTGTGAAAATGTTGAATCTTGTATGAATGCCACTGTGGTTTATGTGAGTGATAAAGACCATAGCCTAGGAAAGGATCTTTCTCTTGATTCCAATGAATTACATGATAGCTTCATACGGAAAGATTCAAATGATTTAATTGATGTTTTACAAATGAAAATGAATCTTTCCATATGATTCTTTCTTGTGATTTGCCACCCGACATAGAAAAGGAAAATGATTCTTTTGAAAGTTCAAAAGTTTTGGGTGGTAATGATTTGAAAAATTCTCCTTCTTCTTCCATTCTTTTCCCTTCTATCTCTTGTGATTGCAATGATGATGTGGTGTACCCCAACACTAAGTTGGATTCCGCACCTTCCACTTTGCAAACACAAGAGAATTTGACAGTTTGTTTGACTCCTACTGATGGGAGTACTGTTGATTTCCTTGGATGTGATAGTTACTTGGAGAGTTCGGGACTAAACATGCCTTTATTTCAATTGACAGCTCTCTCTGTTTCTATTTTTGGATGGAATACTGCTGGTTGTCTGTCTTCTTTGCAGACACATTCTTGGAAAGGACGTCGGAGGAACCAACATCCACCGTATATCCTTGGACCTCTTTCGATTGATCCTGAGCCACCTCCACCAAGGAAATTCAATACTGGAGAAGATGTCTTCAATTACAAATGCATGATTCTCATCAAGGATGAGAACTTCTCCTTCAAGCGACTCAAGATTCTCTAACACAGGTTGTCTCTTTCCTCACTCGTTTTCTTCCTGATTCCTATGATTCTTTGAGCTTAATTGTTGTGTGTGGAAGATAAGTGTGGGGGAGAGACATAATCCAATAGTAAAAGGTAGAATTTCTTTTATTCTCCACCCCCTTAAGCTTTGAGCTCTTGTCATTCCTTTGCCTTAGGTTTTGCATTGAGGACAATGCAAGATTTAAGTGTGGGGGAGAGATTAGGATTTAGGTCTTGTGTGCTTCATTGTGCCTTATTGCAAAAATGTGTCATTTTCAAAAAAAAAATTGATCCAAACCACACTCTTAAAGTTTTGCCACTCTTTGTTTTAGGAATTTGTCTAAATACTTATGGGAATTGCTTACGCTCTTGGTTGATTTTTAATGAATTGATTTGTTATTACTCTTAGAGTTAGCATTTGGATTAGTTGAGTTAATGCATTTTGATTAGGCTAATGTTCAATTAATCTTTGTGAATGTGCATTTAAGAAGAAAACCTTTGTTAGAAGGATTTTGAGCCTAATTATCATTCATTAATGTGCGTTTGTCATCTATTCTAGTGTACCTCTAGAACTTGTTTAAATTCTTTTTCAAAATCACATTTGCATTTAGATTAATGAATATGATAGGGGCATTCATTTCTTCACCCTTTATCCCAAACACAAACCCTATATACTAATCCATTGTGAACCCCTTTGAGCCTTTCACATTCCAAAATCCATCATTTATTAACAAGCACTATGTATGCATCCTATTTGCATTAGATTGGCATCCAAATATCATTGAATTGCCATTTATATCATGGGTATGAAGAAATGCCATTTACAAGCATTATAATAAAAAAACAAGAACTAAAAAAAAGAAAAGAAAAAAAAAAGAGAATTAGAAGAAAAAGCATGAGAAAAAAAAAGAAAGAAAAAAAATATCATAAAAAAATATAAAAAAAAAGTTGTGAAGTAAAAAAAAAGTGAATGTCATTGTACATATTTTTGCATGCATGGTACTTGTTGTTTAATTATCCCTTCCATGAGACCATTTGCATCATTACAACCCTTTTAAAAGTCCCCTTGATTCATGAATCTATATACTGAATAGTGGTGGAGAAAGTAGAATTTCTACAAGCATATGGTAGGACCTAGTCTAGTTGGTACTGAGCGAAATTTCCCAAACTTGTGAGATGAGTTAAACACTTGAATCCTTGAGTGTTCTCTTATGTACATTGCTTTGATTAATTGTGCATTAATCTAGTCTATTTGCATTACCTCATGCTAAGACTTGTGTTAGCTTAATTATTAGTGATGATTGATTAATTCATTGACTCTAATCTTGAGCATTTGAAGTTTTCATTTGTGTTTAGTTTTGAATTGATTAATATTTTGCTCAGGAGTGCAAAAGTTTAAGTGTGGGGGAATTGACAAATCCCAATTTTATCATATGTTTTTATACTTTATTTGAGGATTTTGTCATACTTATTGAGCTTAAAATGCTTTCTTTGTGCTTAATTGAGATTAAGAGAAAATATATTAAATTAGGATTAAAAAGGGCAAAATTGTCCTAAAAATTGTAATTACTCTTAATCATTTATTTTTAAGAAGATTTGATGTTAGGTTAATTATTTTAAATTGTAGTTACTTGAAAAATGGGATTAAAACTAAAAAAGACAGTTTGGGGTTCAAATTTACAAATTGTCAGTCTAGTCCCACGAATTTTGAAAATGTCAGTTTGGTCCATCAACAAAACACTGCGTTTTGGCACTTTAGGTCAGATCTTTTAATCAAATTTTCTTTGCTGGATATAAAAACAGAACCAGAAAAACAAAAACGGGAACATAGCCGGAGATAGCGCCGCGAGAGTGGAGAGCTTCTTCATTCATCACTTCACCTTCTTCTTCTTCTCTCCTCGCCGGCGGCCCTTACATCACCGTCGCCACACATTCTGTCACCGGCGAGCTTCAGGCTTGAGACAGAACCGAGAAGGGAAGCTCCGCTGCAAGTAGAGCTTGGGCTGTGAATCTGGACACCGCGAGGAAGACTGAGAGTGCAGAGAGAGAGAGAGAAAGCATCGGAGAGCTTGTTTAGTTCCACTACCACCACCGTCTTTCACTGTCGATCAGCTTCACCGCCAGCTACTTCTCTCATCCAGACCGTGGTTCCTCTGTTTTCATTATTTTCCAGGCTGTGACTCCTTCTGCATCTGAATTTATTTCAGCCGTGGCTTGCTCTGTGCCTGGGTTTAATTTCAGCGTGCCTATTGCCCTGTTCTGAGTTTAACTTCAGCCCCAATGCTTAATCACTCTTTAAGGGATTTTAATAATGCTTAAATAAATGGGTTCATGAGTTTAAGCATTAGACTCAATGGTAATTGGGGTTTAATATATTAGAAAACTTAGAGAAACTCATTACACTAAGAGGGCTTAATAGCATTTCAAGGATAGGGGTTCCTCTCGTGTGATGCTAGACTCAATGGTAATTGAGGTTTGGTACATTAGAAACCTAGTGTATTAACTCCCCAAATATCTTAATTGAGCAAGGATAACCATTGAAAATCATTTCCAAGAGCATATTGATCATTTAATTTTCATTTTTAACCAATTTCCATTCCATATCAATTTTATTCCAAAAATCCAAAAATATTAGTTTTAAAAGCATTTTAGTTTAATTGCAATTTAGTTGTTAGATAAAAAGCTCAAAGATCAATTTTAACTCAATTCATTTCAATCATTACACTTAGTTCCTTGGTAATTAATAAAAGGCTCTTTGAGAGACGATCTGGGATTGCACCCTATATTGCAATCCTTGGTTAAATTTTGAAGAGGTTACCAAGGCAAAAGCCAACAAAGCCTTATTTCTTCAAGACATAAAGTGCTTTTCGCTAATCTTGTTTTAATCCTTGATTATGCATCTATAATATGATCAAGCACTGAAATAATGAAGTGTTAAAATGATTATAAGCAAAAGGAATAAGTTTAGGATAGATTGGAATAAGTAACATGATCTTCGAGACACTACTCTGTTTTTGAAACTGCATCACTCGAATGGTCACTCAAGTGATCTTCATTTAGTGAATTTGAAAACAAAATATATCACTAGTTGACTCACTATGGTGATATGGTAATGATGTATAAAAATAAGGTCACCCGAGTGATCTTGTTTAACTTGGAACAAATCACTAGATACATCACTATGGTGAACTGGTGTTGTTGATGAGTGCAACTGGATCACTCTAGTGATCATGCTTCTTCTTGATTAAAGAGAAAATATATCATCGAATAGTATCACTAAGGTGCAGTGGTAGTGATGCTCTTTTCACACATCACTTGTAACCCTCTCACTGTAATTATAACTGGGTTATGAAATTTAAGTGAAATAGAGACCAATAAGACAAAATCAGCATTTATAATCCCTCATCTTCAAGATAGGGTGTCCAGAAAAGCAGTTCAAAAATATAATTAATTTGGTCTCACATTCACACTCGAATATACTTACCTGTGCAGTTATATTACATTCATAAATATCAGAGTACGTGACTAAAATCCCGGCAACCCCAAGTTACCCGTATATATAAAATGGGTGTAAAGTTTCTCAATATAAGGGATTACATAACCAAAATAATAATTACATCCTAAAATTATATACAATAACGCCAAGCTAAAATAGATAACCAACAGTCCAAAATGCAAAACATCTCTACATGGTCTTAACCGCTCCTGGTTGCCCGCTTCTCCTTGGAACCACTTGCCCTGTCTGATGGTTAGTCAAAAGAAAGAATGAGATTCAAAAGAATCCCAGTAGTAACAAATCACTCATGCAATGTTTAAACACTTAGCATGTAAGATCATGTTTAGCAGCAACACAATGATGCATGGCTCACGCCGCACACAACAGTACTCACATCTGTAATCACAATGCGACAGCTTTCGCTGTAATCACTATGCCTACTTTTGCAGTAAACACTATGCTAGCTTTCACTGTAATCACTATGCCTGCTTCCGCGGTAAATACTATGCAGTAGCATCACAAGGCACGTAGCTTCACAAGGTGTCACAAGGCATCATAAAGCAGCAGCAGCAACACAATGCATGATAAATATACATACAATGATTTACACACAGTATAAGAGAAAGAGTCACTACCTTGTTCTTTCCTGACGTTCCTTGGCACAGTGGGCTCACGAGTCTAGCAAATGTCAAATCCTATAACCAAATTAGGGATAACTAATCAATCTCTTTTCTAAATACTTATTTCCATAATACTCTAAGTTGGTTATCATTCAAACTCTTCAGGTGGTTATTAGAGGCATACACATATGCCAAAAGGGTTTGGAGAAACTACCCTGAAGACCCCTTTTTGGAAGCAGAACACTGTTTTTTGGCTGACTCACTCGAGTGAAGATGACCTCACTTGAGTGATGAGAGACTTGCACTCAAGTGAGAAAGGCTCTCACTCGCGAGTGTTTGACAATGAGCAATAACCATGGCTAGAAAGTGCTCACAACACTTGAGCATAAGGTTTTGCACTCGAGTGATGACTCCAAATTCACTCGAGCCCCCAAAAGTGCAACATAGAAAGTGATAACCTGAGAGAAATGAGAAACTTTGGAACTGGAAGTGCACTCGAGCACAACCCTTGGCACTCGGGTAAGAATACTACACTTGCGAGTGTTAGAACACACTTTTGAAAATTGGTCTGCAAGTGCATACCCAAGAGCAACCCTTAACATGAACCTATGCTCACTCAAGTGATCACCAATATCACTCACGGGTTAAGAAGTGCACTCTTGGTTTTTACCAGAAAACCAGATGAAATATAAAAGGAAAGAGGGAAATTATATTGTAGTCGTACTCGAGTGAGACCCCCTCAGTTGAGTGATGCTTATCAGATTGTTAGATCGCAGTAACAGACAGAAATTCCCAAATTTACAAAAACTGATCCCAATGGTTCCCAAACTCAACACAAAGCTCATTCCCACTTAAAATTTCATAAGGAACCCATCGGTAGTCTCAAAAACCCATCCTAACCACAATCTAACTCTTGGATCTCTATAACACATACAATACCCAATTCCATTCAACTCACTTCCAAACTCCAAAACCATATCCAACACTCAAATAACTTCACAATAAATCAGTTCCAACATCAATCATCATGTAATTCATGCATTTAAAAATTGGCATAAAACCAGGGCAAATTCCAGAATTCATCAAGCTCAACCAAAATCACAATAAATATACCAAAATGATCTAAATGCTCACCTCTTCAATTTGCTAAAGCCAAATCCTTGGTTTCTTCAACTTCCAAATTTCCTCCAACACCCAAACTACCACCTTTCAAAATTCTAAAACTACCAAGATGAAGCTCTTAACACTATAAACAAGATTAATGAAGAGTGTTTGAGCATATGAGAACCATAACTCACCAAAAATCAAGCTTTCTCTTTCTCTTTCCTTCTTGAAATCGCCAGAAATAGAGGTGAGGAGAAAGAAACGATGAGAAAGGATGAAGATGATAAGTGTGTAGAATTTTTCCCCTTGGCCTATACTCCAAAACCGAATAGGAGAGAGAAGAGAGATAAAAGTGAGTTGTTGACAATGAGCATGATCCTTTGGTCCACAAAATGCCACTTGGCATAATCTTGCTCACTTCCTCCATGAGCTCACATAGATACAAAGTATACAATTCCGACCCATAGACAATAAATCTCAACCATTGATTCTCAATCCCTAATGAGTTTCCTCTTTAGTAACTGACCAATTGGTCGGTAAATTTCCAATTTTACTATTTAGCCCTTGGTTTTCACTATGATTGCTAAATCATCACCATATATATTTACATCAAACTCACATCACATTTCTCCAAAAGTGTTTAATAACACTAATTACAATCAATTTTGAAGTCATTAGCCCTTATTATCAAATTGGGTCATTACATTACTCGAGCGATCTTCTCTTAGAAATTTTTTCAAAAATACTTAGCACTACCAGACTCATTATAGTATTGTGCTTCTCTAGTGGTGTTGTGCTAGTGATACACTTTTCACATATTACTCGAGTAGCCACTCCCTTAGAAAATTTTCAAAAGGATGATCACTAGAACATATCAATGTGGTGAAATTATATTGATGAAAATTTAGCATATTACTCGAGTGGATAGATCAATATGGTGAAATGATAGTGGTGAAATGATAGTGATGAAAATTTAGCACATTACTCGAGTAGTCAATCGAGTGATCTTCTCTTTGAAATATTTTTAGAAAACTAATTACTAGGTTAGATCACTATGGTAAAGAGATAGTGATAAGGATTTTGAAACATCACTTAAGTGGTCTAGTTTGAAATTTCTTTCTAGAAAGCTGATCACCAAATGATTCAATATAGTGGTCTGATAGTGATGTACTTTGTATCTCATCACTTGAGTAGTCAATAATTAAGCAATCTCTTAGAAAAAGTTTTCTAGAAATCAGATCACTATCTTAGTCACCATGGTAAAGTGGAAGTGATGACAAATCTTTGTATCACTCAAGTGGTCACTCAAGTGATCATAAATTTATGGTGATTGTTTATTTTCAAAAATACATCACTCAAGTGGTCACTCTAGTGATCAATTGAAACAGTTCATAAAACGTTTCATCCCTATTTGAGAGATCACTAACCAAGTTTTAACACATTACTCGAGTGGTCACTCTAGTGATCAACTGATTTTCACACAAGATGTTCATTATGTAGTTTAAAGCCTTTCTAGAATAACGTATCTCCTACAAAACACTTTCTTAAACTTTTTAAATCATCAAAACATGGGATCTAACATTATGTATTGATGATTTGTATGCTGGATGTAACCCCTACCTTATAATCCATAATTATAATTTGAAAATGCATAATTATGTTAAATTAGAAATTGATGATTAATACAAAATCTGTTTAAGTTCCCACTTCAAGACAAGGACCTGCCTTAAAATAAAGTGGGTTTTCAAAATTTCTTTCAAAACATATTCGATCTGGTCTCATACTCACTTTCCAAATATAATTAATCTGTGCAATTAAGTTGCATTCATACATATCAAAGTGTAAACCAAAATTCCCGACAACCCCCGGGTTTCCATATATTAACTGAAGGGTTTACAGGGCATAATCGTCCCTTACAACTTCCCATTTAAGGGATTACATACCCTTTTTCAAAATAAAATGTACAGTATATACACAGTAATCCCAATTCCAAAATATGACAACTATCCATCAACCTAAAGAAAAATAGTCCCCCTGCTTGGTTGCTTCTCCTTTGAGTCACTCGCCCTTGCTATAGGTTAGTCAATGGAAAGAATAAGATTCAAGAGAATCCTAGGAGTAACAAATTACTCATACAATATATAATCACATAGCATGTAAGTAAATCACCAAGTAGCAGCAGCATACACATGGCCTTCATGGCATACACATAATCTTCACAGCATACACATAGCCTTCACGGCTTACACATTTATAACGACAAGGGTAGGTGTGTCCTACATCACATCCACGACTGCTTACGCTATAATACACATTGCCTTTATGGCGTACACAATGCTTTTATAGCATACACATTGCCTTCACGGCATACATATAGCTATCATGGCTTTCACTTAGTTTTCACAGCAGCAAACGTCACTGCATTCGCAATACACAATTCAATGATATAACAAACATACAATGAATTACACATAGTATAAGAGAGAGTGTCACTACCTTGTCCTTTCTTCTCATACTCTAGCACCGGTTTATCACAAGCAGGGAAAATGTCAAATCCTATCAATCATAATCAAGGACGATGAGTTATTACCCATTCCAATTCTTTAATAACTCATAATACTTGGGTTGGTTATCACTATGGTCATTTAATCAAGTCAACTAAGGAGCTAAAGTTGTCAATTAACCTAAAAGACCAATTCTAACTTGAGAGTTCAACAATATTACATTATGCCATTACAACTTCAATTTTTGCATAAGGGACCAAATCTGCCAGAATTTTTCATCAACTTTTAAAAATCATAAGTAAATTTATAAAAATTGAAATAGGGTGATTCCAAAGGCTATGTGACCCTTATTTATTCTAATTTCAAGGAAAAATATCACACACAGCCAATTGGATACATAGAATTCCCAGAATTTTCATTTATTGCATACTGTCAAAATTCAACCCAGTTTTCATGACCTAACTTCAACAATTCATAACTCCTAATGTATGAAACAAAATGATAAAAATAACCTATCAAATTAAAGCTTGATATATATACTATTTAACTGGAAAGTCTTAGAATTTTTAGAGATCATTTGGTTATCCAGAAACACCACACAATCAGAGTAACTCGCTGGAATTCTGTTCAACAGAAAATCCAGTTTTGCATTTTAAGTTTCAATAACCTAAAATTCACAACCCAGGGCTATTCCCACATAATTTTTCATGTAGAAAACAATGGTAACATCAAAATAGACAAATTCCCACTCATTCCCTATGTCCTATTTTGGCAAAAAAATCAACAAAATTCCAAATATTACCAAACTCCCCAATTGAGTATCAAACTTGTGTCATATAATTTCTAATCATCATAAAACACCACATACATAACCAAAATACCATGACTTCTCCAAACCCTAGCTTGGGCAAAATTAGGGCAGAATTATATATGTCAAAATATTCATTCAATCTATACAACCAATAGCTCAAATTAAAGCCAATACTTACCTCTTGCTTCTCCTTAGCTCCTTTCTTTGATTTTTCAGCTTTTATTCTTGGATGATGGCTCAAAACAACTCTTCTTAAAATTCTAAAATCATAGAAATGAAGCTCTCATCAAGAGGAACAATATTTATGAAGGACACTTGAGCTGTAGACAAGGTTAAGGAGGTGAAAATCAAGCTAGAATGTCTCACATTCACCTTACTCTTCTTTCTTTTTCATTGTAGCTGCAGCAAACCAAATTGGAGAGAGAGAATAAGAGTGATGAATGATCATATTTTTGGCTTCCCTTATTGCTTAAAGAGCTAGCCGAAATTGTGATCTAAAGGTGGTAAAAAGTTGTTGTTACAACTGATTCACCTTGGTCAAATACTTGTAACAATTCAACTTGAGTTTGTTCCCCTTTTGATCAAGTCTTCTCTTTGCTCTTATATTGGATGTCCAAAATGTGCCAAGAGTGAGGAAGTATATTGGTTAAATTCTCTCTTCTTTTCTCTTTTATGTCTAGCCACAATTATTGACCAAAGGTGAAAACATGTTGACTTGTTCCTCTTCTTTTCCTTCCTTTTGCTTTTTGACTTATTCAATGGATTTGGCATCACTTAAATTTCCTATCATCTTCCTCTTTTCTTTAGGTCCTAGACGAAATTGAAGAGGAAATGTGTTGACCATGTAATCTCATGTCTATAGGTTCAAGCTTGACCTTGTTTTTCCTTAATATAGTTGGACATTTTAACCAACTTTTCTCTTCCTATTTTACATTTTTGGATGTTTTATAAGGTGAGAGGAAGAGTAAATTTTTGTTTTTCATTCTCATGATTACATTTGCTTTTCAAGATCAAATCTTGAACCTTCATTTTGGTTTCCAATTTTGACCTCAAGATCAAGTAGCAATTGTCTCTTTTGTCCTTAATTATGGCAATATTAATTTAGAGTGCCATTAATCCTTTTATTTCATTTCCTAATTCTTTCTAGACACTACTTCCCTTAGTTTTCCCCCAAATGACGCTACTTTCTTTCTTTTGTTGAAATTATATTTTTGGTCATTTATGACTTTAGGCACAAACTAGGTAATTGCTTCTAGCTAATCGAAACTAAAGTCATAGCAAATTTTCAGGGGTAATTTTGTCGCTAATCTCACTATCTATTCTGTACATTTAGCCCTTGAGTACATTTTGGGGTATTACACTAGACATCCTTATTGGCTATATGTGAGCCATTTTGGTTAAGTTTTAGGCTATTTAGATTAGGGTGTTACAATAACAGTGATATCTTGTTTTAATATTATGTCCTATATTTTGCACCTCAAGAAGTAATTCTACAAGCATAGCCTTCTCTTCAGCCTTTAAGGGTCAACACCCAAGTTTAATTGCCCATCATGTAAAAGAAGTTCATGATTATTCAACATTATTCTACTCCTTGCATATATTCCATTTGCTTTAAATCCAAACTACAAAAAATAACTGACGTTTCTCGCATGTAGGGAAAACGAACTTGCCAAAGCCATAAACATTATGACACAATATTGATTTGTCACATTGCCTTTATGCATCCCTCTTCTATCTACAATTAGTTAGTTATGGTTCATTGTTGACCAAATAGCCACTGCAGGATTTGATCGAACTTATTGGTTCTAGCAAGACAGAATATTTACAAAATGAGTTTAAAGGGTTGGTAAGTTGCTTTTTTATAAATAATTTCTTAATATATCTTTTAGTATATTTTTCATTAAAAGGGTAATATGGTAATTTTCAATTTTTCCTGCAACCATTTTCATCCAACCAAACATAAAATTGTCCAACAAACTATTTTGCATTCCAATGTCTATCAAACATGCCAGCATTCAAAAATTTTTCATTCCATTCCATTCCTTTCAATTCCCTTACTTTCCATCACAACCAATTCCTCCTACTAAACAGACCTTTATATTTCTTCTAATACATTTTCTTCTTCTTCATTGCCTTTCTCTTCTTTCCTTAAGCTCAGTCTCTTTCTTTATATTATGACGGAATTGTACCCTTTTTCATTATCCCCAGCAATTAAATAAAAGAGCAAGTTCAAAGCTGTAAAAAAAAAGAATGAGAATAAGTACCAATCCTTCCATCTGGATCACTCTTAGAGGTGGAACAGCCTCCCTAATTTCCTATTCATAAACTATAATTTGCATAAAATTGCGTGTGGAAAAATTAAAAGTAAAAAGTCAATATAATTTGGATGGCAAAATTATTTCACCTATTCATGAACTTACAAAGGCACACATAACTTCAGTTGAGTTTGCAAAAGACTTACAACTGCCTATATCTTAGAAGTATATCATGGTAGTTATCACTTGTTACCCTTGAGATATAAGATACAACAAACATTCAAATAAATAAACAAAAAAAAATATAACCAAATAAAGTTAATTAAATGAGCAAGGAGAATACAACAAAAGCTTAAATTAAAAAGATGGTGGACAAAACCAAAAATACGAACAACTCTACTGTAATCAAGAAGTACCTATGAATTATAATTTGACTATAAAATTATAATGTTAGTATAAACATGATAAATAGCAAATATAATCATGATCTAAGATAGATAACAGTAATAACAATGATAATAACAGAAGCAGGTTCTCATCTATAACCAATGAGTAAATGATATTAATACTTCATATACAATACTTAGGTGAGTAGATAACAATTAATCAATGAGTTAATTCGATTATCAATACAACAGTGAGAAAGGTTAGGTAGATATGAGACAAACCTTTGAATAGCAATTCACATCTCAAGAAATGTTGAACCTTACTTTTGAGTAATAAGGATAAAGGAACATCACATTCACACACATACAATAATTTAAATAAGCATCTTTTGCTCTTCAATTTTTTTGAAAAATAATGCCAAATTAAGGGAAAAGCTAGGATATAATTTAAATGCCTAACCCAATTATAAGCTTTACTCCCTTCATTTCAGAGCCAGTGGTTATGTTCACAGTATAAAGTCTAACCATTGTTTGTTGGAAGAATGAAAGAACAAAATATAAACTTATACAAACATAGAAAAAGTAACATATAAGACCTTTCTGGGCAAATGCAGCATAGATATACAAACATTATATAAGCTTATATAGAGTGAATTCACACCACAAATTAAACCAAGTTATCTATTAACTACTATTCTAACAAAAAGAAAAATAGCTGAAGTATTTTTATATGATTGACAGGCCATAGAACACAATATTGTATTAAGGCATTATATGAACAAAACTCCATATTATTGAATTAGGACTAGTTACAATAGGCTTAAGTTCTCTTGCAACATATTTATCCATAATCCACTCCAGATGTTGATGCATGACAATATCCATCAATCTAACCAAAAGCATACTTACACAGTGCCTAAGCCCACAATAGTAAATAACAGTTATATTCAAAGAAAAATAGAAAAGTCAATATGGCCATTACTTATTGTCAGTTAAAGGGGAGAAGTGACCAAGGAAAACTAAAATATGGAATGTGAATAATTCAATCCTCCTTCTTCTGACAAATAAACTACATTTAATAATTTAGTGGACTTAAACGATGAATTTCGTGGGTAAAAGAATCTATGTAATGAACTATAACATTGCTAATTGACAGTATGAACTATGAATATTCATCCTGTCAAATGAAAAAAATAAATTAAATTATTGATATGACACCTCTATAGAATGTAGATGCCTTAGACAACAAAGAAAGTGAAAGACAGAATAAATATTCTAAATCATAAAATCAAAACCATGAAACAGGGAAATATTAACAAATTCTCATAGTTATGAGTCATCTAACCCTATAACTCTGTTATTTGATTAGGAATAGAAGGAGTAAAAAATGGCAAAATTGATGGCAGGAGGTGGAGGTGGCGAAAAAACCAACCGAGAGTGAAAAAAAATAATATGAAGGAGGTGTAATGGTTGCAGGAACCACAACAGCCATGCAATGTATGATTGGAAGTGTGACAACTTGCCCGATGATCTGTATGATGATGAGTGGTTGGGCTTGGCAAGTGAAGAATTGATTGAGGGAGGGGAGGAGAGGGCATAAGAGGATATAAAATCAAACCTAGGGCCTACGTACCCTTTAGAGGGATCAAAGCCCACATAGTTCAGGGGTAGAAAGGCGTGTCACTTGGTTGGTGTTTTTTAGAAAATGTTTATTTAATTTATTTGAGAAAAATATCTTTTTTTTGTTTGGTTTGTGTTTTTTACTTTTTTTTCAAAAGGCATTTTTTTTATTATCTCATATGAAACCAAATTCATTTACTTGAAGAAAAGAATCCTTTTTTTTATGTTGAAACATTTTTATTTGCAAAGAACAAGAAAAGAAGTGCATTCTCATCATATCATTTCTAGTAGAAAATTTAAGATGACAAGAAAATCAAGAAAGACATGGTGAGAGCATGTACCATTTATGATTTGAATCCCACTACAACAAGAGATAGGGTGATAGAACCACATAATAAATAAGAAGCAAGTATAGACAAAGCGACACATACCCCTTGAGCTCAAACACAAACCCATCCAGCAATGTTAATGTCAACCGTACAAGTGCTCCAATGAATAGATGATTCACGTCCAGCAGTGTAATATCATATATTAAGGTAGGTGGAGTGATTCATGCAATTTTTTTTAGAGAAAGGTGATTCATGCGGATAAACATAGAGACAAGAATAGTCATAAAAGAGCATAAAGGAAGGGGAATTAGTCAAACACACAATTTGTACCAGTGGCTGAATATTATCACAAGTAAAAGAAAAGCGTGTGAATAAAGAGCGTTGAGCGAAATATATGAGAATTATGTATGAGTAATGAAATGAGAAAATAAAATTAGCTCTCTACCTTGCCTCCTTACTCTCCCAAATTTTTTTTTTGCTTCAACCCTTGCACTCCTATTTATAGTCTCAAGGTAGGGTTTTCTTCATAAATGCTCCTTTTTTTTAATTTTCGTTTTTTTTAATTTTTTTGTATTTTCTATTGATAAAACTTCCTAACTTGACCTAATTACCATTAGTGGAGCTTTTTTCCGTTTTTATTTTTTTTTTTCATTACTCTCCCCACAAGTAACTTCCTAATTTAAACCTATCAACATAAATGAGACTTTTTTTTTCATTTTTTTATTTATTATTTTCCTTAATGAATGACAATGCCAATCATATCAATGAGGGGATTTATTTTAATTTTTGTTTTTTTGATTTTTTCCCTTTCAATGATGATTGCCTATTTAGACCCGATCATCATCAATAGGAGGATTTCCGTTTTTTTTCTTATTTTCGTTTTTTATTTCTTTGTTCTTTCAATGATGATTGCCAATTTGGATACCAATCATCATCAATTATTTTTGTTTTTTTGAGTGGGGCCCGAACAAAATAGGGTGTTCACAGCATTAACAACAATATCGAGTCACTCCAGAATCTCAATCTCTTCTATCTGAAGCACCCTACAATAATGGCCCACCTAGAATCTCAATGTCTTCTATCTAGGAGGCCGGCCAGGAGTCTCAATCTCCCTACCCCATCCTCATCCTCCTTTACCCGCCATCACCAAGGCTGTTGTTAGCTACCAGAGGACTATTAGCATGGTCACATATACACATTGCCTTCACGACATTCACATTTACAATGAAATATCAACGGCCGGGGTAGAGATGACCAGTATCACTCCCTATGAAGGCTCACACTGACATGCACATGCTATCATTCATATAACCTTACGGTTCACAAATACCCTTTTGGCTTTCACATGGCCTTCCGACTTTCACATCCACCACGAATTCATTGTCACACCCCACCCTCATCCTCTTTCACCGCTGGGGATGCACACAGCCTTCACCCGATCTGTTGTTAGCTATCGGAGGACTCTTGGCATGGAGATGCAACTCGAGCAAATATACACATCATTCACATAATTCATCCCACTCAACAGTTGATCCTTTCACTTAAACTGAGTCATCGGGAACATAATTCGGGAGAATTCTGAATGAATCTCTGGCAATATTCAACAAGATCCAGAAAACTATGACTCTCAATAATAGTTTTTGGCCTCTGCCCATCTAACATTACTTTCACTATACTGGGATCCTCCAAGACCCCTTCTCACACGATAATATAGTCCTGAAGTTTTACTTCCAGAGGTCATAACTAATACATCGTTCTTATCGCTTTGAGCTTCTACTCAACGCAATTCTTAAACACATCACTTCCGCTATGCTTCCGCTTCGTACTTTGAGGTTTATCTCTTTATGTGTGCATCAACAATATCAGGTTGATTTAATAGGAGTTCCATAGGAACCTCCCATGACACCTGACAGCACCCACAATCTATATTCTTCTATACCCACTCTTGGCCCATCTCAACTTGAATCATTATGAGCCATATAGACTCTTATCTCAAGCAAACCCATTCACTATGGAATTCCTTACAATGTACCATCGTTGAGAGCCAACATTCCCATAGCTCTACTCTACGATTCCATGTCACAACGGCTGCACTCCATGGTTCGTCATCAAGGCGGCTGCACACTAGGGTTCGTCGTCATGGTGGCTCCACACTATAGTATTGTACTCGGTGCTTCACTCAGTTAACTGACTGGTCAACCCCTCCGGTTAGAACTCTCTATAGGTAGCCTTTTTCAATCAAATTTCATAGTAGGTAGCCCTCTCTGATCAGAACTCTCCATAGGTAGCCCTCTCCAATCGGATTTCACCATAGGTAGCCTTCTCTGATCATAACTCTCCATAGGTAGCCCTCTCCGATCAGATTTCGCCATAAGTAGCTCTTTCCAGTTTGTTCTCTCCAAATAGAAGTATCATTGTAATGAGAATCCAGAAGCTACTCATACATTCTATTCTCTGTCTCAACATTGAGACCATATTTCATGGCTACTTATTATTCTATCGAGAATTATTCTCATTCATTATGGGAATATTCTATTATCAAGATCTTTCCCTATGCTAGATTAGCAACTAGTATCCTCAAGAAACCTCATACACATTTCAATTCATTCCAATACCATGTTCTAGTACCTTAGACCATCTAGGTCATATCAAATTCCTAAAGAATTAGTTCAACTATTGAGTCTGATTCTTTTATCACAATTCAACTCTTAGAATTTCAACTCCATCGATCATCATTAGCTTAACACAAGTTTAAATATATCTACCAGCCTAAAGGCATACTGGTCCCTTAGGTCTTGGGGCCTTTGGACACACAAGCCCACTATAACATCACTGGCATATAATATCATAAAGCCTAGGGTCTCTAACCCATCATTTAGGTTAATCATGAAATCTAGAACCTTAAATCACATATATTGGAAATCATTTTCCTCAATTATACCTAATAGGTTCCGCTAAGAATCAAGATCAACAGCACCTAAACACTCTTCACGGTATTTAGGTAATAACCTCAAAACATTACTGAAGGTTCAACACTATCCATCAAGTTCACATGGTTTAAGTTTCTGTCAAGCATCAGAACCATAGTGTAACCAATTTGCATTTCGACCTAAACACTATTTTAGCTTAGATCAATTCAGGCTTATTCTCAATAAATGGTATGGTCACCACTCCTCATATAGCACCATATATTGTATCTACATTCCTTTAACCCTGCAATGTTACTAAGGTTCATAACTTAGTATAGAGAAATCGCAAAATATTTACTATGCCTCAAATTGCCATAATCCCACTAAACGGACCATTTTAGCAGTATTTACTGTGACAGAATTGTCCCGATTTCAAAATCAATGCTTAAATCATCAATATCTTTATGCATCTAAGTACCCTTAACCATCTAACTGAAATTATCATTAGTCATGGAGAAACCTCAAGATTATAATCATTCATCAAGTCTCCATAACTTTACTAACTCAACTTCTCAAGGCCACCCATCCTAGGATTTTCCTGGGTTGAGCACGTCTAACTTTCGTCCACTCCACCATAATTTGGCACTCCTCCACAGCTTATTAAATTCAGTAAACTGTCTAGAGGCCAACTGTTTCCTCATTTCACACCTCAATCCTCTAATTAATCTATCAGAGCTCCACTCCTCATTATTCATATGTCGCAGGTACAAGGAGTAACGGCCAATAGTGACCACACCATAGTTGGGCATTCTAACACTTTAAAAATTTTCTCGAGTCAAACTAGCCAACCTTCAGCCTCTTGGGGATCAAATCTTCCCTTTAACTGTAGATCTTGATCCTTTCAAGCTTTCTCCTACCTCTGGTTCTACCCGTCAAATTTCTGGTCGAATCATTGTGTTCTTTCCTCTCTAACACAAATGATTCACAGCATCACTATCACACTAGGTATATACACATGTTCCTTGAAACTCACATACCAACTATCAATAAGGACATTTACGTGTATACAACAACGATCATGAGTTAACTACCCATTCTATAACATAGAACTATCACAACTATCATAGCAAAACTACCCTTGCTAAGAACTACAGCTCTGATACCACAAATGTAACCCCCGTCATCATCAAGGCCGTGATTAGTTTTTAAAACACGTTTTAATAAATAAATGAGAGATCAAGAATAATTAAAAACATTTTACAAAACCTGTACAATAAGATCTCTATTCATTTTGGAATAAAAACAAGTGGCTCGTTTGGTTTGTCACATATACAATATCAGAGTGCTAGCAAAAATTCTGACATTTACCTAGGATAATATCATTAATCCAAGAGTTTTATAGGGCATCATTGCCCATTTCAATTTCCCAAACTGGGGATTACACAACAATTATCATTCTCAGGTCAACAAACATAAACAATTGTCCAAAATGATAACAAAAAACCAAAAGCTAAGACTACCATCGGTAATCCTAATAGCCCTTATCCACTTGCTTGCCTCTCGATCCACTTGACTTGGCTAAAATTATTAATTGGAAAGAGTGAGATTCAAAAGAATCCCAGTAGCAATAGTTTATGTATATAATGCATAATTAAACAAAGCATGTAAACATATATCACAATGCAGCAATAACAATATTCAAGGCCAGGCTAACCGCCATGTCCCCTCAATCATTCAAAGCCGGGCTCACACCACGTCCCCTCATACATTCAATGATAAATACCAAACAAACAATGCATTACACATGATATAGGATAAAGTGTCACTACCTTGCTCTTTCTGTTCTTGTTCAGGCACAAGCCTTCTCTATTCCGGGAAATTATCAAATCCTATAATCATAATTAAGGACGATAGGTTACCACTTATCCCAATACTCAAATGACTTCAAAACACTTAGATTTGGTTATCATTAAAGTTTCTTAGGCAGCTACTAGAAGCCCAAACAAATGCTTAAAGGGTTGGGAAGTACTATCTCAAGACCACCTTACAATAGTGAAAAGTTCTGATTTTTTGGTGTTAGCCGCGACTAAGGATCTTTGGCTATGGCCAAAATTAGGTCCAACATTTTTTTCACTACGGCTAAGAGTCTCCTGGCTACGGCCAAAAGAATGTCAAAAGCTTTTGGGCTGATGCCAAGAAAATTTCAGTTTATGGGCTAAACTTCCAAAAATCATAATTCTAGAAAAATCAAAATGAGGTCATCCTAAGTTATACTTAAAGCTTTTTTAAGTCCTTTTTATAGGAAAAATATGAATTATTGATGTTTATAACCACAAAAATTCAGAATTTCACATATGTTCATACTATTCCAGAATTAAGTCCAGTTTCGACACCAAACTTTGGAAATTTGTATCTCCCAGCATACACATCGAAATGACCTCCATAATTTATCAAATTAAAGCTTGGCATGTCTACTATTAGATTAGAAAGTTTCAGAACGTCCATGCATACTGACTGCCTGCACAGGGTTTTACTTAACAGAATTTTCCAATTTCTAACATTTGTTTCCAATGGTTCCAAAATTCACATCCAATACTACTCCCACATAATTTTTCATAAGGAACACAATGGCAACCTCAAAATGACTAAAGTCACAACCCATTGACATGTTCTACTTAGGGGCACCTTTCAACATAAAACCCCAAAAGTTGCCAAATTCCACAGTCAAGACTCCAAACTATTTTCATTGTTCAAATGACTCAACCAAACATCATTTCCATCACAACACATTGTGCAATCCTCACACTCCATAATACAAGAAAATCAGGGTAAAATTCCAGAAAAATCAATGCTCAACTAACAATCACAATATATATATATATATATATATATATAAAAGGAGCTATATCACTCACCTCTTTTACATTCCCAAACTTATTTCTTGATTCTTCAATTTCTAACTTTCCTCAAACACGAAGACACCTCCTCTTGAAATTCTAAAACCATAGGATGAAAGCTCTTAACAAGAGGAACAACTTTAAAGAAAGAGATTTTGGCATTCAAGGTTAAGATCTTACCTAAATCTTGAGCTTTCCTTTTCTCTTTCTTCTTCAAAAATGGCGAAAGTAAGAGCTTGAAGGGAGGGAGAGTTTTGAGATGATGATGATGAAGAATGGCAAAATTTTTTGCCCCCATGCCTTACTCATTCGCACAAAGAGAGAGGAAGGGAGAGAAATGAATATAAAATGATTTATTTGACTTTCTCACTACTCCTTCATCATCTCCTCTTGCCACTTGTCAAACTCTCATTAGCTCTTATAAAGTAAGTAACTAATTAGTTACTCTAACTGCTCCATTAGCCATTTAGTCACACATCTCATTTCTTCTTAGTTAGCAATTAATTTCTCTATTAATCACTAACTAATTTACTGATAAATTCCATTCTTTCAATTTTTCCCCTAATCATGGAAATTTTTACTAAATTGCCACATAATACATTTTCTCATTTCTTTCTCTATTCCATTCGCCCTTCCCTCATTTTAGTCCCAAAAATTACTGTATCAAATAATCATGCTAAAATACAGGGTGTTAGACCTTTCCAATAATTAACTCGTGTCTCAATCGACTTTATTTCCACAAAACACTTTCAATAATTGTCATTAACACTTAATCAAAATTTGGGATATTACAATAGTTGCCCCTCCCATTGATTAGCTACCACAAACAACAAAGTGAGGCACCACATGGATGACTTATAGACAACATGATGAATGACCTCAAGCACAACAATTACCCCATAAATGAATAGATCACCCCCTCCCCCATGAAGATGTAGGCAAAAAACTACTAATAAAACAAAGTTGACTTTTTTTGGAGAGATTAATGAAGCTAAATAAGTTACTTAATTATATCATATGTTGTGTAACATTAGATCATATATCAGTTTATAAGTTAGGCAAAATAGTTTTGAGAAAAAATGATAAGTATAAATATTTTAAAGTAATTTAATTAGTTTTCTTAATATCTTCAAAAAATTCAACTTTGTTTTATATTTAGAACCAGAGGGAGTATTATATAACTCTAAATCTAAATACTTGTACAAATATCCAAGTTAATAAGAAGCAAGCAACATTATTGAAAATACCCAATAGAGGGAATTTATAAAGTCATATGAAGTTGTCTTTAGTTTAATTGGCAAACTACAATAAACCAAATAAACCAAGCCAACTTTATTTTTCCGTGGCACATAAATTATGCTTTGGCATAGAAATATCTGCCAACCTCGATTAATGATTTTTCTTTGGTTTAATTGAATATTTTCATTATGTTCTAGCTTCACTATAATTCTGCTTGCTACTGAAAATAAACTTTACATTTGAGTTAAAGATCAATACCATATATTAGACATGAAAGGACCTTGTTTAAATCAATTGAGAAATTCTTCTTATACTCTAGACATATATACCAACACATTCTAATTATTAAAGCGACATGCAGTTTGATATAAATAGATTGCCATTGATTTGATATATAATTTTATTGCACCAAATGTAAAAGTGTTCATTTGAATATGAACTTTCCAACACAATACAGATCCAAACTCAATAGTTAACTAAACTGCCATTTATAGACTTATAGTTATTGATATTAGCTGTGACATTGCTATTCTTATCCATTTGAACTTACATAACTATGCCTCCCTTGTTCTTTCATAACACTATTGAAAGGCTAGTCAAGTCACACATGCAAATGTGGCCCAAACAGACATTACCCGATAGGTAATAATCTATGGCATGATCTTATGACAAGTTTCCCACTACTCAATGGCAAAGGTTTAAGATATTGTGCCCATGAAAATCTACTTTATGGGAAAATAGGACTGCATCCATATTAAAGTAAAAGTCAGTGGTCTTAGGGAAATCTGCTTTATATGATAATGAAAACATAAACCTAATGGATAAATGTCTTCCATAATAGACGATGAGAGGCATGTCCACTGATTTAGTCATGTCTTAAATTACATACTTGAAAAGATTGGATTGTTGTGATCTTGCCCATATTGGAAGTCACATCATCCTAGGTAATCTAATTCTACTAATTAAGAAAAAAAGATAGGCTCCTAGGTTAAACCAACAAATATGAGACTTTAAATCTGTCAATTAGATCATAGTAACAAAGGGAAAAATATGAACTAAACCTCAAAGTGACAGATGGACTTTAGTTTCTATACTACACAGCAAGTCATTCCAATACCCCTGTGCCTGTCAAACTACTAACTTAGGCACATAGGATCATCAAATTAGCAATATTAGAAACTATTAGTTTGCTAAAATAGGAAAGATTGTAATCTACCATCCTACCGTCATTCTAGTAAACTCCAATGTGGGATTGTTGCGATCTTGACCATATCGTCAAGTCATCTCATTTTGGGTACTACAATCACACAACCTTGAAATAAAAATGGACAAGCACCCATTGAAAACCAACAAATAATAGTATTATAATTATAACTAAGAAATAATAAAATGAAGGGCAGGTGACAGTTGAACAAAAGTGGTTGCATACAGCCAGTCACTTCAATAGACCTATTCTATAACAACTACTAATAGGCGCGGAACATAAGAAACAAACTAAGGTTACCAAGTCAGTGACTTAAAAAGGCAAAAAATGAACCATCTAAAAGACCCCCTGTCCAACTAAACTCAACTGTACTAAAGTGGTTGTGTCAAACATATTTGAATCTAGTTTGAAATGAATAACTACAAAAACTTTTGATCCAAGAGGCATGTATGCGTGGTCTCAATTAGCAAGAGCTAGATGAAGAGTGGTGATCCTTGCTTACTTCCCTGTGTTCATAACATTATCTAGACCCCTGTGCATTTGTTGGTTCATATCATTACAATGCATAACCCATGACAAATTATGCTTGTTGATGTATAGAATCTTTGGACTTGGGTGAAGATTTGCATATGATTACTCATGTATTTGCAGGTTCGTAGTATTGCATATAATATTTGCATATAGGTAAAGAATCAGCAACATAAATGGGAGTGAGAAAACAAACATGAGCTATTATTCATATACTCTTTATATATATGCAAGCATATTCTTATTATAGGATTACCTAATGTATGAAGTTTTCAATTTTAATATACTTATACTTGATGTATGTATTATGTTGTTATGGGTGAGAGATTGACTTGATCTATGGAGACACATGCATACTTAATCCGTTTTCTAAATCTTTCGTAAAGTTAACTATGCAATAATGCATGGGGTTTAGCAACATTTTTTCCTTCGTCATATATATGAAACAACCTAACATCACTCATAATCATAAAAACAAAAGTAGAAGATTCCATACTTTTAAAAGTTCACATTGGTTATTTTGTTCACTGCTCCTAGAGATGAACACACATTATAATAGCAAAAATACACAGCCTAATTAGCAACCTATAAAAAGAAACATCAAGATTGATGTACGGCTGAACTATTAGTCTGATAGATAATACAAAGTTTGGATCCTAATCTAAACCAACCCTACAATAGCTAGGGTAACTAGCTAGAAGGAATGGAGAATAGTGGCTGTCAACTCTTGTAAGTCCTTGCTATTAGCTCTTTCCTGACCTGGATAATTTGATTGAATGTAGGGTTCCAAAAAACTCTAGTTGCAAAGGCATAACTCTCCAATGAGACCTCATCTGCGATGATACAATAGAAAACATAGCATTATTTACTAATAACACTCAAACAAAAAATAATAGTTGTAAACTATTCATACCTCCTTCCTTCTTCATAAGACCAAACTAAATAATCACCACTAGAGTCACCCATGCACTTCACCCTATTGTAGTGATGCTATCTGTAACCCCTGCCTTAAAACCGTAATTATGATTCGAAATATGTAATTAAAATGAAATAAAGACCAATAATCATCAAAAGTCATTTACAATTCCTTCCTTACGAGAGGGTTTTCACAAATTCTTTCAAAACTTTATCCCTTCTCTGGTCTCAATTTTCAAGTTTTGAATATAATTACCAGTGCAGTTAGTTGCATTCAAATATATCAAAGTGTATAATAAAGTCCCGGCAACTCCCGGGATTCACTCACTAAGGGTTTAAAGTTTCCCATATAAAGGATTACAATACCGTTCCAAAATAGTATTTATATCCCAAAACTAATATACAGTGATCCCAAATCCAAATGGATAACCAACAACCCAAAAGTAATATCCTTACAAGGTCCTAGCCACTCCTCGTCATCCATTTCTCCTTAGAGCCACTTGCCCTGTCTAAAGGTTAGTCAATGGAAAGAATGAGATTCAAGAGAATCCCAGTAGTAACAAATCACTCATACAATATATAAACACATAGCATGTAAGATCATGTTTAGCAGCAACATAATGATGCATGGCTCACGCCATACACGACAGCACTCACAGCTGTATATACAATGCAACAGTTTTCGCTATAATCTCTATGATCAATGCGACAGTTTACGCTGTAATCATTATGCTCAAAGCATCTCAATACATAACAACATACATACAATATTCTATATACAGTAAAAGAGAAAGAGTCACTACCTTGTTCTTTCCTAACATTCCTCGGCACAGTAGGCTCATGAGTACAGCAGATGTCAAACCCTATAACTAAGATTATAGACAACAGATCAATTTCTTTTCCAAATTATTAATTCCATAATACTCAAAATTGGTTATCATTTGAACTCTTTATGTGACTTTTAGAAGCTTAGACACATACCTAAAGGGTTGGGGAAAACTACCCTGAATATCCCTTTTTGGAAGCTAAAGCACTGATTTTTTGTTGTGTCACTCGAGTGAAGAAGGCCGCATTCGAGCGATGCCCCCAATTGCACTCGAGTCCCAACAAGTGAGACGCAGAAAGTATGTACCTGAGAGCACCAACACACCTTGGAGTGGCCAATTCACTCGAGCACCATCCTTTGTACTCGAGTGAGGACACATATGCACCCGAGTCCCATCAAGTGAAATGTAGAAAGTGACAACCTGAGAGCAACTAAAATCCCAAAGTGACAAGTGCACTCAAGCACTAGGCTTAGCACCTGAGTGACCACCCAATACCCGTGAGTGCCCACACGCACTCCCAACAACTTGCCTGCGAGTGTGAACCCGAGACACATGTCCATAGTGCTACATGCACATGCACTCGAGTGATACCCTACGCACTCGAGTGGAAACCCTTATCACTCATAAGTGAAGAAGTGCACTCTTGGTTTCTTCCTGAGAACTCTATTGATACACTGAAGAGAAAGGGAAATATCATGCTGCACTCAAGTGAGACCTTACCTCACTCGAGTGAGGCTTATCAGAAGCCAAATCGCAGCAACTGATCTAGCTTTCCAGGCTTGCCCAATTTGTCTCCAATGGTCCTAAAACTTATACCAAAGTTCTTTCCCACCTAAAATTCCATAAGGAACCTATTGGTAACCTCTATCAACAATTTTAGTCTTAGACCAACACATTGGACATAAACTAACCAATAGCCCAAACTTAGTCTTTCAAATTCCAATCAAAACCAATGACATAATAATACATCCTAACATTATTTTCCACACATTACCATATCTAATTCATCCATCTCCAATTCTCATGAAATCAAGGCAAAATTCCAGAATTCCCAAAACTTAACCAATAACCAAAACAAGTATACCAAAATACTACAAATGCTCACTTCTTCAACTTCCAATGATTAGCTTCTTGATTCTCTAGCTTCCAAACTTGTTCATGCTCTAAAACACTTCTCTCAAAATTCTGAAACCATAAGATTAAAGCTCTCAACCTCTTGAACAACATTAATGAAAACTATTTGAGCTAAGAGAGCATTCCATAAGTCAAAATCCTACCTTTTCTTTTCTCTTTCTTCTTTTTCTTGTGCGAAAATGGAGAATGATGAGAGAGAATGAGATATTGATGAAGAAGCAGATTTTCCCTTGAACCACACCCATCAACCGACTTTGAGAGAGAAGAGAAAGAGAAAATGGTTTAACTATTGGACCTTGATCATTTGGTCCTTAAAATGCCACTTGGCATAATCTTATGCTTCCTTTTATTATCTCACATATTCACACACAAACTTGATTCCGCCCCTTTAGTCATTCAAGAGTTAATTCTAGCCATTGATCACAAGTTACCAATGAGTCTCCTCTTCGGTAACTGACCTACTGGTAGGTAAATTTACCATTTTGTCCCTGATTATCACAATATTTACTAAACCATCTTCAAACATATTTATATCACAAATACGCATCATATTCTTCAAAAGTATTTATTCATTAATAGTTACATCACTCTTGAAGTCATTAGCCCTTAATTACAATTCAGGATATTACACCATCGCTTCAAAGTACTATCACCAACTAGGGAAACTGATATCCTTTTCATGCTACACAAATAAAATTTATGTAGAAAACATGCTACACTATCACTGAGGGGTCAGAATCCTTGATCTTTTTCCTAGTCAAAATCCTCAGGTGAGCAAACCAAGCCACAAACATATGAGATATACGCCAAACTTCCCTTGATAAGTTCCTCCGCCCAAGAAAAAAAGACATCTTCATAACGACATATTTTAAAAAAGATTTTTATAATGACAGGTTTTAGAAAAAACATAAAGTGCCCACAACCACAATAGTATTCCCTCCTCATGTCGACCATGTCCTTGAGCTTAAAATAATGAGCTGGGACCAAGATAATATGCTCCTGAACAGTGGTACTAGGGAGTAACACAATATGGTACTTGTTTCCATAAGGAGAGATATCATCAAGCCAACTATAAGGTCTAGTCATGATCAAAAGTGAGCTTTTCAGAAAAAGTGCATACAGGTAGGAAAAAGTGAGAAAGTGAAAGAGAGCCGAGAGAGAAATTAGTGAAGAGATTGAGCATGTTAAACGGTTATAGATAATGTATTCAACTTGAGCATCATAACACAAAAACCAGGGCATTAAATGATTTAAGGTGAACCTGAAATCATTTCTACATGCCTCACGAGTTTAAAAATCAAGGTAACTGTAGCCAAACCAAGGGATATCAAACATTCCAAAAACAGCCACCCAAAAGTATAGGTAGGTGGAATGTGATAAATGTAAAAATTTGGACTTCACCTAAAAGAATGAGCAGGTCTTTTGTGGAAACAACTTGGAAACAAAATGATAAAACCTATTCTTGACCTTAAACCTTTCATCTTTTAGTGGGCCTTGAACCTTTTTCGGTAAAAACCATATGCTTGTTAAAATATGAAGCAAACTACAAAAGAAGACAACCAGCAACTTTGATATTTGTGTAGAAAAATAAGTAACACATTCATTACCACAAGCACATAAATAAAGTCAACAAAAGAAAGACTATATGGAGCCCAAAAAAACTGGAAGCAAGTTGAGGAGACCCACACAAGCCGTTACTGTTTAAATGAACAATAACTACAAAGAAAAGCCACAGATAGAGTCGGCTTGGCTCACTAAACAAGTGATTTTGATTTAACAGTGTATATTGATGCTTTTTAAAATGTGAAATATAAAATAAAACAAAATTGACCATTACAAATGAGCAAAAGGATGACATGGATAGTACACTTGGACCAATTACCAAGAAGCTAGGATTATTGATAGTATATATTGATATATTGATTATAGTAATTATTACTTCCTCTCTCATTCTTTGTATAAGCAACAATGTTTTTCATAGGATGGTCCTTAATATGAGCAATATTTTTTGTGTCTAAAAGTTGAAATTGCTCTATCCACTTGTGACGGTTAAATCTATATCTTTATATTAATTATCACTCGTGCTATCATGAATCACTTGTTTTCTCTCATTTACTCTCCTCATAAATGGGAGTATATTTTGAAAAAAAAATACATTTATTACTTTTAATTAATTTTAACTTGACTTTAATTTACCTGTTTTGATAATTGTTGCTTGTAAAATCCCGAGTAACGTTTTTAGATAAAATCTCATTCCCAAAGCTCTATAATTTTTCACTAGAAATGTAATTTCAAGAACCTAGTAAAGATTTAGATCTTTATTCGAGTCCCTATCCCGTTCTCAGTCCATCATCTTGCTTGCTGACAAGCATGGAATAAAAACCGGATCAAACTAGCCAATCCGATCAAAAAACAGGTGAACCGGACCCCAGTCCGGTCCGATTTGATGCCTAAAGGGGAGGGGGAAAACTGAGTTGACTCACCCGATCTGGCATTGACTCGGGAAAACTGCCAAATCAAGCGGTTTGCCCAAGTCACTTATCTTATCTTTGAGCAAAAATGTCCCAAAACGACGTCGTTTTGGGATATTATAATTAAAAAAAATCAATCTAATGTGTTGACTCATGCCCTCAGTCCCTCACTTGTTCATTCATCAGTAATTAGAGGTGGTAACCCGCCAGCCCACCCCAAATAAACAGGTTCGGGCTGCCGAAATGGTGGCCCGTTTAAATTCGGGCTAAACGGGCTCCGCTGAGCCCACGGACTGATGCGGGCCAGCCCGCATTAATTTTTTTTTGATTTTTTCTCAAGTGCCTTTAGTCTCCCTTATCTGAATTTCCTATCATTTGATGATGTGCTTAATTAACTCCCTATACTTTCTATTTGATACTTATTTTCATATTATATTTATTTATTATACTATTATTAAATTTAAAAGAGATGTGTTTATATACTTTTATGATGTGAATAGATTAAAAAAAAAAGTAAGAATGAAATTAACTTCATAACATAAATACATAAAAAAAAAGAATTGTGATATGAGCGGGTGAAAGAGAAAGAGAATAAAAATATTTAAAAAAGAGTGAAATTATAAAATTTTAAAAAAATAGCAGGCTAGCAATCAAGCTTGGGATGACAAAAACCAACCTGCGAAGGGAGTGGGCCCCACGCGGGCTGGCCCGCAACCCTACAGAGTAATCTGCCCAAGCTCAGAATCTCAAACTCCCCGACCCTGCGCCATAGCTCGCGAAGAACGGCGAGCTGCTTGAAGCCCCCGACCTTGTGCCCGAACGACGACGGTGAGAAGTAGCTTTATCATTTTGTCTCTGTTCTTTGCCTCTGTTTTTATTTTTTAACGAAGAAAGATGCTCTCTGCTCTCTGTTCTTTGCCTCTGTTATTATTTTTTAACTTCACTCTTCAAAGCACGCGTATTTTGTTCTTTGCCTCTGTTGTTATTTCTTAAATTCGTTGGATCAGATGCTTTGTGGACCTGCGAGATTCTGTGTTGGTCTTTGTTTTTGACATGAAACATATCAGTCCAAGAAGTGAGGTTTCGCACATTTTTTGAAAGACGAATGCTTAGCGTGGTTTCGCACATTCAAATCCCTTGTGTGAAGCACTAAAACGCAACAAAACTCCATGGTACCTTTTCTGATTTTTTCCCCCCTTTTCTTCTCTCTCCACAATCTTGACAGATTATTTTCTGATATGGGGAGAACTTATGCTTGTTTGCCTGATAAGAGGCGGAGGGGATTGAAGGAGTTGAGCGAAATTTGTGAGGACAGAAGAGAGCAATTTGTGTAAGGTACCTCTGTCCTTTGGTTTTAATTTTTGGGATTTTTATGGCTTGGATGCGAGCTGGCTCTGTTTAGAATACTTAAGGGAAGATTTTTGTTGTTCTTTGTACGATGTTGAGGATAAAATGGAGGAAAGTTGTGGTGAGCGATGTAGTACAGAAGCAAGAAGTGAGGGATGTAGGAAGCGTGAAAGTGAGGTAAAACCCCAAGTTTACCTCAAATTTCAAGGGTTTTGTCCTGAAATTTTGTGACGGTAGTTTGCTTATTTTAAGGCCAAAATACGCAGCAAAACTATGGGAAGAGGGGTATAATTAACCTGCATAGAAGGTAGAAACCTCTTCTTTGTGCGCCACATTGACAGATAATTGGGGGGACTTTTAATTTGTTTTTTTTGTGTGTGCATATTATGCTGTTATAAACTCTGCTGAAAGTTGATTTTTTTCTAGTGATGAAAAAGTGCAAGAGAAAACGAATAGATTAAGAACATTGCATTTAAAGTAAGGTGGATCCTGAGCTGATTGAGAATTTGAAATATTTCGCTTATCCTTGATAGAAGTGGTAAATGAAACTATCAGGAAATTTATTTGATTCAATGCCCACTGTTTGATTTGGGAATTGTGGGATGCAGAAGTGGTGGATATGTTTGTTTCACTTCAAATTTATGAGAAAATGAAGGTACAGTGGGAATTTGGTACACCTTGTGCTGCAAATTGCAAAGTAATGGAGAAGATTTTTAGTTTGAATTTGGGTGTTTTACGGGCTAAATTGTGCAGAAAAATTACGATTGTTATGTGTTAGAATGCTTGTATGGTTTTTGGAATCTTTTCTTTTGTTGGAGTGGCTAAATTGTAGTCTTACATTTTGTCCAAAAAGGTGCTGATTTTAGTTAGTAATTGAGGTGCTAAATAAATGTGAGTCAAATGCATGGATCAAACGAATCAGAGTGTTAAATGTTAGGTCTATCGTAATTCTTTTATAGTTAATATTCAAGAAAGCATGAAAAGGTTTTGGTTATTGAGCACTCGAGAAGTACAGTGAAGAGATGGTGAATTTTGTTGGTAAGAGCCCATTACCTAGGGTCTATCAAAATGTATGATATTATTGGGTTGCAAAGTTGTTATTTTTGTTGTAAATAATGGAAGATAATGGCAAGTATCAATGAAGAAGGGATGTTGTTAATATGATACGCTTAATACCTCATTCATGTAATATGGTCCATGTTGTTACGCTGGGTTCAAGTATTATTGATAGGTGAATGCATGGCTGTGGTTAACATATATGTGATGTGGATATAAGAGGTTTGATAGAGTCTAAATTATGCTATTTGGGTTGTTATGTTTTGTTGCCATGGTACAATAGCCTACTTCAAGGAATAAGGTTGATTATGAAAAGATGCATGATTAAAGAAGAGCAGGCATAGTAGATAATTGGTGACAGATGTTTGGTTAGAAGATTCATAAATAGAGTGGAATTGTGCTTAAATTTTTTATATGAATGGATCTATGAGTAGTGTTTGAGACTCATAGTCTTGGAATTTTATTTACCTTATTGTGTTGTGGAATTAAAGAATGCATTGATGGTTAACATTTGAGGTAGAAGACATGGTAGATGTTCTAGGACAGAGCACTTGTACATGCATTTCTAGATTTTTGGGTATTATGAGTATATTATGAAGTAAAGAGAATGGAATGTGTTGTGTAATAAATAAAATGAGATTTAGTTAAAGGTGGGTAATGGGTAGTTAGTTAGTTAATTGGGCTTAGGAGCTATGGTCCATAAAAGGGCACAAGAGGGTAAAGTTCAGAATCTCTTGGCTTGGGGTTCATGTGGCTGGGTAAAGTTCAGTTTGGGTCAAACTCTCATCTGGCAAAGTGGCAAATTGTCTTGTCTGTGTGTAGTAAAAAAGGTTTAAGGAAATGGCAGAAAAGCCATTTCCAAATTCCATGACAACCATTGAAATTAGGCAACATCTATCTATTTACTTATCGTTCTTACAGCTTGTGCTTCAGAGACGATTAATTTTGGGGCATATAATCCCGCTCTTGTGGTGCTACTATAAAGTCAATGTTGCACTCCTAGTGCTGTAGGAAGCCTGGTAGCTCAACTACACTTTATAGCCTGTAATTAAAATACTATGAGAATGAGAAAGCCGAATATATTCTGTAATGGAAGAGTTCCTCAAAAATATGGAAACTCAGAATAATTAGTCTATGTGCCTTGAGACCATTGTATTCATTTAATTAGAACATTCATAATCATATGATATGATGTTTTGTAACTGGAAGAATTTCTTGAGAAGGTATGAGTGAATAACTTATATCAATTAGGATTTTATTGGACTATATTCTCTTTGGATACATCTCTATGTCTGTCCCTCCAGCATCATTATATTATCTATGCTGATATACAGGTTGCACTGTGATAAGGCTAGTTATTTGACTTCTTTTTGTTTCTTGGTCAGCATTTTTCTTTCAAATGATTACTGCCTCTTGTTGCGAAGGCCTTACATAAAACCAGCCCCGATTGAAAGCTTCTTGGGTATTTTCTATTTTTCCCCGTCTACTTCTAGACATTGGTTCTTATTGGAGGCGAGAGCATATAATTCTTTCTCATATATGATATCAAATGATTACAGCAGTTTATATAGGCCAGAAACAGAGGAGTCATCGCTGGTCTATAATGTGCTATAATGAAACATTATTACATACAAATCATAATCTTTCCTAAACTAAAGATACTAGAATCAAGGATATGATAGAGGGATGTGATGGGCTGAAATCATGGGCTGACTAGGGCATGTTGTGCATTCCAAATCGCTTTATTTGCCATCTTCGATCTCTCCAGGTAGAAAAGTCCATCTTATTCTTTAGAAGTCCCAATCGTCTTTCCCAAGTGTAAATCCTGAAATAGACACACATCAGCGTCAAATATTACTTTGCATATATGTCCTTTCGTTAACTTGCTCACAAATATTAAGTTACAAGTAAGCGTTGGGACAAATAGAACATGGTGAATGCAGAGTGAATTGGATAGTATGACGGTGCCAATTCCTTTAACTTTAGTAAATACCCCATTAGCAACTTTGACACGAAGGTGTTTTGGACACAATTTAAGACTTGTAAATAAGGTTCGATGACTGGTCATATGATCTGTGGCTCCTGAATCAACTATCCATGCATCGTCGCTAGTCCGTATAGTATTGAGAACTATGATAGAATTACCTGATTGTACAAGATTAGCACTTGGCAAAGAGTTGGACTTATTCTGTTTTTCAAGTATCCGACGGAGTATCTGCAGTTCGTCTTGACTTAATGAAGTAATGTCCTCAGCCTTTTGTTCAGTGGAGGTGACATGACCTTGTGGTTTGCTAGTGGGTGGTTTCCAACACTCCTCCTTGATGTGACCCTTCTTGCAATAATTGCATCATTTGTTTTTCCGGTCCTCTTGTGGCCCTCGTACTGCAAGTGCTGAACTTTCAACAAGACTTGGGCTGCTTCGGTTCAAGAGTTTCCAACTTTCTTCAAACTGCACATGATTGACGACATCAAAGAGGTGTGGTAGGGGTTTGATTCCCATTATTCTGGCCCGTATTTCTTCAAACAAATCATTGAGTCTGAGAAGAAAATCATAAACTCTCCCTTCTACTATCTTCTTGTATAATTGAGCATCCTCCACATTTTTCCAAGGATGCACCTCAAACAAGTCGTGTTGTTGCCAGAGTTTTATTAATGCATTATAGTAATCAGTAACTGTTAGGGTACCTTGTCTTAAATCTCAAAGTTGGTGCTTCAAATGAATCAAGGCAGTAGTGTTATCAAAAGAGGAATAAGTTCTTCTGGCTGCATCTCAAATCTCTTTTGCAGTATTTGCCAGGAGATAGCCTTCACTGATATCAACAGTCATAGAGTTATAGAGCCAAGTCATGACTTGGTTATTTTCAGCAAACCGAGTATCAAAGGTTGGGTCATCGGGGCCGGTTGTGGTGCTGTCCCATTGATATATATCGCCTTTCTCTTTCCACGGATATACCTTTGCACACTTTAGGACCATTGGAGGTAATTCTTTCCATTAAATCTATGGTTAATGACCATACTCTGAGGTTTTGGAAATTCTAGTGCCATGAAGGTGCTGTTGGTAGTTGAAGATGAGTTAGTGGAAGAAGAAGAGGTGGTGGGATTGGTACTGGACATGAGGGCAGTGGGATGAAGTCAATTTTTAGATGAGTTTCCAGGGATGGAGCCTGTTAGGAAATATTGTATGTGTTAGGAAATATTGTATTAAGATCCCACATAATTAGGGATAGTGAGTATCCCACTAAATTAGGGATTAGGGATTATAGAATCAATCATCATAATGAGCCATTATTTCAGAGGCTCCTCCTTTTGTATATAAATACCTTATACATGAATGAGAGATATAGACTTTAGAGAATATTTGAGTAACATGGTATCAGAGCCATAGTGCTCTCTGGGTTTCATTTTTTTCCGGCGAGTTTTTCCTCTGTTTTCTGTTCTGTCCGCACTGTTCACTGTGCACGGAGCTCCGGTCCAGGGCGATTTAGCCACCACGCGCGCCACCGCTGGCCTCACCGGCCCCCGATCGGGCTATCACCGGAGTATCGCCGCCGTCCGACGTGCGCGTGGCCCTCACGCGCCGTCTCCTCTCTCGCCGGACTTCCACGCGCCGGCGCGTGACGCCGTTTTCCGGCGAGTTTTCCGCCGCCGTTTGCTGTGCTGGGTCGACTCGCTGCCGCCGTTCTTCCCGTAGTGGTTTCGTGTTGTGGGTACCTACGGTTTGTCGTCCCGCTGTTGATTTCTCCGTTTTTTGCTGTTGGGAGTCCACTGTTGCTTCTGTTTCTGGTTCGTTGCTTCTGTTTCTGGTTCGTTGCTTCTGGTTCTAGTTCGTTGCTCCTGTTTTTGGTTCATTGTTGCTGTTTCTGGTTCATTTCTATCGTGTTTGCTCGTTGACGTCACCTTTGGGAACGTTTCTGTTGTCTTGTTGGTGATTTCGTTCTTTACAACTGTTGCCTTGCTACTGGTGGCGTTGCTTTGTTCGTATTGGAGCTGCTCTTGTGCGTGGCAGTGCGCTTGTAAGGTTTCTTTCCTCAGTTAACCCTCTGTTGTGTGTACTTTTTTGGTCTTGTATTGATGGCTGATTCCAAGACTAGTGTCACTACTGAACTTATTCCTGTGACTAACAAAATTACTGAACACAAATTGACCTGGACAAACTATATGGATTGGAGTAAAACTGTTCGTATGTACTTACTTAGTATTGAGAAGGAAGACCACTTGACTGCGACGCCTCCCACGGATGACTCTAAGATGGCTTGGGCTCGCGCTGATGCCCGTTTATTCTTGCAAATCCAAAATTCCATTAGCAGCGACATCCTTCCCTCGGTTAGTCACTGTAATACTGTTAAGGAACTTATGGGTTGCTTGGAGTTTCTGTATTCTGGAAAAGGCAATATTACTCGCATTCATGATGTCTGCAAGGGATTTTATCGTGCTGAACAGCAGGGCCGCTCTTTAAAGAGCTTTTATGTCGAGTTTAAGAAAATGTATGAAGAATTGAAGATGTTGATGCCGCCTATCGCTGACCTTCAGGTACAGGTTGATAATATGGAGAAATTGGCGATTATCAGCTTTCTTACTGCCCTTGACCCGGCCTATGAGACAGTTCGTTCCCAGGTTCTGTCTAGTTCTGAACTTCCTTCGCTTCAGGATGTATACTCTCGTGTGCTACGTGCTGATAGTCTCTTACACCCGATCTCTACTCCTGCTGCTAGTGCATTGGCCGGCCGTGGTCCCACTGATAACCGCCACCCAAATGTCTTGAACTCTGGACCTAGTACACCATCCTTGACCCCTGTTGATTCACGGAACCAAGGTCCTCCACGTTCAGGCAACAATCCGACTCCTAGTCCTATTGTCTGCTACTATTGTAAGGAACCAGGTCATACCAAACGCTACTGTCGTAAGTTGCAAAACAAGCTGCAACGTACTGGAGCTGCTCATATGGCCCAATCCACAGATCAACCTGCCACTGTTCCATCCACTCCGAGTGCGCTTGCTACAGGTAATGGTGACTCATGCCTTGCTACTTCTTCCTCGAGGTGGATCATCGATTCTGGTGCCACTGACCACATGACAGGTAACCATCGTTTGTTCTCTACGTATGCACCTTATGCCAACCCCTCCTCTATTACTATTGCCAATGGTTCTGCTTCTCGTGTCATTGGTTCTGGCACGGTTACACCTACAGCCTCTGTTCTTCTATCGTCAGTCCTTGATGTTCCTGACCTTGCTTTTAACCTTTTGTCTCCCAGTAAGCTTACTCGTCAATTGAACTGTTTTATCTCACTGTTTCCTGACCATTGTGTGATTCAGGATCTTACGACGAAGCGGATTATTGGTAGGGGTTATGAATCGGGCGGCCATTACTTTCTTGACGATCAGGTGCCGCGTTCAGTTGCTTGCTCTGGTGGTTCCTCTCCTTTTGATGTTCATTGTCGTTTAGGTCATGTGTCATTGTCCTCCTTGAAGAGGTTGTACCCTCAATTTCATCATGTGTCGTCCTTAGAGTGTGAGTCTTGTCAGTTTGCCAAACACCATCGTGTTTACCTGGCACCTCGCGTCAATAAACGGGCTGCGTCCCCTTTTGATTTGGTTCATTCTGATGTTTGGGGTCCTTGTCCTGTTGTGTCCACTTCTGGTTTTAAGTACTTTGTTACGTTCGTTGATGATTTTTCTCGAACCACCTGGCTTTATTTAATGAAAAGTCGTTCCGAGTTGTTTTCTCACTTTTGCAATTTTTGTGTTGAGGTCAAAACTCAATTTGGTGTCTCGGTGAAAACCTTACGCAGTGATAATGCTAAAGAGTATTTTTCTACCCAGTTTCACGACTATATGCTGACCCATGGCATGCTTCATCAATCCTCGTGTGCCGATACCCCTGCACAGAATGGTGTTGCCGAACGAAAAAATCGGCATTTATTAGAAGTTGCCCGTGCTCTAATGTTTCAAATGCATGTTCCTAAATCCTTTTGGGCTGATGCTATATCCACCGCCTGCTTTCTTATTAATCGTATGCCATCTCTTGTTCTCAGTGGCGATGTTCCATACACCACTTTGTTTCCTTCCAAACCATTGTTTCCCATTGATCCAAAAATTTTTGGGTGTGTCTGTTTTGTTCGGGACATTCGTCCCGGTCTCACTAAACTTGATCCAAAATCTCTCAAGTGTGTCTTCCTTGGTTATTCTAGGGTTCAGAAGGGCTATCGGTGCTACTCTCCCGACCTTCGGCGTTATCTTGTGTCTACAGATGTCACTTTCCATGAATCCACTTCGTTCTTCTCTGTCCCTGCTCTGCCGTCAGCTTCTGCCCCTATTCCAGATCTTGATCCTATCTTAGTGTATGAGGTTCGTTCCCCACCAGTGCAAGCATCTGTGCCGGCCCCTGCTCCGCCCCCTATCCACCAGGTGTATCACAGACGTCCTAAGGAAAGTAATGGTGCTGCTCGTCTTCCTGACCTACCCATGTCCGCCTCGGCGCCGGATCTGCCCTTAACCTCGCCTTCACTTGCCCCTGAACCACTGCCTGAGTCAATGCCTGAACCAGTGCCTGAACCAGTATCTGAACCTGTGCCTGCTAATAAGAAGGGCATTCTCCTAACCCAGCGGAAATATGTACTTGACCTACTGAAAGAAACCGGGAAACTTGGAGCAACACCTAGTAACTGTCCCATGATTTATAATCCATTTTTGGACATTGACGATAGTGTGCCGTTTGATGAGCTACCCGATGATGTGAAAAAACGAATTGATCCTGAGAAGATTAAACCGTTTGCCTATCCTGAGCGATACCGAAGATTGATTGGAAAATTGAACTATCTCACGGTTACTCGCCCTGATGTAACCTTTCCTGTCAGTAGACTTAGCCAATTCATGGTATCACCGACCGTTGCTCAGTGGGAGGCTTTGGAGCATGTCCTACATTATTTGAAGGGATCACCTGGTCGTGGTATACTCTATACGAATCATGGTCACACAAAGATTGAGTGTTTCTGTGATGCAGATCATGCAGGGTCAAAAACGACTAGGAGGTCCACTACAGGCTATTGCGTTCTTGTAGGAGGAAACTTGGTATCTTGGAGAAGCAAGAAGCAAGATGTGGTGGCAAAATCGAGTGCAGAGGCTGAGTATCGAGCCATGTCTCAATCCGTACAGGAGATTGTGTGGATCCACCAATTAATGAAGGAAGTTGGTCTTGCCACGTCATTGCCTGCGAAGTTGTGGTGTGATAATAAAGCCGCCTTACACATAGCCTCCAACTCCGTGTTCCATGAACGTACGAAACATATTGAGATTGATTGTCACTTTGTACGTGATAAGATCAAGGAGAATTTTATCTCTACAGGACATGTACCATCTAGTGATCAGTTAGGTGATCTTTTGACTAAAGCCTTGGATGGCACTCGGGTTGACTATCTTTGTAACAAGTTGGGCATGATTAACATCTATGCTCCAACTTGAGGGGGAGTGTTAGGAAATATTGTATGTGTTAGGAAATATTGTATTAAGATCCCACATAATTAGGGATAGTGAGTATCCCACTAAATTAGGGATTAGGGATTATAGAATCAATCATCATAATGAGCCATTATTTCAGAGGCTCCTCCTTTTGTATATAAATACCTTATACATGAATGAGAGATATAGACTTTAGAGAATATTTGAGTAACAGAGCCGAAAAGAGGAGGGAATTTGAACGGGTTCATGATTCTGAAAAAATCCTCGCCGGAAAGCTGCTGGACGACGGTGCATGGGGGTCACGCGCCGGTAATGTGGTGGCGCGTGGTGGTTACGCACTTCTCCGATCGCCGCCGTTGCTTTGGGATCTGCCAGTCGGCGTCGTGCAGTGCTGCCTGTGGTGGCGGTGTACTGACACGCACCCTCCTACTCCAGATCTGAGAACACTGATCTGTTTCTCTTTCTCCCTCTCTTTGCTGTTTCTCGCTCACGGTCGCTGGTTATTTTCCTCACAGTCGCTCAGCCTCACTCTCACTCTTGGTTTCGCAAAGCTCTGATACCATATTGGAGGTGAGAGCATATAATTCTTTCTCATATATGATATCGAAGGATTACAGCAGTTTATATAGGCCAGAAACAGAGGAATCATCGCTGGTCTATAATGTGCTATAATGAAACATTATTGCATACAAATCATAATCTTTCCTAAACTAAAGATACTAGAATCAGGGATATGATGGGCTGAAATCATGGGATGTAATCATGGGCTGATTTCTAACAGTTCTTTATGGATCCTCTGGGGAATTATGTCATTCATAGTTTGAATGATGGGGGTTATAAATGGTGTCTGCCCTGGTGATATGAAAGCTAGCAAATCTGTTAACTATTGCATCAATAACAAGTTTTGAGGCTACGATTTTGTTATGGAGTATTCAATTATTTCTCTCTTGATGCTAGCTAGTTGTGCAATCTAATATCCCAGTTTGATGGCTAATTTTTGTTTGCAGTTATGGAAATGTTTCTTTGATACCTTGAGGAAAGAGGCAACTGAGTAATATATCTACTTTTTGAAGAACAATAGATCTGACACGTTTGGTGTGAGAGTTGTTGTATAGAAGCATGAGGTTCATGATCTTTAGTTTCCTGAAGTTACCTACCGGAGTACTAATGCTATTGCTGTTATATCTTGGAAACATTGTCAACTCTGTGGCACATGTGTCATCTTCATCTGAATCCACATTACATACTAATAATTGGGCTGTTTTAGTCTGCACATCACGCTTCTGGTATGTTCAGCTGCCACTTCTAATTTGCAACGTAAAATTTTAGCTACATCCAGGATATTTTGCTATCAATTTCTAAATATTTTTGTGAGTAATAAAACTCTCTTAAAGCATCATAGCATCCCTTTTTGGCTCTATTTCATCTCTACAGTATGTCTAGTGTGCTAATATGGACTTCCCTTTAGTTCCAGAGAACTTAAAATATTTTCAGCAAACTGTATTTTGATTTAGAGCAATTTTTAATGGTCTAGTGTGTGCTTCCTTGAAATTGCTTTTTAGATTAAGCATCGACAGTGCTGTCTAAACTTGTTACTAAGTCTTGTAGAAGAGATTTTATAGTTATCACCAAGTCCTAGTTGCATGACTTAACTTTAGTGTACTTAATTTGTTGTTTCCCTTATTCAGGTTTAATTATCGTCACATGGCCAATACACTATCCTTGTATAGGTAGTATCCAATTTGACATTATTTGTTTTAATTATACTCGGTAAATTGCCTGTGTTCATTATAATTTCCTTGTTAATCAGGACAGTTAAGCGGTTAGGAATACCTGATGAGAGGATATTACTCATGCTGGCAGATGACATGGCTTGTAATGCTAGAAACAAATACCCTGCCCAAGTTTTTAATAATGAAAATCATAAGCTTAATTTGTATGGGGACAATGTAGAGGTGAGTTTTCTTTAAGCATTTCATTTTCATTATTCAATAGATAATATTCTTAGTGTTGGCTTTGGAATTGTGTTGTTATGAACCCAAGTTATATTAACAAACCATAAGCTTGTGAGCCAGTTGTGGTTGTGGATTTGAAACTTCTATATATCAGTAATATAAAGTGGGAGTATATATGTACATATATGAACCCATGTACACACAAGACTAATATAATGAGATAGAAGAGTACAAAGATTGAGGATAAGGAACCAATCTAACAGCAAAGGAAAGTGAAGGAAAAATCAATGCTGATAACAAACCCAAACATCTTTTCCTTCTACTGTGTTGCCTTCTCACTGTCCAGAAAGAGATTGTTGACAAATTCTAAACTCTTGTTCATGATGCAAAGAAAAGAGGTCAAGGTCTTTTGTGGCCTATGCATCTTGAGAGGTCACTACTCTTTATTATTAATCCTATCAATACATGGCTTGAGCAGAGGCTACTCTTTGCTTTGATCCACTGGCTACGTTTGTAGAAATAACATAATAAATTTGAAGTTTTACTGATTTCGACATAAAAAGAAGGAAGCACATATTAATATCTTTATATTTTGTTATGAGCATCCTTTCATTATTAATTAATTAATTTTGCTGTGAGTATAAATATTAGTGAGAGACTTTTTTTTGTATGATGAGCCAAAAGCTTGTGCCTGGTATATAGCTTAGTCCGCCATTCTGTCTTGAATCTTGTATAAGTAGTTCGCCTGACTTTGGGTGCTGTCACCACTATAATATGTTAGCAATAACGCATTTCTCTGATAATTATGTAAGTTTTCAATTTCCCTGTCTCTAATAAATGTATTTACATCGCATTGATTGGCTTTAAGTTAATATCAATCATAAATCTCATAATTTATAAGAGATTTAAGGAAGAGGTGCTGCTCTGTCATAAAGTACTATGGTTAACACAATGAACCTCCTTTTCTAGTCACATCCTCTCAATTTTTTAGTTGAATACTTGTGTACATGTAGACTTTCATCTGATATGGTCCTTGAGAGATAATATTCATCACTTTCAACATGTTTTAGGGCAATTTGCAGTGTCTTTCAGAGGATGAACATGTTACTTCCTAACTTTCAGGTTGATTATCGTGGCTATGAAGTGACGGTGGAAAACTTTTTACGAGTTTTGACAGGTCGTCATGAGGCTGCTGTTCCAAGGTCTAAGCGCCTTCTAAGTGATGAAGGGAGTCACATACTTTTGTATATGACAGGGCATGGAGGTGATGAATTTTTGAAATTTCAGGACTCAGAAGAGCTCCAAAGTCATGATTTGGCCGATGCTGTGAAGCAAATGAAAGAGAAGCATAGGTATGAAATCTTATGCAATATTAACATTGTGAGTTTCAAGTTTGATTTGTGAACTTTTAGATTAGGGGCTATGGTTGTATGCATTCTTGTATGGCCGGTTGCATATGCTAAAGTGATGCCTGGTTTATTGTATAAAGTTTTTGCCTGGCAAATGTTTTATGAAATAGGCCATTTTTAAAAAATAAGAAGTTTGAATCTTGTATTTTGTGACTATCTCTTTATATAGGGCCAAAAACTCATTTCTTGTTGATATGTTGTTTCTTAGGTTTAAGGAGCTGTTGATAATGGTGGATACTTGCCAGGCTTCAACTCTTTTCTCACAGGTCTCAAATTACTTTCTAGTATATGGTTTTTAAAAATCTCGAACATGAATTCTTATGAAATGAATTTTTATGATATAGTATGGGCCATGTCCATTCTCATTGAGAGGAGAGTGCATTGCCCTTTGACATACGGATAATATTCGGAATCAGTCAATCAAAGTATTGAATTGCATATTGTTGCCTTGTTTTGGTGGGTGTTCTACCATAAGATTACTGCATGCCTTGTGTTAGTCATGATATGTTGAGTTTTGCCTTTATCTGTTTCAATGGGATTTGTAATAATTGGTAAAACAATCAAGGATATTAGGAAGCTTGTGCTCGGTATTTGTTAATTTGATTGCTTCACAGGTGTGGCTAATGATTTGATACTTTAGGATATTATATTCAAATTTAAATAAAATGACCTTTGTACTTTATTTATTCAAAAACTATATTGGGTCATTCTCTGTGCCATATTCAATATTAACCCCTGTATAATTAAAAAAAAATTAACCCTGCCTGCATGTGATCTTGTAAAAGTACTCTGCGGCATGAGTTTCCATCTTAAATCTGGCCTATTGCTTGTGCAGTTACCTTAATTCCACTCTTTAGAGTTCCTTAGACAATTACAGAAGTTGATGGATGGAGATTTACAAACTTTCTACACTAGATAGTTAATGTCTTTGTCATCTCACAAACCCTTTCTTGATAACTAAGCATATGTGATGTGCTTGAGTAATTTTAGCATAACCTTTGCCTGGTAACAAGGCATATGTGATATGCTAGATTAATTTTAGCATATTTTGATACATTTTGACTGTGTGAGAATAAAGAATATGACCGCCTAGTAAATTTCTGTTTTCTTTTATACTCTTACGTTTTGACGTTCGACGCTATGTTTACTATTGGCCTGAGCTGACTTGGTACACATACTTTGCATGTATTAAAATGTACTGATGGTAGAAAGCCAGTCTGGCGCATAGGTATGCCAAGCCTGCAATGTCTAATTGTTTTCTCTCTAATGTTGAAAATAAATTGCGATTTATTTTTACTGCTAATTGTTTTCCTAGGTTGACTTGGTTCATTTTCTGAACCTTGCAGCTTCATTCACCAGGTGTTTTGGCCATTGGAAGCAGCATGAAAGGAGAGAATTCATATTCACATCACTTGGACCCAGATGTATGTATTCATTTACTAATATTAACCATCTGGTGCTTTCATCTCAGTTGTCAATGGCATATAAAAATAAGCCACCAAACTGCTGTGGCAGCCTCCTCAATAATAAATAATTTTCGGAATTATATCAAGAGTTTATTAAAAAATCATAATTACACAAAATTCAAGCAGTATCATCACTTTGTTAAGTATTTTAAAACTACTCAGGGGGCTTAACTCTTTATTCTTTTTTAGTAGAATTGGTACTTGAAATGGTATCTAAATCGCTATGAACAAATGATCCAAAAAGAATTTGAGTTTTAGTCCTAGTCACAAGGTATATTAGCTTGTTCTTTGTTTAATATTTAATTCCAAAACAGGCTTGCATGTAAGGTGTGTTTGAGATTATAACAAAACTTTTCATGGGTTTGCACTTAAGAGCTTAAGGCTGTTTGGCTGTCAATCAGCACACATCCTAATGCAACTTTTATAAGACACTAGAAAAATTCGCATCTGGAGAACATCCATTTAGAAAGGTTTAAACAGTTTAACGAACATGTTATAAGCTTTTGAGTTGAATTGGTCCTTTATTGCACAATTGTGTAGGAACATTCAACTTAAGCTCCAATTGATGTGTAAGTGTTAAAATAAAACTTAAATATCCTGATGTTATTAGCAAGAACTAAGAAAACATCTGAGTAAGTATCTAGGAAAGCACAGCAGAACAGATGAAAAAGTTAATGGCTCTAGTGTAGCTAGTAAACCAAACAGACTACAGAGAGAGTGAGTGAGTGTACCATAAAAGAATATGGAAAAAGATTATTGTACTAGTAATCAAGAAATAAAGACAATCATAGGACCAAACAAACAGTTGGAAGAGGCAAAAACTCTAGTTCTTTCACTTGGAAGTTCTGATAGAAAGATATATGAAAGAAGAGTTTAGAGGAAGGTAAAAGGATAAAAGCTGCTTGGTTGAGGATTTTGTGATGGTCTATGATGATTTCAGGTCCCAATCCTTTCATGGAGTTCTAATGTTTGAAATCCCTAGTTTTAGTGCTGAGTGCTGACGGTAGGAAGTAAGTTGTGATGTTGGAGTGTTTTTTTTCCTCCGATTGTATGGCATAGCGATGATTTATTGAGCCTGACATGTCTTGGAGTTTTAACGCAAGGTTCCCCATTTTCAGCCTAGCCTTTCTTCCAATATGGCTAATGTTGACTACATTGATCCTTCCAATGTTTTTGACATTGTTTGTAACAGTTTGAACATTTTGTTTTTGATTTGGGTGTGATCTGGACATCTAAAATTCATTTCTGTTTTATATAATGCAGGTTGGTGTTTCGGTTGTGGACCGTTTTACGTATTACACTCTAGCCTTCTTTGAGAAGCTAAATATGTATGATAATGCCTCCTTGAGCAGGTAGACCATGAATTTTTTTTTTGGTTGTGCAAATACATGTCTTCCTTTTCTTGTTTTGAAGTGTTTCTGTAGTCTCTGTTTAATTTTCCAGTCTTGAATGTTCTCTCAATTTGGAATCTTACTTTCCTAACTTCTTTTTAAGATGCAGTATGCTTTTTCTTTTGGTCTTTCCGAAAATTGAATTAGGTCTTCCAATTTGTGACATGATTTTGTGTCAATTCTTGTTATTTCAGACAGCAATATTGCTCTCCATGCTTTTTATTAGCTTCATGACCAAATACATGTATAGGCAAATGACTAGGGTTACATTACATAAATCAAATCAAATCAGATCCTAATCTGATGACGTCCCCTAGCATAATGTCAAATAATGATAGAATCAGAGTATGGTGAAATAACAATAATAATGAGATCCTAATCTAAGACAATGGACAATAGTTATGGGCCCAAGCCCATCATCACGTCATTCAACAATTCCATTGATTTGTTCTCCAAATCAAATATTTGATTTTTGGTGGGATTTTATATGTCCAAATGGATTTTCCAGGAATGTTTAATTCTGTTTTCATGATTTATAATATTTTTTAATAAAATGATCAATTATATGAAGGAAAAATGAAAAGTACATAAAGACATTCACATTTGAGACAGCAGCACACATTCAACATCAGCATACATCAGACAGACTTACAAGAAAGTTCACAAGACAAAATATGTAAAACCCAGAGACAACTATTGCCACACCCTTGTTAAAAAAAAAACATCAAACCATAAAGACAAAGTTGTAGATCCATCGACAGAATATGTGCAATGATTTATAATTCTATGGTCTGTGCAAATGAAAACAAAAGTTTAATAATGATAATCCACTCATGTTTCATTCTCGGTGAATGCACATCTCTCCCCTTCTCTATTATGTTACGAAAGATAATTGTTATGAGTTGCTCCAAAGCATGTCAAGAAAATTGTGTTGCAGTAGGTATAGAGCATTCCAGCATCATATTCTTTTGAAAGTTATATTGTTGACTTGGGGATATTTTGTGTTTATTTTGCAGCCTTTTCAATTCATTTAATCCAAATTTGTTGATGTCAACTGCGTACTATAGAATGGACCTATATCAACGTAGATTAGAGGAGGTAATAATTTCATGTTCTTAATTTAATGCAGTAGAACTTTTTTGTAAAGAAATAAATGTATTAAAATATTTTACATGGCGAGGAATTTTGAGTATCATATTATTTTGTTGAGGGATTACCTACATAACAAAAGGATGTCTGCTACGCAAATTTCTGCTACCTGACACTATTTTACATCTCATGATGCATCATGGGGTGCAAAACTTCAAATAATATTGGTTGTCCATATTCCGTATCTAGTTTCTACTTGACAGATTTTATATTGTAATTTTATATCCACTCAGATTTATTGTGTAAATCATTTTATAAGCTACTATCCATAGAATAGTGAAGCAATGAGAGTTTTGTATACGTCGATAGGATATTGGTTGAGGTTGCTAGATTGATCTCTTGACAAGATAGATGCTTAAAGGCTATACGTGCTAGCGAAGTACATGCCAATAAAGTTTGTTTCTGTGTGTTTATGCTTCTATCTAGTAGTTATTACGTTGATGTGTTGGTAAAAATGAGTATTAATCAATCTGGATGGGAAGAATTCTGTAAGGGTGATTTTGTTTCTCCTTGTTAGGTACCTGTGACCAACTTCTTTGGTTCTGTAATGGAAACATTACACACTGATTCAGCATACAAATCCCACAGGAGTATAGATGTTGGAGAAGCAAAAATTAAAAAGCGCACAGATCAATCAATCTCCGTGAGCGACAGAAGAATTCTAAGAAACACGAATAACAAGGATCAAGTTGGTAACTTGAGCACTGAGGTGACTATCATATGGACAATTAGGATTAGTAGTGCATAATATCAATGCATAGCATTATTCAAGGGAATGGATCTTCTGTGCAGGAAAATTCACAGGATAGCTTTGGACAACTCTGGAATTCTATTCTCAGCAAAGTGACCACAACTGAAAATGTGGATGAATTTGTCTGCCATGGCCTTCTTTTAATGCTTTCTTTGTTGGTAGCTTCCACATGGCTATCACACTAAAGGGCTGGAACAACGATTTCATAGTTGCTCATGCATGCCTTTAATGTTGTGGTTCCTAGACATGCAATTTTCCAGGAAAATGCTGAGAATTGATGGTTTTCACAAGAGGATTGAGTTCAGAGGAAGCTGCTTCATAGTTTTAACCTGGTGGTTAGTCATTTTTTGTTGCCTTGTTGATGCTGTGGCATGACCCTGTTGTTCTGATTCTGCATATTCAAATGGTGTTTTTCGGATAACTGTATTTTAGTGAAATGGAAATCAACGGATATATGATCAAGATTCACTGAGGCACTTGAATTTCAAACTGTTCATTCGAGCCGCGATAAGAAGCAATAACAGCTATATTGATTTTAGCTGTTTTTTCTCAGTACAAGTTTGATTTTATCTGTTTTTCTAGTGAAAATTTCTTAGTGTGGAGTAAATTTTAGATGAAATTAAATTACGTTTTGTCCCTTCAGGGCTTTTTGGTATGAGGGGAGGGGAGGGGAGGGGAGGGAAAAGAGGTGGAGGAAAAAATTTTTTAAATTAAATTTAAGAAAATTAGAGGAGTGGAGTTAAAAGATTTTAATTATTTTTTTTACTTTTTTATTTTACATCTTTATTTTATTAAATATTGTGACTCCACTTCTTTAATTTTTGTAAATCTAATTCATGCAAAATTTTCCTCCCCTCCAAACCCCTTGTACCAAACAATCCTTAGAGCCTGTTTGGTACGTTGTAATTGACTTTGATGAAAATGGAGATGGATATGGATTTTAAAAGTGTTTTGTATGTCATGAAAATAAGGCATAATTTTTTAATTTAAATATGTATTGTTTGTATTAAAAGACCATAATGCCCTTCAAAATTTTTGGGGTTAATATAACTTTTGGTCCTTGAAGTTTGATCCAATTTTGGTTTTGGTCCCTGAAGTTTGAAATATGTGGTTTTGATTCCTGAAGTTTCATCTGATTTTGGTTTTGGTCCCTCAAGTTTGAAATCGGTGGTTTTGGTCCCTGAAGTTTCATTCGATTTTGATTTTGGTCCCTCAAATTTGAAAAGGATTTGGCGACCCAATTAAAAAACCCGACCCGACCCAGAAAAAAACTAAGTCATTTTCAAACTTGAGGGACCAAAACCAAAATCGGGTGAAACTTCAGGGACCAAAATCACCTATTTCAAACTTTAGGGACCAAAACAAAAATTGGATCAAACTTTAGGGACCAAAAGTTATATTAACCCAAATTTTTGCGAATTGTAGAGCCAAAATGACCCATCATTGCCGCCGTTGAACCCTCAGAATCTTTTGCCATGGAGACTCTTCAAGCTCCAACCGACAAGGTCCTTCACCCTCCACAATGCAATGAAGGTTCATCAGCCATCAACAAGAGCAAAAATTGAAGTTCAGTAGGGCACTATTCAAACACACTTTTGATTACAACATGAAGAAATCGAAACTGGCTCATATGGCTCTGTTCATAATAACAAGCACTGAGAAATCAAAACCATGAAATAATAGAAGTGTTGAACAATAAAACCATTGTTCTCTTGCTATTTTAGACAAACACTGATACCCATATGAATTCATCATTTTCGTTGGGTCTCCATTTTTTTCAGATCTGAAGTTTGCTATTTCAAAGCAAAAATATGGGGAAGAATGAGTTTGAGGTTGTTAAATCCAGATCTGTGGCCATCATGATAGGGAGATTATAGAGAATTCAAAGATTTTTGCCATCGAAAATCTTTGCCTTCATGCAATCGGACAAGAGGACGGTCTCTGCCGGCGATGAGTGTAATATCTCAATTTTTTTATTAAGGGCTAATCATAATCATTGTGGATAATTATGAATTTAATTGGAATTATTATGTGTTTTATGGAAATATTAATTAATATGTCATAATTAGTGAAAAATTGGAAGAATGGGAATATTGGCCATAAGTTAGTGATTGAGGGAGAAATTAATTACTAAGAGGAAAAATGAGAAGTGTGATTAAATGGCTAATGGATGGATTATAATATTAGATAAGTTAATTGGTGACTTATTGTATGAGAACCAATCGCATGTGGACATGTGCAAGTGTAGAAGAGAGAGTGATATGAGCAAAGTCAAAATGGGGATAAAATATCATTTTCTCTCTCCTCTCTTCCCTCCCTTTTCGCTGAAGCATAGGCATGAGGGAAGATGATGATTGCTTCTTCTTCATCACACTCCAACTCTCTCTCATTTTCTCTCTCATGCGTCCTCCATTTGTGGCCAAGAAAGAGAAAGATAAGCTTGCAATTTGGGTAGGTAAATAACCTCTATTACTCAAATTCTTTTCTTTAATATTGTTCCTTGTATAAAGAGCTTCATTTTGATGTGTATAGTTTGGCCATTGGTGTTAGTTTGAGCTCCCACGAAATTTTGGAGATTTGAGAATCAAGGAGTGTCTTTGGCAAAGTGAAAGAGGTAAGTGAGACTAATCTATCTATCTAAGTTTCATGCCAAATGAATAAATTTAGAATTTCTGGGATTATTACCCTATTTTCGAAAATATGGGTCATTGGGTAGTTCGGCATGATATAGTTGTAGAAATGGTGTTTTGGTATAAGCTTGGGATAGATAGATTGATTTGGAATTGTAATGATTGAGTTTAGTGATTTTGGAAAATTGATGATTTGTGTTGATTTAAACCAAAGCATGATAATGGAGTAGGATTTTGGTCATTTTAATGATTCCATTGAATTCTTTAGGTGTTTTTGTGTGGGAGTAGCTTTGGTTTGGTATTTGGATTCATTTCAATTACTTGGTAAAAATTCTGAAAGTGCTGCTGTCTTACCTTCTGCGTTTTCTGGTTTCTGATAACATCACTCGAGTGAGAGTGAGTTCACTCGAGTGAGGGAAGAACATCACTCGAGTGAGGATGAGCTCACTCGAATGCGTTAGTGTATTTTCCCCTCTAGCCTTCAGTTTTCATGTTGCACTTCCTGGCGAGAGGCAAGAGTGTTGCCTCACTTGCAAGTATTGAAGGTTCTCACTCGAGTGAGCCTCCTCTCACTCGAGTGTTGGTGTATTTTTCAACTGATTTATCATCTCGGGTTGTCACTCGCATCCAAAATTCAAAACTGCACTTTAACACTTGCGAGTGTTGAGTTCTCACTCAAGTGAGGTCTTCTTCACTCGAGTGATCCTCTTCCTTAAAAGTTTTTGTGCTCTCGGGCAAGCACTTCCTGTCCTCACTTTCTAGCACTTGAGGTGCTGTCCGTACAATGCTCGAGTGAGGTCTTGTGTGCTCGAGTGACCGTACCAATGCTCGAGTGAGACCATTTTCACTTGAGGTGCAGCAGTGAAAAATCAATTTTTGTGCTTCTAAAAGGGGATTTTTGGGATAGTTCTTCTAACCCTTTAGGAGTTTTGTTAGGGGTATTTAATGACTCTAAAAGAGTAATACTGATAACCAATTAGGTATTAAGAAGTCATTGAGAATTGGAATAGAGGATTGACTCTTAAGAACGGCGCTAGGACAGGCACAGAAAGTTTAGTACCGCGAATTTAGAATATGATAGTTTGGTCCCGTCAAAACTCCAGCGTTTTGTCAGCAACCAGTTTCAGAGATCGAGTCGAGAGTGTGGAGATCCGAGGGAGCGGCCGTGAATCAGATGGAGACCATCACCTTCGTTCTTCCATTTCATTGCCTTTTTCCTCCTTCGCTTCACGAACCACCCCACCGTTCTCTATCCTCGCCGGTGACCCTTGCTTTACCTTCACCCTAAATCTCCGTAGCCGGCGAGCTCTAGATCAGAGAGACACACAGAGAGAGAACAGAGACGGAGGGAAGTGACGAGAGAGAGGAGGCAATTCCCTCCACCTACACCACCTTCTACCTAGCCAAACCACCGCCGTTGCACCTCGCCACCACTTCCGTTCTTCCACCACCGAGCTCGACGGAGCGCCGTGGAGGAGTGACAGAAAAGCTCGAGCGAGACAGAGGAGTGTAGGAGTTTCATCCGGACCACCACCATTCCTCTAGTCTTCCGGTGAGTTTCAGCTTCCCACGCTCTCCATTGTTCCAGGCTATGGCTTCCTCTGCTTCTGAACTCATTACAGCCATGGCTCCTCTGTTCTGCTTCGGGTTCAAATCCAGCCCCAGTTACTCCTTGAGTTTCTGCTAATTGGTCATTTTAATTGGTGATTTTATGGTTAGGGGTTTGAATCAAAGTATGATTATATTTCTTAAAGCTACTCTAACGGGGGTGGCTATGCAATTTTATGCTTTTGGAAATTATTTGAAGATGACTTAAACTCATATGCCTTTTAAAAAGGAGTTTGAATTACTCATAACTCATTATATTTGTCATTTTTTAGTTTTATGAATTCATTTATATATTGAAACTATAAATTTAGTTATGTTTTATTCTATGGATTGAGTTGTTGTGATTTTGGATTTGTAATGAGAATTTGTATTCATTGATATATATGATTATATATGTGTGTGTGTGTTTTCTTTTTTCATAATTTTATTGATTTATATCTATTTAACCGGTATTGTTGGATAGTTTGATTGAATTAGAATTATAGTTAAATCTAAATACATTGTTTATTTCATAATCATTCTCTAAGGGATTTTAAGTATTAGATTCAATGGTAATTAATGTTTGGTATATTAGAAAACTTAGAGAAATTTTTTACATTAAGCGGGTTTAATAGCATTATAAGAGTAGGGGTTTCTATCTTGTTATGCTAAACTCATTGATTAATGGGGTTTAAAATATTAGAAGCTTGGTGTGTTAATTCTTTGAATATTTTAATTGAGTAAAAATAGTTATTGAAAATAATTTCTAAGAGCATCTTCATCACTTGCATTTTTAACCCATTTCCATTCTTGCTTATTTGAAAATTTCAAAAATATCTATTTTAACTGCATTCAATTCTTAGTTTTGAAAATCAATCAATCATGTTTTACCCTTATCAATTTTGCATTGTAATTATTTAGTTTACTTGAAATTAGTTTTATAATCGGCTCCTCGAAGTGAAACGAGCCAAATTATATGCTATATTATATTAATTCGATTTTTATTCTTGATAACTTTGAAATGACTAAAAGGTAAAGGGAGTTTTCCAAACTCAAGGATAAAGAAGAAAAATGGATGAAAGAAACCGCATCTTCTTGCTCAATTGTTGGCGCTACCGTCATGTTTGTAACATCTTTTACTGTGCCAGGAGGAAACAATCAAACTTCAGGATACCCAATATTTTTGAAGGAAAGGTTATTTAAAGTTTTCTTGATTGCAGATGCACTTTCCTTGTTTTCTTCTGCTACTTCTGTACTCACATTTTTAGGAATCCTCACGTCGCGAGATAATAGGTCTTTCTACGCTTTTTCTCTCTATTGCAACCATGATGATCGCCTTTTTTTTTTGTAACAATAATCATCATGTTGCGAGATAACTCATCACATTTATGGGCTTTTCTTCCTATTACTATGCTTGCTGGTGTTCCTGTCACCCTCTTTGTATTTTTACAACTCCCTGTTCTTGTTGAAGTAAATTCTTCTACATATGGTCCAGGCATCTTCAAGAAGAAGGTGAAAATGTGGCCATGAACTTTGTGTGTAATTCACATCTTATTGTATGTATTTTATATTGAATAAAATATTGATCTGATTATGTCTAATTAATTAGATTTAACTGATGACTACTTATACTTTAGGACTTTCTAGTGAATGAATTATTGGTGTTATAATTTTTTGGGGGGGGGGGGGGAGGGTGGTGAGGGGGAATCTATTAGTTGACATAATGATCAAGGCCATTGATGAAGCAACATGTAATTGATACATGCCTGTACTGAAGGATTTGAAAGGGAGGGTAATCAGTATACACGGTTTAACAAGAAATGATATGATTTGTTTGAAGACTCTCAAGTTTGCTTCATTCCCCAATATATTGCCCCGTTGGAAAAATAAGGAAACGATTTAAATTCTTTAATATATATAAGTGGACATCTTGGGCACAATTCAAACCTTTTGGTGCAACAACATTATATTGGAAAACCAATGTTGAAGTGGTGAGAAAATTGAAATTTAGTAGCTTGAATGGGAATTGTTTCTACAGCATCCCTGCTGGGTTTACCAGAGGGGGAAAGGAAAGGCCATGTGGAATTATTAAGGGCGACTAGTATGCCTAAAGGCTTGTATAAACAAAAAGCTAAGGTTGATTGGCAATGCAGTCTGATTAAGCCTTTTACAAAGCAACTGAAATTCGCGCTAATCTAATCTTTCTGAATCAAGATAAAAACAACAAGTTTGTGTAACAGTGATGTCCCTGAAATTAGCCAAGAAACAGGCAGGAATCGCACCCAAAGAATAGAGGTAAAACACTGGTGCTGTATTATTCAAGCATCAACACAGTGCAAGCCTAAGATAGCAGAGAGAATCACAGGGAGAAAGCATGAGATAAAGTTTAATATTGTTTTATTGAAACGTCATCCAAAACAGGAATGTTTAAATTAGAATGGCCAATTAATCAATAAGTTGTTGATTTAGGTGGTAAGCAGTCTCAAACCACAAGAAGGAGAATACAAGTTCAGATTCCGAGAAACGTATCTGTTGGGAGGGGTGAAACCCTTCGTGTCTAAGCCTTTTAAGAGGATACCCTTAATTAAATCAATTGTGGTTCAAACCGCAACGGCACATATTAGCAGCTAACAATCCTATTCAAGTAACATATAAATTATTCTCAAGTGAAAGTATACATTTGGTCCTTTAAGTTTAGTTAAATTTCAACTTGGTCCCTTAAATTTAAGAAGTGCATTTTTAGTCCTTTAATCTTAACACCTTTAGTTTCGTTTAACGGAAAATATATTGACTCAGCAAATTTAAATGGTGATTCTGTAATTAATTATTGAAAAAATATGCCTAAAATTCTGAATCTTTTGTTGTGCATTGTAGCAACCCATGAGAAGATAACATGGAAGGATATAGTAGGAAAACTGAAGGCTACAGAAGACTAACAGACGACTATGGAAGGAAAGAGAAGATAATACAAGGCTTAAAAGAAAAGAATGGAGATTATTCACTATGTTTCATTTGTAGGGTTGTTTGTGATTATACAAGTTTTGTATGTTTGGATACTGTAGTTGTTGTTTTATGGGTTGTAGGCAATTAGGTAGGAATAATAAGTATTGTATTTTGTTAGTTTAATGATGTTGTATATTAAAGAAATACTGCTGGGGGTAGTTAGAAATTGTACTGGCATGGTAATTTAGGAAGGAAGACAATTTCATTATAAACCTTTTGTAATGCAATTTCAAAGAAATAAAAGCTGTATTTTTTTCTTCATGTGTCATGCATCTATATCCATCTTTCCTGTTCACCTCTCTTTTACAATAAAAAAAAAAAATAGCAGTGCTAATTATTTTTTTCGTAAATGTTTTCAAATCTTTTTATGGGCCTTTTTCACATGGGTTTAAGAATCGGACCGGACCGGAAGGTCCGACCGATTGGATCGTCAGCTGGTCAAGAGGGCGGGTCGGGTTACTACGTTGAGTCGTTTTCGTTATGGGACTATTTTGGACCGTTTTTTGGGCCGGGAGCCGTTATTGGGCCGGAACGGGTTTTTAAGAACCAGCCAGCCCAATAACTCACTTTACAAAAAAAAAAAAACCCCAAATTTTTTTTTTAATTTTGATGCTGGAAACTGGAAAGTTTGCAAAGAAAAAAAAAGAAGCTTAATATAAAAAAACACAGGTTTATATTGTTTAATCTCATATCTGTATTATGTGCATCTTTTTATTTTTAAATGATAAATATGTTCTCATTCTTCTCAAATGGCTTATGGCTCATAAATCTACATCATCTTGTTTGTTATTTTAAAAAGGTTAATATATTTCATATATATATATATATATATGTATATTTGCTGGACAATAGGATAAGTGTTTCAAATCCATCTTAGAGTTAGACGTACAGGTTTAGAATTGTTTAAAAAAATAAGAACATATTAATTGAGTTATTTTATTTTAATAATTTTATACCAGAAGAACATATTAATATAATCAGATTTGTATAACCCTTGAGTGGTGGATATTTTAAGCATTTATCCTGATAGGTGACAATTGATGAGGTTTTTAAATGGTGTTTTGTGACTTTACTAACTTCATATGAAGTTAGACTAATGACTAATTATTGTAATATATATATATAATATTTTTAAATTTAATTATTATGTCACCGGTTCGGCTAAACGGCTCAACCGATCCAACCGATTGAACCTTGAGCCACTAACCTTTCTGACTCGACGCCCGGTCCGACTTTTAAAAATTGCTTTTTCACATGAGACTTGGATTATATACATGGCAGTTTGGCCTCACCCACGTCATCACTCACAGGAGATGCACGCAAAATCCCAGAAGCAAACAAAACTTTCAAGTGGTGGGCCCCAATGCACTTGATATACTGTTTAATATTCTTCTTCGAAAATCATGGTTCAAAAAACCGGACCAGACCGACCGGTTCGACCGGTTGAACAGGGAACCGGTCCCTGATCCAGTCCGGTTTGATCAAAAACCGGTCAGACCGGTGGGACCGGTCAGAACCGGTTAAAACCGGTGGTTCGACCGGTTGACCCGATTTCTTCCTTTTTTTTTTTTAATTTTTCAAATTTTTATTTTGTGTTTTTTGAGGACAAAATGGAAAGTTGAAGACTAAAATGAAGAGAAAAATAGATAAAGAAATAACAAATCTAAAAAAATGAAGAAAATAATGAAAAAAATTAATTAAAAAGATATAATAATTATAGGAAATGAGATATCTTTGTATAAGTATAGGTATTATAACTAATACTAATAGATTTTAAACATTTTTTTTCTAAAAATCTTTATTTTTATCTATAGAAGTTTAAAAATATATTAATATATATTATCACTAATAAATTATAATATTTTAATATGACCGGTTCAACTACCGGTTAGACCCCGGTTGACCTATTAACCCTTGAACCTGTGCTGTGACCGGTTCATTGCCCGGTTCGGTTTTTCGTTCCTTGTCGAAAATAAACAAACCGTAGCCTTTTCAGTTTCCGATATATATCTACAACCGTATAGTATAGTAGTTTAGCAGCTTTCTCACCATTGGATCCCTATCTGTCACATGTTTTTCTCCAATGGTGTATTCTTTTTTTTTTTTTGAATGTAAACTGGATTACATTAGTTCAGAACAGAACTAGAACAAAGAGAGAACAAAATGCATCAATCATACTAATCATCCCTCCTCACCGACCGCCTCACGGAAGGGTGGCGGTGGGTGAGCAAGGAGAACAAAAGTTTCGGTCATATTGTGAGTAGCCTTAGCAAGATGATCTGCTAACAGATTGTGTTCTCTAGGAATATAGCGTAAGAGGACCTGCCAATTCCTAGATAACCAGAGTCTTGCATCATCAATAACATCCTTAAAGGGGTAGGATACATCGTATCCCCGGGTAAGAAGGTTTATGGCCTCAAGACAGTCAGTAAGGACTAAGATCTTTTTAATATCGCGATTCCAGCAAATTTGAAGCCCTTGGATGATTGCAATGACCTCAGCCACCACCGGGGGAACTCGAGTGAGCTTACTCATATAGCCACAGAGCCATCTTCCATCTTCCAACTTTATAGCCCCAGCACATCCGCTCTGACGAGATTCTAAAACAGAGCCATCTGTTTCTAATGTGACGAAGCCTGGCTGTCTACGAGTGACGTCTTCTCTTGAAGTCGATGAATAGAACTGGCAATTGGATGCTAATTCCATATCCCAGCTTGCCCGAAATAAACTAGCATGAGCATTTTGGAAGTCAATTCCCGAATCGTCGCCAAAAAGCTTCCTACATCGATCCATCCAAATGTCCCAACACACATATCCAAATAGAGTAGCCCAGTTAATCTTCTTTGTGAAACTCCTGCCCGCTTCATGCTTCAAATTCCATTTAATCCAATCCATTCCTTGCAAGGTTGAAAATGTACTCCATAAAGCTGGTTTAACAATGGAGATCCACCGCTCACGAGCATTGAAACAGTCCCTTAAGAGATGCATGATATCTTCTTCCTGGACACAGTTGAATGGACAATTTGTTTGGTCAGTTAAACCTCTACGGGCTCTGAGATGAGCAGTATAAGCTTTCCCGTGAGCAACGAGCCACATGAAAGTCTTGATCTTTTCAGGCACCCCAATGGTGTATTCTTCTTCCTTTAGACACTCCTCATTCTTGACCACGTGTGATACATCTATGTCCATCTTTCCTGTTCACCGTTAATGATAAAGAAAAAGTTAAATAGTAGTCTAATTTTATTCACGAGCATTTTTTCTACTAGTAAAAAGAAATTTCAGATGTTCAAAGAATTATAGTTCAGCTTATTCAATTCAAATTTAATAGATTAAAACCATTAATATAATAAGTATAATATATATACATATATATATATATATATATATATATATATATATATATATATATATATATATATATATATATATATATATATATATATATATATATATATATATATGCGCGCGCGCGCTTTATTAAACCATCAATTAATTAATAATATCACAAAAAATCTCCATCGTTTATCGGGCTGTGTTCTCTCTCTCTCTCTCTCTCGCTATATATATGCACACTTGCTCCAGTTTTTTTATAAATTAAAAAACAACTATCTAAATCATGTAATTCGAACAAGGGTTAAAAATAATTGAAAACAATAAATATGTGAAAAATATATTTTTTTCTCTAAATATACTCTTATTTATAAAGATGATGAGTGTGAGTGATGACTTCCCTTTTTTAATAAATTTGAGATATATTTTAATATATTTAGGAAGTCATCATGCTAAATTAAAAAGGATTTAATTGAGACTTTAAGAGATATTAATTTGGTGTAATATTTGTAGGATTTCAAATTAAAATAGAAGTTTTTAACTTAAGAAAGAAGCAATAGTAAATAATAACGAAAAATTTTCTCAAATAAAAAAAATACATAAGAAATTCAGATTTATTAATTAGGGCATTTCATTACTAATGTTGACACTCGCGTCAAATGGTTGAGTCAAAGAGGGTTATGAGTTGGGTTGAAAATCTCTTGATATGCCTATTGGAGTAACTGAATAACCGACACTACATTATCTATGTGCAAGGTAGCATAAAAAAGGACCTACAACAGCTCAAGATAAAAATAAAAAGAAAAAGAAAAGCATAAGAGAGAATGAGGAAGAAAAGAAATGAAATAGAGTGAGTGAAAAGAGACATCAGAATGACATATAATTAATTGGGGATAAAAATAAAAAAATGCATTACATATTTATACAGATAATTTGTTCTTTAAAATTAAAACAGTATCAACTGTATATGAGAGAATGTCGTTTTTACAGTTCTTATCTTTATTATAAGTCTAATATGACCAAATCTCAAGTGCTAAGAAATAGAAATTAAAACATTTAATATGCCTTAAATTAATTGACTTTTCCAAATTCACCATTATTTAATGAGTATTCAAAAAATGTCAAGGTGCAACTTTGTCTTAAAATTTTTTATGGGCAATTTTACTTCAAATGTGTTAAAAATGAGTGAATTCACTCTAATATTTAAAAAACTAATGCTGACCGTTAAAAAATTAATATTGATCGTCAATTTTTTAATAAGGGAAAAAATTGTTATGTTTTGGTTAATTTTAGGGTAAAATTACACCTTAACACTAAAAAAAATGTTATGCATTTTTTTTCACTTATTTCTTTGGGAAAATTCCAAAAAACTATATTGGAAATAGCAAAAGGACAATTCAGTACATTGAAATTGCAAAAGGACAGATCAGGCGGTGTCAGACGGGCAGATGAATTTGGGATTTTGAAATCTCGACCAAATGACGAAAATGCCCTTCAGCCCTTAGTCGAAATAACAACATAGGAGTTGTTAATGGCAAATCCGGAGTTGTTAATGGCGAGATCGATAGTGTTATTGGCTCTGGAACTTGTTATTTGTGAAAGAAGAAATTTGAGTTGTTAATTTCGAATCCAGAGTTGTTAATTAAGAGATGGGTGTTGTTATTGGCTTTGAAATTTGTTAAGTGCGAAAGAAGAAAATGGAGTTGTTAATATCGAATCCGGAGTTGTTAATGACGAGATCGGTGGTGTTATTGGCGCTGAAACTTGTGAATTGTCAAAGAAGAATTAAGGTTGTTAATAACGAATCCAAAGGTGTTAATTACGAGGATCATGTTGTTATTCTGAAGTGGGGATGGAGGGCTGAAGGGCATTTTCGTCATTTAGCCAAAATTTCAAAATGCCAGATTCCTTTGCCCGTCTGACACCGCCTGATCTGTCCTTTTGCAATTTCAATGTACTGAATTGTCCTTTTGCTATTTTCAATGTAGTTTTTTGGAATTTTCCCTATTTCTTTTATTAAATAAGAATAAAATTAAAAAATATTATTAATAACTCTAAGGTTGAACTTATATTTAGGATCAACATGGAGTTATAATAAGGATGATAGTGATAACTAGTAGGGGTGGGCATGGGCAGGGTTGGGTAGGGCGAGACCCTTGCCCGAAGGATGAATGGGTTGCATTTTGTAGCCCGATGCCCGGCCCTGCCCATTAAAAGCCCTAACCATTTTGGGCTGGGCAAGTGTGGGCTGGGCAGGGTGGGCTTCCCTGCCCAAACGATAATACCTTGTTTTGTTCACATATGAAAAAAATAATTCTGTGTAAATTTCATAAACATTCTTGTAGTTACCAATCTCATATATTTTAACTTCGCCCTAAGTAATATAAACTTCAAATACATTCGATGATTCCACATCTTGGGATATTTCAAAATAAGTCTACAACTTGAGTCTTGAAATTTAAAAAATACCATATGTCTTAACAAATATCCATACTTTAAAAATTAAACAACATCCATAATCCATTATAAATAAGGAAACAAAACGATTGTAATTAAAACCGTGAAATCAAAGTAGTTTGCATCAATTCAATGTTCCAAAAGTTGATCAAATGATGAAGCATCTAGAAAAAAAATAAAAAGCAACTATAATTTAATACATCACAAAGTAAAGAAGAAATGAAGAAATATACTTATAAATAGTGTTTAGTGGCTAGGATAAAAAAGAGAGGATCAGAAGAGTATTATACAATAGACAATATATATTTTAAATAAAAATATATATATGAAATAATATTTAATTGATATAAAATTTTATATTTTAAATAAATGAAAATAATTTTCAAGGTAGGGTTAAATGGGCAGGGCAGCACCCCTTACCCGATGCTCGTCCCTGCCTGGTTATTAGCCCGCCCAAAGCTACCCAAAATTTTTTCTGGCCACTTTTTTAGGGCTGGGCTGGGCAATTTTTTACAAGATCAAAGTGGGCACACCGAACCACTGGGCACCATCCTCACCCCTAATAACTAGGACAGGAGCAGCGAATATACCAGAGAAGATCCGTATTCCGTTTAAGTCTCACATTTCGGAGGAGCCATAATATTACTATTGTGTGGTCCATATCATCGCACATGAGTGGCTGATTGCTTTATCTTGTTGTTGAGAAGTTTAATTACAGGTACACTTGAAGAAAGAGCCGCTGACTTGGGACATTATTAGAGAGACATTCAATTATTGCAAGCCATCTACGCTGCCTCTAAATTTTTTGTTTCTACTCTTTGAGGGGGCAATAATTCAGCAAGCTAATGGGCATTGGAGGTGGATTCAGGATATTAGGAATATAAATATATAGCTTCTGAGAGTTTTCACTCATCAATATACAATCCTTACTTCCGTAGGGCTTGTAGTTTTACTGATTTGTCTTTTTTCACTGCGGACGACGTTCCAACTCTATGCTTCGTTCCTCTTGCTATAGGTATGGAGATTTTTATTTTCCTCTTCTCTCTTCTCCCTTCTCTACCTCTCTCGTTGGCCTCAAAACACTTAAATATCTTCTTAAACTTGCTCATTTCTTTCTTGCTATAAAGGTGGATTGGTAGCCGTATGGTTTGTTAGAATCTATCCGGCATTAGAAAAACAAAACATCAAATTAATGATGGAAATTCTATCACTAATCAGTTTAGCGACAGAATTAGTGACAAAACTGGATTAGCGACAGATTTTGTTCTATCGGTAAAAATACCGTTACTAATTGATTAGTGATGGAATTTTGAATTCTGTTGCTAATTTGCCTTGGATTAGTAACGGAAATTTTCCGTCCCTTTAGCGATGAAAAATTTCCATCACTAATCCGTTATAAGATTGGAATAGGCTATTACTAAAATTAGTGATGGATTTTCCGTCTCTAATTAGTGACAGAAAATTCTATCACTAATGTATCACAAAATTGAAATACTCTATATGGAAAATTTCCATCCCTAATCCCCACAAATTTTTTTTTTATAATTTAAATTGCCACATTTCCTCACCACAAGCCTTTACATGTCCCTCGCCGACGGCCGCTATCTCATCGTTAGCTGCCACGTGTACCCACCGCTAGCCATGTATCCTCATTAGCCACTACCACTTTTCCTCTGGCCGCCATGTGTCCTAGTCAACCGCCCGTGTCACCCTCCATCAACTGCTCGTGTCACCCTCTGTCACTCGTGGAGCCACATGTCCACATCATAAATTGGTTGCATTTTGTGACCAAATTGGGATTTGAAGCCATAAACTTTCACCCGCATGCCATTACCTTTACCAGTTGAGCTAAAGAAGAACCTGTGTGATTTAAATGTAAAATAATATATATATATATATATATATATATATTTCACTTTACAAACAAAAATAGAAATATAAATTTTATTATATTATTTAATATTTGAATTCAGTTTTTTTTATTTTACATGAATATTCTACCTAAATTTTTATTATTAATATTTTTTTATTCATTTTATTATATATTTTATTTTTTTGTTTGTATTTATAAAATTTGTATTTTTCTTTGTATATACTATATTATAAAAAATCATATATATTATATTATAATTTCAATTTCAATAATAAATATAAATTAATAATTTTAATTTATTTATATTAATATTTATATTATAATAATTTTAAATTTAAATTATTTAACAATTTTATAATTATGAAAAATATAATTATTGAAAAATTTAACTATTATAAAATTTAATTGTTTTATTTAACAAAATCAAATAATTTGGAGAGATTATAAAAAATTTAATTATTCTATATTATGAGTTATGACTAAATCACATTATCTTTTTGATTGGATGTGATATCAATTCAATTCATGTTTCAAAATTATATTATCATAATAAATGATATTTTTAACCAATTTATTTCATCATTATATAATTATAAAAAACTTCTAATTACAAATATATAGTTATTATAAAATTTTTTCTTTTTATATAACAAAATTATTTGTACTCAATTATGTAATCTTTATAGGTGATCAACTTATTTGGATACCTATAGATAAACTTCTTCACTAATGTCCATTCTCTTGGGATGTTGTTTTCTTGTTAAATTATACTCTTTCTATAATCGATTATCTAAATGATTTATTTGATTGATCATGTATTCTTCCGATAATACTATTCACAATAATTATGACCTTACTCAGGATTATAACTAAGTTTTCCCTATCTATTAGCGAAGTGTTTAATCATTTTTTGTTATCATCAAAACATAAAATCTAACTCTTGTCATATTTGATTAATTATCATTAAGGCACAAGAAGTATTGATCTTAATGAAATATAAATCAGTGTTTTTGAGATTATAATAATAAATAATACAATTTGAAATTAGTAATGGAAATTTTTGTAACAAAATATTTTGTGACAAAAATTAGTGATGGATTAATGGCGGAATTTTTGTTTCAGGATTAAAGAAAACTGAGCCATTGACACACATATATACATATATAGTTTCAAAGTTTCCGTCAGAGGAGGTGAGTATTTGTATGGTTGATCTAGCTCTGTTACTTTCAACTGAAAATATTTTTAGTTATCACGAAATATTGCTCGTTAATTAATTTCTAGCTATACAAAATTTCAAATTTTGAACGTGCAGCTGTATATATTACAGATAGTTTCATCACCATCTCCAACAACAAGAGCTTTAACTAAGTTGAGTAATGGAAGGAAGCCGCAATTTTAACGACATATTTGCAATGCTACAAAGGAAACAAATGAAGATTGGTTTGAGTGGGTAAAGAACTATCTAATAATTAAAGATCTTTGGGAAGTGACAATTAGTAGCAGCGAAAGACCAGGCGAAAATGCTATGGAAGAATTTGCGAGATGGAGAAGAAACAATGCCGCTGCTTTGCACGTCATTCGTATCTCTTGTGGGTCTCACAATCTCCCTCATATAAGAGAAGCCTCTGAAGCCAAAGTTGCATGGGATATTCTCTATCGTACCTACAATGCATCATCACCACCACCACCACCACCTCCTCGTCCCCAAGGTCAGTGCCCTATAATTATTAAAATCCAACAATTTCTTACAGACAACTCAATACATGCACTAATCGTTTATTTATGATGAAGTCGCAGAAGAATTAGAGATGGGCATTCTATACAAGGCCATATCTGAGAACAACTGGTCCGCCGCAAAAGCATTCATTGATGCCCATCCTAGTTCCTTGGACCCAGAACTTGCTGCTACAACAGGCGAAACTCCTCTTCATGTTGCCGCAATGCTTGGGCATGTGGGCATAGTGGAGGAGTTGGTGAGATTAGTTCCCCCTGAATAATATCTTGAAACACTAGACTCCTCTGACTGGACTCCACTTTTAAATTCTGTAATATACAGTGGAGTCATTCCAATTGCGAAATGTCTCATCAACAAAAATAGCAAGATACTTGAAATTCCAGTTCCTGGCTTTGAATATTGGGTTCCTGTTGCTATGGCTTTTCATTATGGCTTCAACAAAATGGGACTTTATCTCTATTCTTTCACCCCTTTGCATGTCTTCCAACAACAAAACGGCACTTGTGGTGCCAACTTCCTCAGTGACCGTTTATTCGACGGAGATTTTGGTAACATAACTTCTACACAAATATGTCTGTTTCATTTTCATCATTTGTATATGTTGTCATTTTGGCATTTCATCTCATCATACCCTATGATTTTGATGTATAAATAGATATTGCCTTGGATTTACTTCAACGATACAAGGAGCTGGTTTTTGCTGTTGACGATGACAAGTGCTCAACAATTGAGAATATTGCATGTTTTCTTTCTTTTTCTCCCAACAAAAGTCAACTTCCATTTTGGAAGCAATAGATCTATCACTGTTAGTGCATATTATTACTTTTCATTACGTGTGTTTTTCACTACAATTTTCTACATCTGTTGTTTGCTCTTTTTAATTACACACTCACTGAATTGTGGTGATTGATGAGGATAAAGGTGGTGAAGGATGAAGTTATTTTAACTATCACCTTAACTATCATCGGTATAATATAATAATTAGTGGTCAATGATGGATGAGAGGGGTGATAATTACTAATTGAAGTCACCAAAATAAACCTAACTCGCTAGCTTGGCAATTGTTAACTACTTTTTATTTTGGGCCTCAATCATATGGTAGACAATGGAATAGTTGAGTTCCTGTTAGTTTTCATGGATCTTTGTGAGGTAGGATGAAATGGGCATAAGTAACCTCTGGATATTGAATACTACCTCCTGTTCTTAATATAAGATCTAGTGCATTACAAACTATATCTTATATTGAGTGATGGTGGTGGTATTTAATATTGAATAGCTTCACCTAATTTACTTGTACTTCTAGTTATTTATTTATTTTATATAATTTGAAGAAGCTTATGTTTCTCCATTTCTTGGATCACTGTTTGGGTGGCAGATATCAAAATACCTTCAACCACGTCCACTAAGCATTTGTATGTAGATATTCAACAAGGAGAGAGTAACGAAGGTCATCAAGGTACAGTATCCTCTATCTTCACTCTAATTAGAAGATGTAATAAAATAATATTACACAACTATTATGTAACATAGATTAGACAATATAAATTAAAGTTCTTCATTTTATTTGTCACACATGAAATCAAGTATGTCCAATTATGAAATTTGAAATTAAAAATTAATTTTATAAGCTCAATTTGTGAAAAATGAGAAGCCTTAACCTTAATTTATGCATAAGATGTGCATTTCATGAAGTTGCACGCCTAACTTTGACCCAATAGAAAAGATAGACTTATATATAGACATAGACATACATACCATGTGAACATACAAGCGTAGACATGCATGCATATCTTCTATGTGTAGAACTTTCGAATGATTATATTGGCTAAAAGGATCCATGTGAACAGGGCCAGGTCTACTCCGTTGGCTCATCTCCCGCATCTATAATTTGTTAGGTATGTATAAATGTGTGCCAAAAAGTTCCCTAGAACTTTAATACGAATATTTTAGTTGTCATGATTAAATTTGACTAACATTAAGTTTTATTTGAGCTACCAATGGAGCAGGAATGAAAGAAATACGTAAGATGAAGCAACAACATGCCCAATCAGCTGAAATTCTAAAACTTGTTTGTGAGAATCTGAAAGTTATGAATAATGAAAAGAAGTCCATGATTGTAGAAGCACTGAGAAGTGCAGCTAATAAAGAGGATGTTGAGTTTTTGTTGCAAGTAACGAAGGCAAACCCGGAATTAATCTCGTCTGTCAATTCTTTTGACACAAACAAGCCCTTGTTCTTTGATGCTGTTGCAAATCGTAAAGTTGAGAGTTTTAACCTCCTCCGTGGTTTTCGTTTCAAGCATGTGGTAGCAGCAATGATACAAAATGGCAATAATACCTTGCTGCATGAGGCAGCCAGGTTGGGTCCTCCTTCCTACCTTAACCGCATCTCTGGTGCTGCTTTGCAAATGCAAAGAGAACTACAATGGTTCAAGGTTAGAATCTTGGAGAGACTAATAAATGAAAATGAGTCATACACTTCCATAGAATAATGCAAGAAAAATATAGAGTTGGCCTAGATGCAACAAATTCTTTTAAACACAATTAATCAGCACTTATATTTAGCTTCTGTGTCTTTTATTTATTCTTCATTTTTTCTACACAGGCAGTAGAGCACATGGTGGATCCTGGAATTAGGATTATTGTAAACGAGCAGGGGCTCAACCCTCTAGACTTTTTCAAAGAAAACCACAAAGAACTCAGGAAAGAAGGAGAGAAGTGGATGAAAGAAACGTCGTCATCTTGCTCAGTTGTGGGTGCACTAATTGTTACCATCATGTTTGCGGTAGCTTTTACTGTGCCAGGAGTAAACGATCAGACTTCAAGGTACCCAATATTTTTGAACGAAAAGTTGTTCAAGGTTTTCTTAATTGCAGATGCACTTTCCCTGTTTTCTTCAACTACTTCAGTGTGTTGGAATACATCATGCTAAATGCAAATTACATCATAATAATTATAGCACAACATATTCTACAATTTACAGCGGAAGATTTAATAAATACCTCTCGCCATAGCTTTTCTTCAATCAAGAGGAGTTCACGAACACTGGGAAAATGAGACTGCAAAACAGAAAGATTCAGAAGAAAGAATTGACAGGTAACTCTTCTGACTGACCGTAAGGCACAGTGATGTGAGAGCCGTCGCCAGTCAGGGAACCTCAAAGAGCAGCTAGGGTTTTCACTCGTACGCTCAGTTTAGACGGCTGTATTCCTTAATTCATTTATTTCACCATCAGAAATAAATCAAATAGCCAATCCACTTTACCCTAATCCTGTAGTTGGGCCTAGATCTGACTAACGGGCCATACTCAGGATATTTTAATTAACCTAATTAATAACTAATAAATATATTATATTAATAATTAAAATATCTCACATTCTCCCACTTGGCCCGTATCTGAATGTCAGTCGCCCTTTCCAGATTAAACTAAGGCTATGCTGCAAGAATCATGGCGATAAGTCCTCTTAGGCTGAGTATTACCTTCCATGCATTACATGCAACACCCTTACTTAATGGGTATAACCTTATGAATAAACGACAATGTTTATTCGGTTCCAAACTTAGTGTTTATTAGTCTTATCAACAGAATGAATACAGATAATGATAGAGATAATATGCTATAAGGTCAATTTCATTGCATACCTCTTCTATATAAATGAAGGCTTAACCCCCATTTGAGGGACGTGTAACACAAAAGCATTCGGTTTCATTCCCTTAGTCAAAGGATCAGCTAGCATGTCCTTTGTATTGATATGATCAACCGAAATTTCACCATCTGCAATTCTCTCTTTTAAACTTAGGAATTTCAGTTCGACCCACCGGCTTCGACTTCCACTCCTTTTGTTATTTGCAATGGCTACTGCGGCTGTGTTATCACAGTACATCCTGATTGGCCTAGAGATTGAGTCCACAATCTTAAAACCAGCAATGAAATTCCTTATCCAGATCGCTTGTGAACTTGCCTCAAAACACGCTATGTACTCAGCATCACAAGTAGAGGGAGCTGTAAGTGTTTGTTTTGTACTTTTCCATGATATAGCTCCATCTGCTAGTAGGAAGACGTAACCAGTAGTAGACTTGTTTGTGTCTAAACATCCTCCTAAATCAGAGTCTGAGTAACCAACCACTTCCAGGTCATCTGTTCTTCTGTATGTGAGCATATAGTGCTTAGTACCTTGTAGGTATCTAAACACTTTCTTTGCAGCTGTCCAATGTGCTTCCCCTGGATCGCTTTGGTACCTTCCCAACATGCCAACAGCGAAAGCTATATCAGGTCTTGTGCAAACCTGTGCATACATCAAGCTTCCCACTGCTGATGCATATGGGACCCTTTCCATTTGCTTTCTTTGGAGCTCATTTTGAGGACATTGACCTAGACTAAACTTGTCCCCTTTCTCAAGAGGAGTTACGTTAGCTGAACAGTTTTGCATCCTGAATCGTTCAAGAACTTTGTTGATATAGGTTTGTTGAGACAAGCCTAAAATGCCTTGAGCTCTATCCCTGTGGATCTTGATGCCAATGACGTAAGATGCCTCACCCATATCCTTCATATCAAAGTTCTTGCACAAAAACTGTTTCACCTCACGTAATAGTCCTAGATCGCTGGTTGCAAGTAGTATGTCATCGACATATAAAACCAGAAAAATGATCTTGCTCCCACTAACCTTGTGGTATATGCATTCATCTATGATGTTCTCATCGAATCCAAATGATGTGATTACCTCATGGAATTTCAAGTACCACTGTCGTGAGGCTTGCTTCAAGCCATAGATCGATTTCTTCAACTTGCATACCAGTTGGTCCTTATCCTTTGCAACAAATCCCTCAGGTTGTTTCATGTAGACTTCTTCCTCAAGAACCCCATTGAGGAATGCAGTCTTAACATCCATTTATTCTTATCAAAATGTGCAACTAATGCCATGATTATGCGGAAAGAGTCTTTCGTTGATACAGGAGAAAAGGTTTCCCTGTAGTCGACACCTTCCACTTATGTGAAACCCTTGGCAACCAACCTAGCCTTGTATCGATCAATGTTACCTTGTGAGTCTCTTTTGGTTTTATAAACCCATTTACAGCCAATGGCTTTAGACCCACTTGGTAACTCCACAAGATCCCATACATTATTGTTTGCCATGGAGTTCATTTCTTCAGTCATAGCATCATGCCATAACTTAGAGTTCTCACCCTTAACAGCCTGAGTAAATGTTAATAGATCATCTTCAATGCTAATATCACAATCAGTCTGAACAGAGTACACCACGTAGTCACTAGGCAATGCTGGCCTTCTTTCAATAGTTGATCTTCTTAATTCAACCTCTTGGGTTGATTCAGATTGTTCATTCGGGACATCCTCCACTACAACTTGTCTTGGTTCTCCATGTGTGGGAGGTGGATAAATCTGAATAAAACCTTCACGGCGTAAATCAGGGGTTACTTCCATATGATCATTGTCTGTTTGATCACTCCCACTAATCACGTCATTCTCAAGAAAAACAGCATTCCTAGATTCTATAAAACGTGCAGAAGGTGAAGGACAATAGAACCTATAACTTTTAGTCATACATGGATAGCCTACAAAGTAAGCTCTAATGGTTTTAGGATCTAGTTTCTTCTCTTGTGGATTGTACACTCTTACTTCCGCAGGACAGCCCCATGCCCTAAGGTGTCTTAAGCTGGGTTTCCATCCTTTCCAGATTTCAAAGGGTGTTTTTGGCACTGCCTTTGTTAGAACCCTGTTCAATAAGTACACAGCTGTCTTAAGTGCCTCCTTCCACAAGGATGTTGGTAGTTTAGAGCCATTCATCATGCTCCTAACCATGTTTAGCAAGGTCCTATTTCTTCTTTCTGCTACACCATTCATGTCTGGTGAGCCAGGCATGGTATATTGAGCAACTATACCATGCTCCCGAAGAAAATCAGCAAAGGGACCTGGTGCTTGTCCTTCACTAGTGTACCTACCGTAGTATTCACCACCTCTATCGGATCTCACGATCTTTATTGGTTTCCTAACTTGTTTTTCTACTTCAACTTTATATTCCTTAAAGGCATCTAGTGCCTCGCTTTTATTATCAAGCAAGTAGATATAAGTATATCGTGAGTAATCGTCAATAAAAGTGATAAAGTATTTTTTACTGTTTGCGGATAAGTCAGGACAACAAATATCGGTATGTATAATTTCAAGTAAATCAAAACTTCTTTTAGCTCCCTTTTGTGACTTATTGGTCTGCTTTCCCCTTATGCAGTCCACACAGGTATCAAATTCTGAATGGTCTAAAGATGGAAGGATTCCATCTTTAGTTAACCTTTTGATCCTGTCAACAGAGATATGTCCTAATCTCCTATGCCACAAGCTAATAGAATTCTCATCAATGATACTTTGTCTAATACCATGCATAACAGAAAAAACTTCAGGCGGTTCAGGAATTATTTTAAACAAATCATCAATCATAACAACCCTTGCAATTGGAAAATAGTCCTTACTGAAATACATCAAGTCCTTTTGCAAATAAATACCATAATTCAAAGGAATGAGTTTTGACATAGAAATCAAGTTTCTCATATAACTAGGAATGTAAAAACAATTCAAAAGATCCAGCACGGTTTTATTTGGGAAAACAATTCTAAAAGTTCCAATTGCTTCGACCGGATCTCCTTTCCCACTTCCTGAAAGGACTCGTGCTTCATTGGGAAGTGGAGGCCTGGTGGTTAGAAACCCCTGCATGGTAGTAGAAATATGGATCATTGAACCTGTATCGATCCACCAAGTATCATTGCTAGTGCCAATATGATGAGCTTCTAAAGCTAAACTTGAAATATACATATCTTTACGCTCCAACCATGCCTTCCTCTTCAGGTACTCATCCTTCATGTGCCCTTTCTTCTTACAGAAGAAGTAAATAGCTTCAGCTTTCTTAATGGATGGCACAACAGGAATCTTTCTCTTCTTTTTCTGCTTGTCCTTGTTGCCCCTGGCACCATTCCTGTTAGAACTTTCAGCCAAATGAGCTGCCCTAGGTGCCTCCCTACCACTCATTTGAAGCCTAGTTTCCTCCTGAACACACATAGACAGCAGTTCATCAATTGTCCATTTTTCCCTATGTGTGTTATAGGAGACCTTAAAGGCCTCATAATGAGAAGGAAGGGAGTTCAATACCAGATGCACTAGAAACTGCTCTGTTGGTTCCATGTCAAAGGCCCTCAGCTGAGAGGACAAGTCTCTCATCTTCATGATATGTTGTCTGACTCCATTAGTACCTGTCAGCTTCATGGCACACAACTCTGACATGATGGAACCACCCATCTGTTTGTCAGTTGGCTTAAACTGTTTGTCCACAGCTTCCAGAAACTCCTTAGTAGTTTCACATTTGGGAATTGCTCCCCTAATGCTTCTATGGATCCTGGTCTTAATATATGACATGCACATGCGATTGTAGTGCTCCCAGCGCTCCTGATAGTCAATTTTATCTTTAGTTGACCTGTCAGTTGGTTTGGGAGGTCTAGGTTTCTCCATAACAAAATGCATGTGCAGCATATCAATCTGCAAGGTTATGTCCTCTCTCCATTCAGGGTAATTAGTACCATCCAGCACAATTTTTCCAGTAGTGTCAGCAAAAAGATTAGGGAAAGTAGTAGGTACTGCAATTCAAAAACTTAAATTAGCTCACAAGACAAATATTTGAGACAATCACGAATTCTGTGCCTTTTATATGCATGTTATGCACTAATGGAAACATGCAATATATATAAATGCGTATCACTAAATTCTACCTGTAGGCAAAGAACCTAGCATTGCATGCATTTATCTCAAATTGGTGGGCTTAGAGTGTATAATTTACATTTCCTAATACCTGTGGGCAACTTAGAAAATATAAGACCAAACTATCCCACCCTAATTAAATATATAATCATAACCGTCTACCTGTGGGTAAAGAACAATTACAATTCTATATTTAATTACAATTAGATATTTTATAAGTTCCATATGTGATCAAGTTGCATGCAAAACTAAAGGATGTTGTGGCTATTCCTTGAAAAAGTAGCATGCTAGTCACAAATATCATATAAGCGCATTTGAATCAAAATATGCACATCATAATGGAGAGATTAATCAATTGAATAAACACAGTAAATAATTAATTAAATCCCTCCCACTATTTTATGTAATCAAAATTGTTTAAATAATTAATTTTGGCACCATTCAACTCAAATTTCAATTTTTGCAAAATTTTTGAAATGTTAAATGATTGTCTAAAGCTATTTTCAAGATGCTAGACAATTAATTAACTCATGAAAACAATTTTACAAATTTTTCTGTATGTGAAAATGCCAAAATTAACCACTGTCACTAATTTAAACAATTTAAAATCATTAATTAGAAAAATACATACAACAGAAAAGAATTTAATTAAACAGTGAAGTAGTTAATTAAACAGAAAAGCCCAAAAAATGTTTTCTGGAATTTCCAAAACCATAGCCCAGAAAAACAAAAAACAAATAGGCCCAATGTTTGTTTCTGGATATTTTAAAATTAATGGTCCAGAAGCACAAGAAAACCGTCACTGTTCAATTAAAAAAATGTTTTTTTTTGTTTCGGCCCAGAACTCATTATGCCGTAAAAAAAATTTTACAGAAGCCCAGACAATTCGGCCCAACAGCGCATCAGCAAAAAAAAAAAAGAAAGCCCAAAAACGCGCCGGCCCACCCACTGGATAAGTAAAACGCAGCGTTTCACTTGGGCCAAATGGCGCCGTTTTGCGCGTGGAGGGGAGGCTCGTCGGAATGAGCCAAAACGACGACGTTTTGACATTAGTCAAAACGACGTCGTCCAGCTCTTCTTCCCCACCCGTTTCTGCAAAACCCTACCCAACCCGACTCGAGTGCAACCTGGTTAGGGTTGCCACGACCCGTGATACCCAGGCGATCCCATCCGGTGATCGGAGGCTCAAAACGGTGCTCTCTCCGACGGTTTTTCATCGAAAATGCAATCCAAACACAATTTGAGCAACGAATCAAGGATTAAAAGCAAGGTTTGAGTCCAAAATTTTCTCATATTTAAAACCCAAAAAGCAAAACTCAGGTCCGACGGTGCTCTCAGGCGACAAATCATGAAACTCATTCGAAACAAACATATATCTCATAATACAGCAATTAAACACAGGATTCAACAGCGATGCTCATCAGAATAATAACTCATACAGAGATTTTGAAAGCCAAACACATCGCATATGATAAAAACCCAACATGCGATAGATTATGGAATAATAACAGAATCACAGATCATAACTTTAAAACAAGACATGCTCAGATCTGAAAACCAAAATCGGAGGGTCCGATGATGCTAAATACAGATTCCAAAACCATAATCGAAAATATAATCCCAGAAACACAGTTCCTTCGAAAACCTAATGAAGGCAATAATTGATTTAATAAATCGTGATCTCCGATTTCAGATATGGAACCCGTGTAGAAATTACTATGGTAGATTCAATAAAATTCCATATTTGAAACATCCCCGATCAAAGAAAGAGAGGTAGAGGGTCAGAGAACCTGGCTCTGATGCCACATGTTGGAATACATCATGCTAAATGCCAATTACATCACAATAATTATAGCACAACATATTCTACAATTTACAGCGGAAGACTTAATAAATACCTCTCGCCATAGCTTTTCTTCAATCAGGAGGAGTTCACGAACACTGGGAAAATGAGACTGCAAAACAGAAAGATTCAGAAGAAAGAATTGACAGGTAACTCTTCTGACTGACTGTAAGGCACAGTGATGGCAACTGATGTGAGAGCCATCGCCAGTCAGGGAACCTCAAAGAGCAGCTAGGGTTTTCCCTCGTACGCTCAGTTTAGACGGCTGTATTCCTTAATTCATTTATTTCACCATCAGAAATAAATCAAATAGCCAATCCACTTTACCCTAATCCTATAGTTGGGCCTAGATCTGACTAACGGGCCACACTCAGGATATTTTAATTAACCTAATTAATAACTAATAAATATATTATATTAATAATTAAAATATCTCACACAGTGCTCACATTTTTAGGAATCCTCACGTCACGCTATGCAGGAGACGACTTCCTTCATTCAATTCCTACAAAACTGATCATAGGTCTTTCTACGCTTTTTCTCGCTATTGTAACTATGATGATTGCCTTTTCCGCAACCATAGTGATCATGTTGCAACATAACTCACCACGGTTCTGGACTCTTGTTATTCTGCCTGCTGGTGTTCCGATAACCCTCTTTGTGTTATTACAATTCCGTCTTCTTGTTGAAATCATTTGTTCTACTATTTGTGGCCAAAGCATCTTCAAGAAGAAGGTTGCAACGTGGCCTTGAACTGTGCGTAATTCACATCTTATTTTATGTATTTACTATTGAATAAAAATTTTCTTCTTGAATCTTAATAGTGTAATTAACCAAATGCTTATATATATATATATATACACATATTGCCTAAGATGGAGATGTATTATCCATCTTATATTTTTGTTACTCCAACATCCATGAGCATATATATGTATATTCCTTTTTGTTTTTTGTTTTGGTTGCTATAGGGAATAATCAACAAAGATGAATCAGAAACAGAGCAAATGTTATGAAGAGCGCAGCGGATGTTAAACATTCTTATCACTTTCAAGAGTCTATGAGAACACAAATAAACAAATATATGACACAAATTAAATGGCATGAGAGATACAAGAATTATTAATGTGCAGAACCCTTCAATTCAAGGATAAAAACCACGAGTCATCTAGACAAATGAATATATGATTCACTATGATCAAAATAGGTTACAAGAGAGTCTCAACCAAATTTACAAACATGTGTAATCACCCGGCTAAACAATCAAAGCTACAAACTTACAATAGAGAACAAAGTAGCTGAAAATACTAGAAAATGTCACTAACTATGAACACGTTGTCTCTCAAACTAGGTCTCCAAACAATGATCCTATTGTTAAAAAAGATGAACCTTATGTTCTCAACCTGCTGACCAAATTTGAGCTCGATCCAATAGTCAATGAGTGTACAAACGCCGATTTTCCGATACTGACATGTGAAGCTATGTTTCTCTCACATGGCTGCAACATTAGACTTTTTGCCATCTCCAACCTCAACAGGGCCTCTACCCCTACCCAAAAATTTAATATGCCTCATCTCCACTTAAATAAGTGAGACACAATCTCAAACTAGGGAACTCCGAGAGAATCTTCTTTCTCACAACAAACAATCAGAAAACTTTCTTTTTGTTTTTTTGTCATTCTCTCACTTTCCTTCTTTCCTATTTTTCTTTTTCTTTCCTTTCTTTTCTTTTCATAAAATAGGAATCCATAAAATATGAAATCTATCAAATTAAACAATTCAAACTAGGCTTTTTCCCACATAGGAAGGGAGCCCAAAAAGTAATAGCAAACTCTCATATTCCCAAATCCCAACACCCATAGCGTCCTCGTGTAAAATAACCCTTGGGTGATCTTCAATGGGAGTTCTAGGAGGTCATACTCTATGCCTAAACTCAAACCACTTTTTGTTGCCTTCACGATCAATGTGCTTCATATCGACCTGCCACTCCAAATTCAGCAGCCGTTGAATCTTCCAAGTGAGTCCATATATTAGCATTTGCACCTATCTCTTCATGTTGTACGAAGCAGGCTAAGTGCCAACAGAAACTCGTTAAAGCCTTCAGCTATCCTGTACAAGTTGAGATGCTCGTATGTGTTCTTATTCAAACACAGCCCACAGCTTCCAGCATTTGAGAACACATAATATTACCGTATATTCTTCGAAAGGTTTTGAACCATCCCGACTTGAAAGTCTTGTTCATAATACTTTCTTTGGTCTTTAATATAGGACCTAATTAAGGAGTTGATCATGGTCCTAAATGTAGAACCTATTTTATATTTTTATCCATTTTCCCCAAATTAACCCTATTGATTGGCATTCCCTCAATAATAATCAAGTAGGAGAGGGAGAAAGGGAGTTAAAGAAGATGATTAGGGTACTTTATATAAAACATATCATATTAACTAACTTAATTAATATATCTTTAATCCACTCAAATTAGTAAATTAAATATTAGATTAACGACCAGAGGAGTATGTTAGTTGGCATAAAAGAAGACTAAGATTGGTTGAGCACCCTCCCACTTCCATATCACGTCCCATTTACGATTCATCTCAGACCGACTTTCATAACCACACAAGATCTCATATCCAAATGGAGGTCATATATATAATTTGGCTCAACACACCTCTTTCCTCATTTCATCAGTATTTTGTGCATATGCCACTATTAATTAATGTCGTCCAAGAGATGACGCTATATATAAGATCTTTCATGCTTAGCGAAAAAATATTTCATTAATTTAAAATGATGATTTGAATACACACACGCAAATTCTTTCATTAAAAATGTAAAATCAATCCTAACAAATTCAACAATCTAAATTAGTTAAACATTCCTTTTTTTTTTTGCCAACAAGTTAAATATTCCAATTTATTTATTTATTCACGAACATATTTTCCGTCAAAGCAAAGCATGTACTATCGCTCATAAACATATATATTATCCTGACTTCCACCACGAATGAGGTACAACGGCCTATGATGGGCCTTTAATAATTTGAAAATTTTAAATAATCCAATTTTATTGACCATGAGCGGTTTTTGCCATCATCAATATTAATAAATTTCAATTTTAAGGAGATTTGGTTCAAGTGGGTTAAAAACCATTCCTGTTGTCCTTAATGTAAGACCTAATAGGGGAGTTAATGTTGGTCTTGAATGTAAAACTTATTTTACATGTTTATCAATTTTTCCCAAATTAACCCTAATGATATTCCCTCAACAATAATCAAGAGGGGGGATGAATTATAGAAGATGATTAGGGTATTTTTGAAAAAACATATGATATTAACTAACTTAACTTACATTCTTAATATATTCAAATTAGTGAATTATACGTTAAGGGCCAAAGCAGTATCTGATATATAGCTCACGATCTTTGGGAAGTGGTAGACGAGAAGCTTGAGCACAAATCAAAGCATGGTAATGTATGCTTCCCGCTATTTTCCGTTTGCAAAGAACAATATTAATCCAACACTACTATAAAATAGAGATACTACTATACTAAAGGAAGTCCCTTTTTAAAAAAGGGAAGTAAAAAATAAAGACGGTGGCATTTTTGTAAATATGGGTACTAATGGGAAACTTTAGTTGTCCCAGATTTGATTTGGGACGCCTAAACTGAACTTTAAGCATCCCAATTTAAATTTGGATGCCTAAAGTTTCCTCTTGGCACCAAACTGACGTCGGACCCTTGAGTTTAGGCATCCCTAAATTGAATTGGGAAGCCTAACGTTCACTTCAAACATCCCAAAATTAAATTGAGACGCCTAAAGCGTTTCAAAAAAATAAAGGTAATTAAAAACAATACTTTTGGCGCCTAGATATACCCTTTAGACGATAAAAGTCATTAAAAACAATACTTTTAGCGCCTAGATATACCCTTTAGACGTCCCAAAATGAGGTTTAAGATGCCTAAATGTGGTATCACGCCCTTATTTTAATTTCACCTTTACCAGAGTATTCACGGAAAATAATATGCGGTTCGGTGGATAACACAAGAATAACACAATTATACTGATAATATGTGCATGATTATAGAAAATCCCCATAAGGGTTTGTATATAATAATTACCATCAATGTAGCCACATAGGGTTACCAGGGTGTCTAAACCCGTTCAAGTGAAACGGGAACATCTTCCCATCTTCATTTCACCACCACAATCCCCTCGTACGATTCTTTTCTTTGTTCTCAGCATACATTCTATCTTCACCTGTCTAAATTGTTGGTAGGGGAGGGTGAGATTCGAGAAAATCTCAGTAGGAAATAGATACCAATATGCATGCAAGATAAGTGTTTAATACATAACATGCTTGCATTACATAAACATATGCTAACACAATAACATATATGCGTGCTCAATGTTTCATGCAACAAAACTATAGCCACAGTATAAACAGAAACAGACCTTCAGTCATTCATATATGTTTCACATAATCAAGGAAAGCAATAACATGCATTAATACACAGTACAAATATCAAATACATGCAGGAGAGGTAAGTTCCCTACCTAGACCTTTTCTACCTCGAACTGTGTGCTTTGATTTAGGTGCCAATCCCTCGGGCTTTCAATTTGGTCCTAAAACTTCAAATGTACCAGTTCAGACACTTCTATAGTGTTTCTGGTGGTTATACGAGTCTATTTTAAACATTTACAAAAATGCCCCCGGGGACCCGACCGAGCTTGGCCCCGCCGTATCCAATCTAACTATACCTTTTTTGAAATTTCAATATGGGCTATTCTTACATATTTTCACTGAAGGAATCCATTTCTGGACTCAGAATTATCAAATTCATTGTCAAATTACAAAAATACCCTTGACAACCCTTGTTTCAGGGTTTCAAGGGGTTTTTCGTAATTATGCTTTTTCAGCCTTTTCCGAAAAAATGACCAACTGTAACCCCACCTAATTTTTCCTCCTGAACTCAATGGAATCATCAAATCATTGAAAATCTAACTCTAAGGCCCATTTCTAGAGCTGGCTGAAACTTATAGGAACTCTGGGGAAAATTGGGGTTTTTGAAATCTTACTCCGAAAATGTATTTCTTTCTACTCCTAACTACTTTATTAACTATTTCATTGAGTTATAACTACCATTTAAACCCAATTTTGGCAGCATAACACTTCTAACACAACATTTCCAAGTTTCTCAACACAGACAATCTGGCAAAATTTCACCGATTAAATCAACTACATTAGCCAAAACAATCAATATTCGAAGGTTTGGAGGTTACCTTTCGCTTCCTTCCGGCTTTTCCCCTTTAGGCCGAAACCCTAGCTCTTCATAACAATGAAATTTTAGCTTCCAACACCTTAATTCATATAGAAGAACAACTCAGGAGAAGGATTATGCAAGATAGGAGCTAATTCACCGAAGAAATTGAGTTTACTTTGCGAATTTTCTCCTCCTTCTCTCTAGAAAGCTCAAAGTCACTCTCCTTCTCTTTTGCTCTCTAATGGCGTCAGGAATGACTGAATAAAGAAGGAAGGAATGCTTTTTAATATTTTGGCTTATGTCATCACATTGTTATGCTTATGTCATTATTTCCAAAAATACCAAATTCCAACTTTTATGTACATAACTTAATGTTATATGCCCAAATAGCATGTACATAATATTTTCTCTTCTTGGCCCATGCTAAAGACGTCCTAAGGTCCTTCATGTGGTTCCAAAATAAGCTGATCACAATTTATCTTATAATTACAACACTTTCCTTCACATTTTTTCCATTTTTGGATTTATGGGAAATTTTGGCAGATTTTCTGGCCTAACTTTGAAAAATCACAACTAATTTTAGAAAAATTGAAATGGAATGTTCCCAAGGCCAATGGAAAGCTATTGAAGTACTCTTTACTGGAAAAATATGGATCAATGCCGTTTATAACCACAAAAATACAGAATTGCATAAAAGTCCATACTACTCCAAAACAAATTCCAGTTTCAATCCCAAACTTTGGAAAATCATAACTCTTAGCTCAAAAATCAAAATGACACAAATTATATGTTCATTTTGAAGCTTGGCATGTGAAATTTAAGACTGAAAATTTTCAGAATTTTTAGACACCATTTGCCTATTCAAAACGTCCATGCAAAACGACTGCCCTGTACAGAGTTTCAATGGACAGAATTTCCAACTTTTACACAATTGTTCCCAATAGTTTCAATTTCCCAACAAACACTCTCCCCACACAAATTTTCACAAGGAAGCTATTGGAATAATTAAAACAACCAAATTCTCATCACATCCACTTTTGAAGTCATTAACCCTTAATCGAAATTTGGCCATGTCAGTCTGACACTCCCTCCAATGCGTCATATCCTCTTCTCTCTCTTCTCTCCATACTCATTACTCACGTCTTCTCTCTTTCTCCCCACAATCACTCACAACATCATCATCTTCTCTCTTTCTCTCCGCACTCGCACTCACACTCACATAATACTCCATCGTTCAAGCTCGAAGCTCACACTCCCACCATCATAATCTACTCTATTTAATTCTCTTTACACTGACGCTCACATACTCCATTGTTGAAGCTCGTCATCTTCACTCACACTCCCATTATAATCTTCTCACTTCATAGTGACTTGAAGGTCATCTTCCTCTCTCCCTTTCCGTTATTGAATCTCGTCACCCCTTAGGTACGGTTGTGTTTTCTTCCTCTTTACTTGAGATTTTTTTAATTTCTGAATATATGAGATTTTTTGTAATGCTTTTGGTGATTATTGTACATATTGGTAGGATTTAACACTTTAATTAGTTAGTGTTGGATGTTTCCTTACTATCTGTAAGAACATTGTTGTTTATGAATAATTCTCTTCAATCATATTTCTATGGTTTATGAAAAATTGTTGGGCAGTGAAAATATAAATAAACATTTTTTTAAACAAAAAGCCTTTCAACTTCCCTAATAAATAAGGGACGCCATAACGTACTTTACACATCCCTTGTTTAGAAAAAGGGACACCTAAAGGGTCACTTTAGGTGTCCCTTTTCCTATATGGGATGTATAAAATTGTAACTTTAGGTGTCCTTTTGTTAAATGGATGTTAAATGTCATATTTTATTACGTCCCTTTTATAGGCGTTCCCCCTATAAAAGGACATACAAAGGGTTAAAAAACAGATGTTAAAAGTGTTTTTTGTAGTAGTGCAGCCGAATGGATTTAATTGGTTGGTAGGAGTCATCTGTGAAGAACTTTTAGGTACAACAGGAGGCACATTTCCAGCAAAGGCAAGCACAAACTACTACAGAATATACTTATAACTACCCTAAAGGACATCCCTTTTCGAAAAAGGGATGCCCAAAATATTGGTGGGTGGCATATGTGTAATTATAGATGAAAATTGGAAAGGTTAACCCGTCAAATATAATTGAATCTCACGTTTGAACTTGGTAGAAAGTGTTTTAGACGTCCCCAATCAAAATGGGGACGTCTAAAGACTGTTTTAGATGTCCCTAATCAAAATGGGGACGTCTAAAGACCCCCATTTCCGCACAGCATATCATATAGAATAAAAAAAATTAGAAAACATTTGGACGTCCCCAGAAGAGTTGGGGACGCCTAAAGAACTGACTTTAGACGTCCTCAGACCAGCTGAGGACATCTAAAGCTTAACATTAGACGTCCCCAGCTGGTCTGGGGACATCTAAAGGGACCTTTATACGTCCCCAGCCCAGCTGGGGACCTCTAAAGCTACCTCACTTGCACTGGTCGACATGACCGGTGCATGTGCAGTGTCAGAAAGTCCTTTACTTTACTCTTTCACTCCTCCCATCTTCATCACTTCCGTCATCCCCTTCTTTATGCTCTCCTCTCCCCTGGGCTTCTTGTTTTTTTCTTCTTTCTCCAAATCTTGCTATACGGCTATCCCCTGTTTCTTCTTGGTCCTTCTTACCCTCTATTTCATCCATAGTGTTGCTCGTCACCGTCTTTGCTTTGCTGGGTTTGCACTGTTCTCTCTCATTCTCGCCACCGTCGGCCTCCCTCTTACCACCGTGGGTCATCTCCCTCTAAAGTTTCAGCAACAGGTTAGCTAACTAGACTTGTGAATGCTTAGCAAAATGCATTTGATTCTCGGCTGGAATTTAAGTGTGATTTGTGCTTGAGCTTTATCTTTGCTATTTTGGTGGTAGACTTAGCTTGCTGAGACAATTGTTGTAATAATAAGGACAAGAGAAACTATATTTAATGTGCATAAATTTCAAATTTCAATGTCAATGCATCTAGTGAAAATCTTTTAAATATTAATTAACATTAACTCCTATAATTTAAACTTTGAAATGGTGTGACTGATTGCCACCGAGACAGTCATATATACTCTCTGAACTAAAATATTTAAACATTTACGTACTTGTGAGGGTTGGCTGTATGATCATTATTTTTATGCTATTTTACTTAGGTTCTTCAAGTACTGGCCAAAATATAAAATATTCGTTCTTCATCAAGTAATTATCAGCATCATTATTATAAATTTAGATTGTTTTACTTGCTAAGGATAATTCAGGACCCACGCGGTTTGATGAGTTTACAAAACCCTCCATCTTTATCATCATCATCAGAATTTGGGTTTGGGATGTATATAGAATATCCTTGGTATGTTCCATATATATTGATATGAATTAGTTTTAATTATATATTCATATACAGTATAATAATTTAGTATTATTATCCATGACAAGATATTTTAAACCTAAAATGAAAGAAGTTATTTTCAAATTAAAATACTGAGTTGTATATAAATTGTTTGTTTCAAAATTATAATTTATGGATGAATAGGTTATATATATATATATATAGAAGATGTTTTACATTCAAATAAACTTCAACCACTGCCACATATGTCAGAATCATCCAAAAGACTCTTAGGAGTCAGGATATACATTAGGCAAAATCCAAAAAAAAAAAGTTTAAAGTAGGGGGAAAACAAATAAGGGAATCCAATATTACGAATCTTAAGTTAGACTTAAGGGAGGAATCTATGATTAGAAAATGTTTCTAAATGAACAATTAAATACACTCTAATTTCAGCAATCATAACTACAAGTCATTCTCTTTGACATGATTATTCAATTTCTATAGGGAAAAGATCACTGTACCCTCTCCAGCAAATTATTCTCAAAAAGTTTCTAAAACTTTTTGAAACTTCATTGTACCCTTAGGTTTAAACAGAAATTAATTTTTTTTTGTTGAAAAGACATTTAGGCCCTTGTCTTATATATGGTCGAGACGGTCTTATAAATTCCCACATGTGTCTCTTGTAAATACACATAGTTGATTTGTAAATTCCCACATATCTCACTTATGGTACATATCTGATTTAATATTTTAATTTCTAAAATATAAGTGTATTCTGTTTGTGCTTAGTGCTAGTAGAAGCTAAAGTTTAGTTTTGTTTAAATTAAGCTGAGATGGTTTGTTATTTTGATTTTGGGATGTCTCACTTTTAAGGGAAAATGCTGCCAAAATTTTGAAAAACATGCGTGTAAAAGGCAATTCCCCGTATTGACAATTATTCTAAACTTGAGTGTAAATGGAAATGGCATAGGTGGTAATAAAATGGATCATAGTTGGATGAATGCTTTGAGAACAAGTGAAGAATATGAGAATGGGGTTGAAGAGTTTATTGAATTTGCTAGAAGGAATGCTCCAGCAAAAAATGAGGTGTATTTTTGTCCTTGTGTCAATTGTTTAAATGAGAGAAAATGGGATGTTGAAGTTATAAGGGATCACATACTTTGTGATGGAATAAATCTTTGATACACAAGGTGGATATGGCATAGTGAGGAAGTAACTGATTGTCCGTCGCACAAGAAGTAAGCTGTGGATGTCATATATGAAGATAAAATGGAGAGAATGATTCACGATGTTGAGGTAGAATCCTTTGCTCAGTCGCATGAATATGACAGCCTGCGAAGTGATGCAGAGACACCGTTGTACCCTGGGAGTAAGTACACACGGCTGACAGGAACATTACATTTGGTTAACTTAAAAGCAACTTGTGGGTGGACCGATAGTAGTTTCACACCGTTGTACCAAAGGTACGTAGTTTCAAATCAAGTTCTTTTGATTGACGGTCGTTTTAGATATGCCTTTATTGATTTTAACCATTTGCTTTTGATTTATAGTGCCCTCGACAACCTGGCGGCTGGGAATGTTGATACTATGTCTTACTTTATATGTTTAACATAATTCAAAGTGGCATTATGACAAATTTTGAACAAGTAATCGCTTCTTCATTCTCAGAGGATAATATTCTTGGTGTTGTAATTTAATGGCAATTCATTCACTTGATTCATTATTTCATCTAAGCTTATTTTCTAATTTACAGATTTTTGACAATGAAGATGCCTACTCATATGAAGACCTAAATATGATCAGAGACTTTTTGGCTGGACATTTTCTTCAACGTATACCAAAGTAAAGTCTTTAGTAGTTTGTGTAGGACATACTTTTGTGGTAGTTCTATATATTGTACATATAATTAGCGTTATTGTTGTTGGATATAGATTGGATTTAGTCTTGGTTATTGTACAAACTAGGGACTTGGATATAGTCTTTTTAGTGCAATAACAGACTTGGATATAGATTGTTGTGTAGTTTGTGTGATTTGTTAGTTAATTAGTTTGCTACTCCTTAAAATTATTGCATGTAGTAGATCCTTGGGTTGATCACTGTGTTTCAAGTTGTTGTTTCCATTCTGCTGAACTGCTGTTGTTTTATTCTGTTGTTGGAATCCTATTTTTGCAGTTTACACTTTCCAGATAGTGCAATATATAAAAAGGCCATTTAAAAAAAACAATTCAACGTCCTTAAATAAAAAGGGACGTGGTAGAGTGGGTGGCGACTCTTTAGACGTCCCCAGTTAAAACTGGGGACGTCTAAAGTCTGCCTTTCACGTCTCCTATTTTTCAGACGTTATTGACATTTTTTTCCCACAACCCTCAGATAGACGTCCCTCTGTGTTCAAACGTTAAAAGGCCAAAAAAAGAGACGTTAAAACCATTTTTTCTAGTAGTCTTGAAATTTGAAGAGCCAAGTACTTCTTTGATAACAGCCGAAAGTTGCAGTACAATTTGTTAATGCAAATAAATATTCTTTTTTATGCTAGATAGTGCGAATAAAAATAATAATAATTCCATGCAACAAATATTTGTGATGACCATCGCTTTGCAACTGAAGTAGGATGGATATTTAAACCAAAGCTTAAATATGAAGAGATCATATATAGCTTATAAATCTGATAGAGAAGCCATATTCATTTCATGAAGCCGCCATGTTAACAAGAGTGATTAGAAAGAAATTACAAGAATAAAATTGAAGAATCATTATGTTTTATTGATACCCCATATAACCCACTAGGTCAACCCTAATTATCCCTCACTTGAGGGTGATAATGTAACACCTTACATTTCTACCCCTTTATTATTTACACAGAAGCATTTCAATTCAATTCTTTAGGGGTTCATTTCTGTATTTCAAGCTATTGAGTTGTTATTCTTATCATGTTCATATATCAGAGTTAGTTCTATTTCTTCGCTCTTACTTTTAGTTTTAGTGATCCTAACTACCATTCAATTCAACTTCGTGTATTCATACTGGCATATTCATACCTATATGTCAAGTGTAAAATTTTATATACAGTAAACACAAATACACTTGGATCTTCAATTCTTCATCTTCTTTCTTTCTTATTCATCTTCAAGCATTCTTCTCAGTCTTGCTTACGAACCTATATGGTTGGTGGGGGAGGGTGAGATTCAGGGGAATCTCAGTAGCAAATAGTACCAAATAATGCATGTAAGATAAATGCTAGTGCATGATATACCTACTTTACGTAGGATCATGTTAACATAATGACATATATGCAATCGCAATGTTTCACATTTCTTACATATGGTCATAGCATCAATAGAAAATAGAGCTTCAATCATTCAACTATGTTACACATAGACAAGGAAAGCAATCATGCACATCAATACACAAGCATACATATCAATACATGCAAGTAGGGTAAGTTCACTACCTTTTGTCTTTGTGTCCTCCTCTTGTACATTTTCTTCCAATCATTGAAGTTTCTTCTTCTTTGTCACCTCATGACCTAGATACATAGGCACATTAGTGCCATGATAAATGAATATCCAATGTGGCTACATAGGCCTTTAGGACATATATCTTATATTTGGGCCCATATTGGCCCAAATTACTTTAATTGCCATAATTTCATAGGTTTGACCCAATCTACCAGTTTTACTAACCAATTTTTGAAAAATAATAACTAATTCTAGAAAAATCCAATTGTAGTGGTTCAAAGTTTTATGTGACCCTCATTAAGTCCACTTTATGGGAAAAATATTAGTCATAACAATTACAAGGCTAAATTTTCCAGAATCATCGAACTACACAACTGGTCCAGAAAATGTTCTAGATTCAATGCCTAATTTCAATAAATCATATCTCTTAGTGTACTGATCCAAATAATACATATTATATATCAAATTAAGTCTTAGCATGTCTACTTTTACTATAGAAAGTTTCATGGGCATTGGACAAGATTGGTTCACTTAAAAACTCATCACAAGTAGACTGCCTCGAGAAAATGAAATCTGGCAGCACTACTACTTTGACTTCAATCTTTGGGCTTTCAATCCAACCCTTCTAAAATCATGTTCACAACTTATTCCCACACAAAATCATGTGTAGAATCCATTTCTAACCTCAAAAATACAAAAATCATTCTCCTTCCCTAGTTTCTGGGTTTGACCAAAAATCATGCTCAAGAACAATAATCAAGTTTGTAGTTTAGCCACCAAACTAGTCTTATATTGTCCTTAAACATATGATTTCACCATATTCATGCTTAAACCAACATTAGACCTCAAAAACATCTCTTGGCTGAATTCTTAGGCCATCCAAAGGTCCAAGAAAACTCAATGAAATCACAACACATTTGGTTCAAAACGAAGCCTACGCTTACCTCTTCACGATTCTACAACCGGTTCAGTATTCCGGAGGCATTTCGACTAGCTAGACAACACAAAACACCTCTAATCAAGAATATGAAAACATAGAAATGTTGCTCTCACTAAGAAAAATAACATTACAGAAGAATCCAGGAGCTAGAAATAGGAGGTGAAATCGGCTCCGGAACTCCAAGAAAATCACTATTCACACACCTCCTCTCTTCTTTCTATTTTTTCTCCATGTTTTTCTGTAATTTTTCTTCCCTTGGCTGATATCTTAAAGAAGAATGGAGGGTTGGGATTTAATTTTGCATTTTGATAGCCTCCTTGTGTGCCAAGTATCAAAGGATTACAGCACAAGATGACATGTGTCAATAAAGCATCTTGTCTTCTCTTACTCTCTGTCTCTCTCTTGATTGTCCTTTTTGTGTCATGGGAAAGGATAGTCCTGAAATTTTTTTTGGACTACTGGGTTCAGTGTTCGGGAAGCCAAGTACATGACACCGCAGGAGACCGGTGAATTTCTCTGACTTTACCACCATGTGTCACCTTCTTGGAATGCCAACAAAAAGGCAAGAAAGACACCTCATGATGAAGGGACAAGTGTCACCTTCCAATTGTGCCAACAAAAAAGTGTGAATAGTGTTTGTTATGATGATGTGTACTTTGATGACAAGTGTCATCTTCTTATTCATTCACCATAAAAGTAGAGTAGTAATTAGACATTATGACCTATTTTATTAAATCTACTTTAATAAAGTTATTTTATCAGTGTCCACTCCGGATTCACTCGGAACTTATTCAGGTTTACATCAAGCGTATCAAAGCCCACAAGATTAAAATGCCATGTACACACTTACATCGGCATATTTTGCTGATCAATCAATCCCATACCTCGTAACATATCTAGGTGGCATCTTTCTACCAACCCAATGGTATCTTATATGTGTCTTGTGCACATCTGCATCGATACTTTGATTCTACTGCTTACGCATACTGGGCCACCGGGCCGAATCACATAGTCCCCTAAAGTTTTTCTATCTCTCAACATTCTTGGGACTCTTTCCAAACTAGGCTTAGTAGTCTGCCTGATATAGGCTTATCCTCAAAGTCCTAGGTCCAAAATTCGGGATATTACAAATGAACTACTAATCATAACTCTAGAGATTTGAGTTAGAGAGAGGCTTTTCTCTCTTAAATTAGTGAGGATTCCACATCCCCACACCTAAACCACTTCACAATGCCCTTATTTATAGAGGCTAATTAGGTGATTAACCCAACTAATTAACCACCTTTAATTCATTCTTTTGACATGCCACATCATCCTCATGCCCAATTCCAAAATTCCGAATGAACAAGAAATAAACGAAATGCCTATAGATAGATTGGTTTTTTAGGCATCAATAATATTGAACCTCCTAAATTTTTTAATATATATATATATATATATACATGTATGCATATATGCCCTTGTCATCACATTTAATTTGCATATGTAACTCCCAAGTCTTAAAAGTTAACTATAATAAATGAAATTTGAGGAAGTATATTGTTAATTTCTTGGGTATCTTTCTTCATCTATGGATAAAAGACTGATTCATAGAAGAGTCATGTACGTTATCTGCACTAAAATTTTCCGAAATTATGATGATTATTTGTTTGCTAGGTGATGCTATCAAATTTTAAGTAGGCACCACAAGTGTATGGGTCGTAAAATAGTAAACTGGTAAATCAAGGTCGTCCCACAGAGACTCAAAAATAATTACTGACTAAGCATTAAATTTCCTATGTTCGTTTAAGTTGAGAAAATTAAAGATAATGAGATTAATGAGAAATTTAAAGATAAGAAAAGAACAATAATAGCTAGTGTTTGAAAGATGTCAATCGAGAAAACAACCTAGAGCAGCTAATCCTTTCTTCAAGTTTGAGAGCATGTAATTACCAAAATAAATTCACTTAATATTAACTTGTTAATCTAGAGTTTTAATAGATATAAGTACCTCCCGATTACTTATATCCCTCTCTCAAATTAGGATTATTATTCCTAACAATCTATTTAAGAGGCAATAAATATCCTAATTCACTCTAATATGACTATATGGGTCCAATAGGTATATTCCTATCCTATTAGCAAAGTAGAATAAATTCCAATCCCACATTACTTAATCCTATGGTCCAATTAAGATCCCTTTCCCAAATGTAATCAAAATTCTCCAATTTCATACTTAGTGGTGCACTAAATAGGCAAGAAATAACAAGATTAAGTAAACAAGAAAATATTAAGCATAATTTAAATGGTTCAAACAAGCTCTAATCCAAGAATCAATTCATAGCTACTCTAGGTCTAAGAAAAGAATTAGCCACACATGACTATAATAAAATCCATAACAGAAATATTAAATTCAAACTCAGATTCAAGAGAAATAGATGGAAGAACAGGGAGGTTGCAATTCTACGATCTTCTATCCCGATCTGAAGCTCCTATTCTTGTTGACGTTAGAGCGCCTCCTTCCTCCGGTTTGACGTTCTTGCTCTCGTTGCTGCTATGCGAAGCCGCACTCTCTAGTTCGACCCCGCTCTTCGGCGCTACAATTCTGCAATTCCACTCTGCTTCCGTGCTTTTTGTCTCTGCCTTAACTTCCTTTTTATAGATACTCCCTCCGGTCCTAATTATAGGACAACATTTGGGAGTTGATTTTGGTCCTAATTATAGGACAAAATTTTAATTTTTGTCAATTTATTCCCAAAATACCCCTATTAATACTTTCTCAATAATAATGAAACACAATAATAATTTTATAATACACCTATGTTTTTTCACGCTTCATGTGAGTTTATTTGCTTCATACTCCTACCTTAAGCAACACAGTATTGTTAGTTGCCGCCAGCATGCTTTTTCATTGCTTAAGGTAGATTCATATAGTATATCTAAATCATCTTTATTAAATAAGGGTATTTTAGGAAAATAAATAAAATTAATTAATTTAACTACTATTCTTAATTTCTTCAAAGTTAGGTAAATATGTCCTATAATTAGGATCGGAGGGAGTATAATTTAGGGAAGCTTTTGTTGTGGGCTCCACGTTTCTATCCAACTTTCTCAAAGATCTGATATATCTTTGCCAAATCTGCATCTCACGTGATTTATCTTTTCCTCGCGTTTGACCCACGTTTTTTATTGCATTGCATTTGCAGGCAGCCGAAGCTCCACGCCATTTTATCTAATATATATGTATTTACATATATATTGTATTATTTATGATTGATGAAGCTTCCTTTATCTTTTTTTTTTAAATTTAATTTCTTTTTTATCTCTTATTTCCTATCATATCTTCTGTACAATAAAATATGATATGAGTAGATTTTATATAAAAAATTCTAATTATCCTGAATTTAATAAAAAGACAAAAATAACATATAAAAGATAATTAAATAGGTACAAAATATCACTAAATTTAACCAATTGTATCCTAAAATCTGTATCTATTTAATTATAAAATATATATTTATCACTGGGGCAATTAACAGTTTCGAGTTCATGTTGATAATGTGATATCATCAATCAATATAGTTATTTATACTTTTCTTAGTTAGTTATGCTTGGAATTTTTGATTTAAAAAAATGCCAGTGTGTTTTAATAAAGAATTTGGAATTGTTAGGAGCGACAAAACATATTTTTGTGATCTCTACGCTTTGATAGAAAATTAGTTCTTAGCTCCAGATTGGAAGATACTTTAATTAGCGCACAAAAATGCAACAACATTTACTGGTCCCTTGTCCGTTAATGCCTGCTTATACTGATTTCGTACAACGTTGATGCTATTTTTATTTTTTTCTTTTCCCTTTTTTGTTGGTCGATCACTAATTTATATAACCTTTGGTCGCCTCGGGTTAAATCAAGTGAAACCAAATTATGCAGTGAAGGACACAACTTAGGTCGTGTTCTCTTGAGAAACCGGCCTTTTATTTAATTCCTAAGTTAAACTAAGGGACAAAAGCATTCATATGTGTTTGAAATTGATTTTTTTTAATAATGAAAAAGAACCTAAATCACTATTGTTTTGGGATTTTTGAGAAATTGTTGAGATAAGTAATAAAATTTGGTTTAAGCAAATTGATGATGAATACTTCTTGGAAAATAGAATATAGGTTATCCTTGCTTAAAATGATTTGAGAGTTAAATTACTCATTAAGTCAAAAATCAAACTTTAGCAACTCGCTAAGTCTAGTGATATTAACTAATGATTACCCCTAGAACTCTAGCTAGATAATTACTTCTTAATATACTACTAAATACCAGCCACTTAGTGTGCAATTTAGGATTGGATTTATGCAACTTGTTCCTTTAGGCAATGAGCATTCAAAATGAGATATTCAAACAAGATTAAAGTAGTCATAATACTCATTTAAACTATAAAAAAATAGCACAACCACGTTAAACTAAAAAGGAAATATATAAATATAAATATCAAACCACACAATTCAATCTAAATCACAATTGTTCAATGTAAACTTAGATAAACAACTAGCAATCTCAGTAAATTAACCATATAACATAAAATCCTAACTCAAGAGATCCATTCCATAGCTAAATCAAAAGATTAAAACAAATAATTCCCCTTAATGTATTTCTGGAGCTCAAACCAATCTTCTATCCTGAAGAAGCTCGAAAGAATTTAGCCTTTCATGGAGTTTATTGATTGGGGCAAAATATAGAGCCTAAGACTCCGCAAATGTATGGGCTGTATCAAGTAATAAAAAGTGAATACGAGTGAGAAAAATCAAAATGCCTAATGGGGACCGAATTAACATCACACACATAGGCACTATTATATTGTTTCAAAGTGTCATATTACATGATGTATACTATTATTGTAACTACTGTTTCAATTTGGTTTCTATTTCCATGTTGACGAAACAAATGAATTTTAGTATATCCTTTTACCCAAAAATGTTCATTGCACAGGTAATCACTGCTGGGAAAACACTGGTGATTGGTAAACTTTGTAATGGTCTCTATCTAGTTGAAAATGGCCTAAACTTTGAAGTAGCCATGAACATGCAAGATACTAAGCACTTAAATTCTGAATTGTGGCACCATAGGCTAGGTCACCCACCTAATGATATCATTCGACATTTAGATGCTCTTAGAGATGTAGTCAGTGCCTTACCTTCTAATAATTGTGATGTATGCACTCAAGCAAAACAAACCCGGTTGCCCTTTTCTTCCAGTCAATTTGTTACTCGTTGTTGTTTTGAATTGATTCAGGTTGACACATGGGAGCCCTATAAGGTTCCCACTCATAAAGGTCATCGTTATTTCCTTACTATAGTATATGACTTTTCTAGATGTACCTGGGTGTTTTTTATGACTAATAAAAGTGCATGTGTTCAGCATTTACAGAACTTTGTCACTTATGTTAATACTCAATTCTCTACTTGTGTTAAAATGATTCGGAGTGACAATGGCCTTGAATTCCTTAATCATGAACTTACTTCCTATTTGACATCTAAAGGCATCTTACACAAAACCACTTGTCCATATACGCCACAACAAAATGGCATGGTTGAGAGAAAACATCGCCATCTTTTGAAAGTTGCAATAAGCCTTGTTTTTCACTTTGGTATGCCTATTAAATTTTGGGGGGAGAGTATTAAGACCGTTGCGTTTCTAATTAGTCGTACCCCTTCCAAAGTTCTTAATTATAAATCTCCATTTGAAATTTTATATCATAGACAACTTGAACTACATGATCGTAGAGTTTTTGGGTGATTGGCATTTGTTGTGAATCAAATTGTTTATGATAAGTTTCTGCCCATGTCTGATCCTTGCATCTTTATGGGCTATTTGGCCAATCAAAAAGGTTTTTTTATTATACAATTTGCACTCTCAAACGTTTTTGGTCAGTTGACATGTTTCTTTTCTTGAAACTTGCTTCCCCTTTAAGGACTCTATACCTACTAACCAAAGGGGGGTTAGTCTTGGGAGATCAAAACTATTTGACTATGATAATTACTTTCATACACCACCAATTGAACCCAAAGAGCCCTCCAACCACACAGATCAGAATGCAGAACCTAATACTGCAACTGAAGTAGATCCAGAAAGTAGTGAATTTAACCTAGAAAATGAAGGATTAGGTAATGAAACACCTATTGATACAGAGGCACATGTTCACACACACGATAGGCCTAAAAGGACTAAGAAGATACCAACATGGCTGAATGACTACATATGTGCAGCTGGTATGGATAATCTTATGAAGGTAAAAATGACCTGTAAGTAGCCCATTCATGATCACATGAGCTATGCTAATATTTCTTCTCATTATAAAGATTACTTGTAGTCAACTGATGCTATTCTTAAGCTCAAAATTTCCAACAAGCTTCACAAGATCCTTATTGGATGGAGGAAATGAGGGACGAAATGCAAGTCCTAGAACAAAACAAAACTTGGGACATAGTGGATCTCCCTAAGGGCAAGAAGCCAATTTGATGCAAGTGGGTATACAAGGTGAAGTATACATCCAATGGAGAAGTGGAACATTATAAGGCAAGACTAGTGGCCAAGGGGTATAGCCAACAAGAAGGTATAGACTATTTTGAAACCTTTTCCCTTGTTATAAAAATGGTTACTGTGTGAACTATCTTGGGACTTGCAACAATGCATAATTGACACCTATTTCAAATGGATGTCAATAATGCATTCTTGCAAGGAGATCTCAATGAAGAAGTATACATGAAGTTGCCCTAGGGATTTGATTCGTTTTATAAAAATGAAGTCTGTAAATTATACAAATCTTTATATGGTTTAAAACAAGCTTAGAGGCAATGGAATGCTAAGCTCACAGAAGCATTGATACAAGGGTATTTAGGCAAAGTAAGTATGATTACTCTCTTTTTATAAATCAGACTTGTGATGATGTAACTCTAGTCTTAGCTTATATGGATGATCTTGTGATAGTTGGTAATAACATAGAAAGGATAAATGCCTTGAAAACTCACTTGCATAATAAGTTTAAAATAAATGATTTAGGACATTTGAGATATTTCCTTGGGATAGAAGTGAGTAGATCAAAGAAGGGTATAGCTCTATGTCAAAGAAAATTTGCATTAGATCTTATTGTAGACATGGGGCTCACAGGAGCAAAACCTCTTTCAGTTCCTATGGAACAAAGTGTGAGATTATTTTCTAATGGAAGAAGTGACAGTAAAGTTAAGAGAAGCAAGAGACACCATAAACAGCAAAGGCAGCGGCCACCTGATCCACTTCTGCCTAACCTAACTATGTATGGATGATTGGTAGGTCGTTTATCATATCTTGTAGTTACTCGGCCTGATCTTGCTTTTGTTGTGTAGACTTTAAACCAATTTCTTAGCACACCTAGAAAAGCTCACATGAAAGTAGCCATTCGAGTTGTGCGTTACTTGAAAGGAAACCCTGGTTCATGCATTCTTTTGGATTCTAGGAAGTGTTTTGATTTGGAATGCTTTGTTGATTATGATTGGCCAATGTGTCCAGAAACTCAAAGGTCATTTACAGGCTATACAATCAAGCTTGTAGAGTATAGAGCTTTGAGTGCGATTGTCTCAGAGATTGTTTGGCTGATGTGTGTGCTAGCAGATCTGAATATTCAAGGACTGAAACCAACCCGAATATCTTGTGATAGCAAGGATGCAATTCACATTGCAACCAACCCAGTATTTAACGAACGAACTAAACACATAGAAATAGATTATCATTTCGTTCGTGAAAAATTAGTAGAGGGTTGCATTTCTTTATAGCATGTGGCTTCTAATCAGCAGCTGGTAGACTTATTGAGAAAACCGCTTGGTCATGATGATTCTAGAAGGTTTTTGTGCAAGTTGGGAACCATTAATTTGTATAGTGCTCAACTTGAAGGGTGTTAGAATTATATGTTAGATAAATAGATGATAATAGGTGCTGATTGTAATTTTGTCGTCTTGCGTTATTGCAGTACTGTGATACTTTAGGAGTTGTTTGGGCCATCACAGCCCAAGCCCACATCGTGGGACAATTGTATTATATGAGGATCATTATAAATAATAGTGGGACTAGTCAATAATCATTGACTGGGCCTTTCATTATTTGCCAACTGTCTCTCAATATTTATATCAACAAAGCAAAATATAATTTTCATTTTCATTTCAATCCTTTTCTGTTTGTCAATGTATATGATTTTGATGCAAATATAAATAAATATTGTCTTGGATTTGCTTCAACGATGCAAGGAGCTGCTTTTTGCTGTTGGCTTCACGAATTTCTCAACAATTGAGATGCTTTTATTCTATCTTCCTGATTCTCTTGACAAAAGTCAACTCCCGTTCTGGGAGCGATGGGTCTATTACTGTTAATACATATTATTAATTTCTACTGTTTTCTTTTTTCCCTTACAATTTCCTATATGCTTGTCTCCAGTTTTTAATTATACACTAGCTAAAATGCTAAATTAAAATGATGAGGATAAAGATGAAGATGCAGTAATTGTTAACTACCATTGGTACAATAATTTAGTTTTGGTCATGTTATATTCTTCAATATTTTGATACACATATATATACTCATTCCAAAATAAACTTTGGTTACAGTATATGTTGGGCAGTGTAAACTCAAAAAATAAGTATGCTACAATTAATAATGAGTTCTTTGACTTAAAATTAGAAGACTCCTCCGTTGATCTACTCTCTTCCAAGCCGGTTCAGTAATTTGATTAATTATTTTCACTCACTTATATCCTTTTGCAAGATGATTGCTTCAAAATTTTTGAAAATCCATCTCCTTAATCACTTACAATGCACAAATCTACATGTGTTTACAATTAATGCTGTCTTCTGATAATTCATTATTGTTGTCAGCATAATAACAGTGATTATTATAATTATACTATATCCAATTCATAAGATACTCATATGATCCTATTTATAGTTCACTTCCAATATATTTCACATGAACGAATAATAATCTTATACCTCATTAACCCTGTCTTAAAATTTAACAACATTTTAACTTTACCCTTTTTTAATAAATACTCTACCACAAGAGTATAAAATCTACACAATAAAATTGCACATCAATGCAAAAAATTTAATGATGTGCTTATAAATAGAACAAAAAAAAAACTCTCTATCTGCCCTATAAATAGAACCAAAGAGTACCTTCAAAAACATTTTCATGGTTCATTAAGGTAACCTCTCCACTTCTCTTAGATCATCTACTTCCCTTCACTTATTTATTCTCACCGTTAGATGAACTTTAAAAGGTTGATATTTAATGTCTTACAAAAGTATTACTATGATATCAAATCATAAAATATATATAAATAAATTTAAATCATTAAAATTTGATCAAATTAGTTCATATCTTTATACTTTTATTAAAATATTTTATAAGAGATATCTAATCTCCATTGGAGAAATTCTTGCACACACCAAGTGTGCCTCTCTTTCTTCTCAGGCGTTGATGATGGTGATGGAGATGTTAACCCTTCTGCTTATCCTCCATCACCCCTGCGCATTGAAAAATGATAATCTAATGGGTATATGCTCTGCACCATAACCATATAAAGGAGCCTTTTTTACTCGATCTGAAAATAATTTATCATATCTTGTATTATTATATTATCGTAAAGGACTTTTTTTCTTTCATTCCTTGGTGAGAATTAATCCATCCATGCCAGTTTCCTTCATTTCCTCTTAATAATAGAATACAGGTTTATAAGAGAACCAAATTAATACAAATTTTTTATTTTACCGGGTAATGGAAGATGCCACCAACACCACTGGCATTTGAGAAGATAATCCGAGATCAAGGATGCGCTTTGATGGTGGATGAAGGGAGGAGGAGAGAGAATATGAGAGAGAAAATGGAGAGAGGAGTGGGTCTGAGAAAGAGTAAAAAGAGGGGCAGCGGAGGAAATTCTCAAACCCTAAACATTTTTTTTAAAAAACAACAAATTACTGAAAATGAGGAAAATGACATATAGATTAAAATAATTTGAGTTGGCGCATTCTTATTGGCTAGAGCACAAATGAGGTAGCACAATGGGTGCACGCAAGAAGTTCTTACTCAATTGTTGAGAATTGATCTAATAGTAAAAGATGAAGTTGAAGGAAGTAGGCGGAACAAGAAGTGCGGAGGTTATGTTGTATCATCATACAAGGATCTTTTGTAATATTTGCTGAAACATTTATCTCGTATTTCCAAAAAAGCCATTTATGTAATTAACCCTCAATTTATTGAAAAATATTATCTTTGACTTTATGTTTCATACAAATAAGAAAACAGGCCCTCAATTTATTAGGAGGTGGTGGTAATTAATATTATGTTAGAAGTTAGTAACTTTAATTAAGAGTATTTCATAATATTCTAACAATTTTTTTGAAAAAAAGCATCAATATTATTAACAAATTTGAATCCTTTTTCTAGACTGTGTATAACACAGTATTTTATTGTTGATAAGTTGAACTGTAATAAACATTATAATTTGACAGACATACATATTCGTATGATGTGTGAACATGTGTATGCATTTGTTACAGTAATAGTTACCAATGTAAACCCGGTAAAGAGTAAAGATCTAATAAAAGTGTATGTATGGACCAAAACTATTAGTTAAAAAGTAGTTACTCCTCTGGTCAGGCACATCATAATATATATATATATATATATTTTACGTGAATGAATAATTTTACTTTTCATTTATCATAGTGTGGACTTTGTTTTCCTAAAGAATAGTGTATATTTAAATATGAATAAAGTTGGAAAGTAGTTAAATTTTAAAGCAGAGTTAATGAAGTTTAAGGTTTTTTTGTTTGTTTGTGTGAAATATATTTGAAATACCTTGTAAATAGGATAAGAAGAGTATAACATTCAATATGTAAAAAATTTGTAACAATTTTCAAATATGCTCTTAACAAAAGTCAATACTCGTATGGTCCTTAATGTAGGATCTAACTGGAAAATTAATTTTGATCCTAAATATAAAATCTATTTTTTATATATGTCGATCTTTTCCAATTTATCTCAGCTCTATTGATGCTCAATCAACAATAATAAAGTAAGAGAGAGATTGAGGAAATTAAGGAATATGATTAGGATATTTTAGAAAAAAACATGTCATATTTACCAATTTAATTAATTTCCTTAATTTAATCATATTAGATAAACAAGTCTTATATTGAGGATAAGAGAGAGCACTATATTAATTATAATGAATTAATTGCATTGAAGAAAAAATATGGAAAAAATATTAAATGCTCTAGAGATTATGCCTTCCGGTTCTTATTATTAGGTGCCTTTTAGGAAAAATAGATAATTACATTTTTTAATTGTTCCTCTTTTAAATCACATTAATTGCAACTGTCCTGGCTTATGGTATTCAATGGTAAATTTGAGAGTTATTTTGTTGTTATTTTCAAATAAAGTTAATGACTTAACCAATTCTATTTATTTTTTATGAGATGGTTAGAGGATCCTTGTTATAAGGACTAGAGGGAGTGTGAAACTTGACTTATAGTTTGGATCAAGTCAATATTAGAGAAAATGACTTATATTATAGATAGAAAGAGTAAAAATTACCAATTTAATCATTGAAATAAACATAGCTCCCTAACTTAGGCACTGTGCACAACTTAGTTCGGGCTTAACCATGTAGCACTTCAGACAATGGAATAGTTCTTCTTGGTTATTGTGTTATCTATTGATTTATTATTTGAAGAAGCTTATACTTCTCCATCTCTTGATCACTTTGTGGGTGGAAGAAATCAAAATACCATCAATGACAACCATTGAGCATTTTATGCAGATGTTCAACAAACCGGTGAGAATAACAAAGCTCATCAAGGTACATTATTCTCTGTCACTTTAGAAAACTAAATCAAATTAAATAGTGAGGTTAACCCCATTCCAGATTTCTATACTTTTATTGAATTTTGGTTTTGGTTCATATATATACTAGTATAATTTTTCATTGTTTTTGTCCCTCTTCTTTTTATCATCCAAAATGTTGGTCTCTATATTTTTAGAAGGACTTGGACCTGAAATTAGCTATGTTAAATTCGTTTATATGGCATTAACACCGTTAACTTGTCTTACATAACTATTGATGAGGCTGATTACATAGACATCTGTTAAAATTTTATTAACATCTTTATATTATGAATAGTATCTCAAACGAAATTGCATCCAATATACATGCATTTTAAATGTACTCTTCAAGTCAGCTCTTTCCTTGCATCCTTGTGGAGTTTAACCCTTCTCTTCTTAAAATTATAATCCCTTTACTAATTAATGGAACCCGAGTGTGTCAGGAATTTGCATTATACTCTGATATGTATGAATGAAATTGACTTGTAGAGGCCATTTATATTGAAATGTGAGTAAGAGACCATTGTGGAATATATGTTGTAAAATTTTTTGAAAACCCTGATTTTGGGAACTTTACTTCCTTTAAGTCCCAACTCGTCTATGGTCTCTAATTCCACGTTACCCACGTGTTTATAAACTTAAATCTCGGCCTTAATCAAGAAGGGGGTCACATTTGTGGTATCAGAGTTGTAGTTCCTGGCAAGGTGAGGATTTGCTAGGATAGCTCCCTTAGTTGGCCTTAGTTCTTTGACTTAAGGTAGCTTAATGATTGATAATTGTTGGTTGTATACATATGAGTATTTCTATTGTTTGTGGATATATCTAAGTCTTATGGATTATGTGTATACATTTGCTTTGAAACTGACATGGTGAATCATTGTAGAGTTAAAGGACAACATGGTTCACCTTAGAGTCATACAAGAGGGTCCGAAGGTTGAGGAGTTGAATGACAATCCTCCAGACCCAATGCGAGAGATGATGGATCTTATCCGAGAACAAAGAGATATGTTCACTGAGCTGAGGGAAGAGCTTAGAGAGGAAAGAGCTAAACAGAATGAGGGAAGGGCCCAGTCAACTCATGAGGAAACTCAACCAAAGACTCATCATGAGGAGACAGCTGAGGGTCCAATGGATCTCACGAATCCCCACCTCACACGGTACCTAAACAAGAGTCCCTAGGGGTGCCGGCTCGTAAGGAGAGAGACTTGCAATATTGGATCTCTAAGTTTTGCAAGCATATGCCTCTGGTGTTCAAAGGGAGGTTTGAGCCCCAAGTTGCTGAGGATTGGTTGAATCATCTAGAGAAGATTTTTGAAGTCCTCGAGTGCTCTACGGAGGTAAAGGTGAAGCTAGCTGTGTATAAGCTAGAGGGGGATGCAGACCGATGGTGGCGGAATATCGCCATATCATTGAAGAGCCGAAATGTGCCATTGACTTGGGAGGTGTTCCAAGAAAAATTCAAAGAGAAGTACTTCCCTAAGTCCGTGAGATTGGAAAAAGAATCTGAGTTCTTGGCTATCAGGCAGAGAGATACGGAGAGTTTTGATGAGTATCTTTCCCGTTGCGTCCGGCTATCTCGGTACTGTACACATCTCTGGGATAGGGATGATGAGGAGTGGAGCTCCGATATGCTTATCAGGGGCTTCAGGTGCTAACTGAAAAAGAGATTAGCCACTCACCTGTTTACTAACTTCAACAAGGTGGTGGAGCAGTGTAGGATTGTTGAGAACAATCTGAGAGATTTGTACCCAGCTAAGGGTGAAGACAGTCGCAGTAAGCCTAGCAAGGCTAATACTTCCCAGAAGCGGAAGGGGCAAGGATCCTCATATGGGGGTGGTAACAAGAAGCCCTATCAACCTGGGGGTCATAGTGACCAGAGACCTCCAGCGGGACCAGTGTGTAATCAGTGCAGAAAGTACCATCCGAGAAGAACTTGTACTAGGGAGGTGATTTGCTTCAACTGCAAGCAAGTAGGTCACATTTCTTCTAAGTGCCCACGACAGCCGACAGAGCAAAGGCCCAGGAATCTGGGTCGAGTGTTCGCCATGACTCATGAGGAGGCCAGGAAGTCGCCTGAATTGATCCAAGGTAAAATCCTTCTCGGTGATAATGAATTAAATGCTTTGTTTGATTCAGGTGTAAGTCATTCATTCATAGCTTATGACTGTGTAAAGCGCCTGGGATTGCATGTGCATAGACTACCATTTGATTTGGTTGTGTCGACGCTGATGGGTTTCAAGGCTGTGACGGCCGAAGCTTGTCTCATTTGTGTGATAGATGTTGAGGGTTGCAAGTCTACAGTTGATTTGATTTGCTTACCACTTCAACAACTAGAAGTTATTCTGGGTTTTGATTGGTTACGAGCAAATGATGTGCTGCTTGATTGTGGTAATAAGAGGATAGCTTATGTAATGCACAGCGGGGAAACAATATGAATGCTAGTTTGAACTTACTTTCAATGGCTAAAGCAGAAAGATATCTTGAGAAGGGATGCCGAGGGTATATGGTGTTCTTCTCTGTTCAGGGAGAGTCATGCGTAGCTTTAGAGAGTATACCTGTGGTAAATGAATTCCTTGAGGTATTTCTAGAGGATCTTAACGGGTTGCCTCTGGAAAGGGAAGTACAGTTCCCAATTGAGATTGTGCCTAGAGCTGGTTCGATATCGAAAGCTCCATATCGTATGGCCCCTAACGAGATGGCGGAGTTAAAGAAGCAAATTGAAGAATTGCTTGAGAAAGGGTTTATCCAACCCAGTGTATCACCATGGGGAGCTCCAGTGTTGTTTGTGAGAAAGAAAGATGGAAGTTTGAGACTTGGTATCGATTACAGAGAACTTAACAAGGTTACTGTTAAGAACAAGTATCCTCTCCCAAGAATCGATAACCTATTAGATCAATTGTTTGGCTCGCGTGTATTCTCCAAAATTAATCTAAGGTCGGGGTATCATTAGTTGCGTGTGAAGGCAGCGAATATTCTGAAGACTGCTTTCAGAACGAGATACGGGCACTATGAGTTCCTTGTGATGCCCTTTGGGTTGACGAATGCACAGGCGGTATTCATGGACTGTATGAACCGCGTCTTCTGACAGTATCTCGACCAGTTTTTAGTTGTGTTTATCAATGACATTTTGATATACTCTAAGAGTAGAGAAGAACATGAGCAATATCTGAGAATAGTGCTGAGAATCTTGCGGGAAAAGCAACTCTAGGCCAAGTTGAGTAAGTGTGAGTTTTGGCTTATGGAAGTGAAGTTCCTTGGCCATGTGATCTCACGAGACGGGGTATCGGTGGATCCCAGTAAGGTGGAAGCAGTACTTGATTGGAAGAGGTCAGAAACTGTTTGTAAGATTCGCAGTTTTCTGGGTCTTGCTGGCTATTACCGAAGGTTCATTCAGAACTTTTAACGTATTGCATTGCTGATGACCAAGCTCACGAGGAAGGATCAACCATTTTTGTGGGATGAACGTTGTGAGCGGAGTTTCACTGAGCTGAAGGAGAGATTGACTACGGCACCAGTGTTGATTATACCTGATCCCAATGAGGCTTATGTCGTGTACAATGATGCGAGTAAGTAGGGGTTAGGGTGTGTCCTAATGCAACAGGGCTTATCTTGACAGCTGAAACTGCATGAGATGAACTATCCCACTCATGATCTGGAGCTTGCGGCAATAGTGTTTGCATTGAAAATTTGGCGTCATTACCTGTACAGTATGACTGTGGAATTGTACTGCGACCACAAAAGTCTCAAATATCTGTATGATCAGAAAGAGTTGAATATGAGACAGCATTAGTGAATGGAATTGCTAAAAGATTATAACCTAGAGATTAAATATCATCCGGGTAAGGCTAATGTTGTCGCGGATGCTTTGAGTCGGAAGGCGGTGTTAGTGGCAATGATGATAATCCAAGAGAAGAAACTGATAGAGGATTTTTAGGATTTGAATCTCTCTAATGATATCCTGTGTGCTAGTTATAGTGTGGTCCAAGGGGAGAATGACCTGAGGACTGAAATTGAAGGAGCTCAGATGCATGATGAACGATCCTAGTCAATCTGAGCTATGATTAAGCAAGGAGAGACTTGGGATTATGACTTGTCACCTAATAGGTTGGTGCGTTACCAGAAGAGAATCTATGTTCCACTGAAGACTGACTTAAGGTTGAGAATTCTTGATGAGGCTCATAAGAGTCAGTATACTCTTCACCCCGGTATGATCAAGTTGTATCACAACTTGAAGTCTATGTATTGGTGGCCAGGGTTGAAGAGTGATGTGACAAAGTATGCGGCACGGTGTCTTACCTATCAAAAGGTGAAGATTGAGCATCAGAGACCGCCAGGATTACTTTAGAGTCCAGAAATTCCAGAATGGAAGTGGGAGAGTGTGACCATGGATCTAGTAGTGGGTCTACCCAGAATTAGAAACTATGATGTGATCTGGGTGATTGTTGATCGACTCACGAAGTTTGCGCACTTCATACCTATCAACGCTAGCTATTCTCCTGACAGGCTGGCTGAGATATATATTAAGGAGATTGTGAGACTCCATGGTACACCGAAGAATATTATCTCCGATAGAGATCCTCGATTCACTTCTAGATTTTGGAGGGCTCTGCATGAAGCCATGGGTACTCAGTTGAGGTTTAGCATGGCTTACTATCCTCAGACAGACGGACAGTCAGAGAGGACTATCCAGACTCTGGAAGATATGCTGAGAGCGTGTGTCCTAGACTTCAAAGAAAAGTGGGACTATTATCTTCCGTTGGCCGAGTTTGCTTATAACAACAGCTATCATGCAAGCATTCAGATGGCTCCGTATGAAGCATTGTATGGGAGGAAATGCCAGTCACCGTTATGCTGGAATGAGTTGTCTGAGAGGAAGTTGTATGGGCCTGATCTGGTTGACCAAACCGCTGAGCAAATCCGAGTTATCAGAAAGAGGCTCCTTGCAGCTCAGAGTTGTCAGAAGAGCTATATTGATAAGAGGAAAAGACCGCTTGAGTTTGAAGAGGGGATCATGTTTTCTTGAGAGTGTCTCCAGTCACAGGCATCGGGAGAACAATCAAGCAGAAGAAGCTAAGTCTGAGATACAATGGTCCATTTGAGATTCTGGCAAGAATCGGGCTGGTGGCATACCGGATAGCACTACCCCCAAGTTTGAGTAGACTGCATGATGTGTTCCATGTCTCGCAACTCAAGAAGTACCAACCAAACCCTGAGCATATCATTGAGTATAAGGAGGTCGAATTGCAGGATAACTTCACTTATACGGTAGAGCCAGAGAGAATTATCGATCGAGAGGAGCGGAGGCTTAGGCATCGAAGCTTACCATTCGTGAAGGTGGACTGGAAGGGAATGTCTCCAAGGAAAGCAACTTGGGAGGTGGAAGCAGACATGAGGAAGCGATTTCCTGATTTTATGCCCTATGATGTGTAATAAATTTTGAGGGCGAAATTTATTGAACGGGGGGGGGGGATTGTAATATACCAATTTTTTTATTAAGGGCTAATCATGATCATTGTGGATAATTATGAATTTAATTGGAATTATTATGTGTTTTATGGCAATATTAATTAATATATCATAATTAGTGAAAAATTGGAAGAATGGGAATATTGGCCATAAGTTAGTGATTAAGGGAGAAATTAATTACCAAGAGGAAAAATGAGAAGTGTGATTAAATGGCTAATGGATGGATTAGATAAGTTAATTGGTGAATTATTGTGTGAGAACCAATGGCATGTGGACATATGTCAAGTGTAAAAGAGAGAGTGACATGAGAAAAGTCAAAATAGGGATAAAATATTATTTCCTCTCTCCTTTCTTCCCTCCCTTTTCGGCTGAAGCATGGGCATGAGGGAAAATGATGATTGCTTCTTCTTCATCACACTCCAACTCTCTCTCATTTTCTCTCTCATGCGTCCTCCATTTGTGGCCAAGAAAGAGACAGATAAGCTTGCAATTTGGGTAGGTAAATGACCTCTATTGCTCAAATTCTTTTCTTTAATGTTGTTCCTTGTATAATGAGCTTCATTTTGATGTGTATAGTTTGGCCATTGGTGTTAGTTTGAGCTCCCACGAAATTTTGGAGATTTGAGAATCAAGGAGTGTCTTTGGCAAAGTGAAAGAGGTAAGTGAGACTAATCTATCAATCTAAGTTTCATGCCAAATGAATAAGTTTAGAATTTCTGGGATTATTGACCTATTTTTGAAAATATGGGTCATTGGGTAGTTTGGCATGATATAGTTGTGGAAATGGTGTTTTGGTAGAAGTTTGGGATAGATAGATTGATTTGGAATTGTAATGATTGAGTTTAGTGATTTTGGAAAATTGATGATTTGTGTTGATTCAAACCAAAGCATGATAATGGAGTAGGATTTTGGTTATTTTAATGATTCCATTGAATTCCTTGGGTGTTTTTGTGTGGGAGTAGCTTTGGTTTGGTATTTGGGTTCATTTGGATCACTTGGTAAAAATTCTAGAAGTGCTGTCTTACCTTCTGCGTTTTTTGGTTTCTGATAACATTACTCGAGTGAGAGTGAGTTCACTCGAGTGAGGGAAGAACATCACTCGAGTGCGTTAGTGTATTTTCCCTTCTGGCCTTCAATTTTCATATTGCACTTCCGGGCGAGAGGTAAGAGTGTTGCCTCACTTGCAAGTGTTGAGGGTTCTCACTCGAGTGAGCCTCCTCTTACTCGAGTGCTGGTGTATTTTTCAGCTAATCTATCATCTCGGGTTGTCACTCGCGTCCAAAATTCAAGAGTGCACTTTAACACTTGCGAGTGTTGAGTTCTCACTCGAGTGAGGTCTTCTTCACTCGAGTGATCCTCTTCCTTGAAAGTTTTTGTGCTCTCGGGCAAGCACTTCCTGTCCTCACTTCTAGCACTTGAGGTGCTGTCAGTACAATGCTCGAGTGAGGTCTTGTGTGCTCGAGTGAGACCATTTTCACTCGAGGTGCAGTAGTGAAAAATCAGTTTTTGTGCTTCCAAAAGGGGATCTTTGGGATAGTTCTTCCAACCCTTTAGGAGTTTTGTTAAGGGTATTTAATGACTCTAAAAGAGCAATAATGATAACCAATTAGGTATTAAGAAGTCATTGAGAATTGGAATAGAGGATTGACTCTTCATCCCTAATTATGAATATAGGATTTGACATTTGCCCTACTCGGTAGAGACCGGCGCTAAGACACGCATAGAAGGATCAAGGTAGTGACTTTTCTCTCATGTTGTGTATGATGCTTGGTATGCATGTTTATCATTGTGAAAGTGTTATCGGCCATAGGGCATTACAGCTCGAGCAGTTCAGCGTGAGCCGTTGTAGGGGGTAATTCTCATGATACCTACCCCAGCCATTGTATCTGCTGCTGTAAGTGTCGAGGCTACGTTATGGAATTTTGGATTCCTATTTGAGTATCCAGCCCGTGGGGCTGCGTGTTGTGAAATGTTTTATATGGATCCCAGCTGTGGTGATATATGTGATATGTTCATGTGGATGTACAATACAGCAAGCAGTTTAGCATGAGTCATCATAGGGGGCGATGCCCATGATATCTACCCCGGCCGTTGCAACTGTTGTTGGGATTGTTGTGTGTTGTATGAATGATTTACTTTCATGATTTGATGTTGTGCATATTATGAGTGTTTTGTTACTATAAGGATTCTTTAGAATCTCACTCTCTCAAAAACAAATTTTTAGACAGGGCTGAAGAATCCAAGGGAAAGCGGGCGACGAAGAGCAGTTAGAGCTCCAGTTTAGGAGTTTATTTTCATTAATGGTTATCAATGTAAAATTCATTAGATATTTTGTGGTAAATAGTTGTATATTTTGAAAGTATAGTGTAGTTTTGTGTAATCCCCAATATAAGGGAAAATAATTATTGGCTTTGTGCCTTTGTATAATCCCTTTACTAATTAATGGAACCCGAGTATGTCAGGAATTTGCAATATACTCTGATATGTATGAATGAAATCGACTTGTATAGGCCATTTATGTTGAAATGTGAGTAAGAGACCATTGTGGAATATATGTTGTAAAATATTTCAAAAACCCTGATTTTGGGAACTTTACTTCCTTTAAGTCCCAACTCGTCTATGGTCTCTAATTCCACGTTAACCACGTGTTTATAAACTTAAATCTCGGCCTTAATTATGAAGGGGGTTACAATGAGCTTAAAGTCGAAGTCATTGGTTCTTCAAGACCATCAAATCTCTATGAACTTGTCGTTAGAGCTTTGAAGAAGGTGAAGTAGGGGGAAGTGTAACCCCCTCTATAATTATATCCGAAATACGCGATTAAAATGAAATAGAGACCAATAATAATCAAATAACATTTACTAACCCATCACATGGCGGGGTTTTCACGAATACTTTTTGAAATCATTTATAAACTTGGTCTCATATTCACATTTCGAATACAATTACTACGCGAAGATAAATCACATTCATATAAATATCAGAGTGCACAACTTAATCATCCCGACAATCTCTGGTACATACCTTCACTAAAGATACATAGGGTACAATTGCCCATTACAATTCTTCAAATGGGGATTACACAATCTCATCTCGGAGGAGTCCTAGCCGCTCCCTCCACGAGCCACTTGACCTGTCTAAATTGTTGGTAGGGGAGAGTGAGATTCGAGAGAATCTCAGTAGGAAACAGATACCATAATGCATGCATGATAGATGCTATGTGTATGACATGTTAGCTTTATCTAGATGCATGCCCCATAATGATATTTCTGCATGCTCAATGTTTCATATAACAAAAATATGGCCACAGCAAAACAGAAACAGAGCTTCATTTATTCAAATATACTCCACGCAATCAAGTAAAGCAATCACATACATCACTACACAAGCAAAGATATCGAATACATGCAAGTAAGGTAAGTCCCCTACCTCCAGTCTTTTCTCCTTGATTTGCATGCCAGCAACTCGGGGCTTTACATTCGATCCTACAATGTCAAATATACCATTTAGACACTTCCATAGTGTTTCTGGGGGTTATATGAGGCTATATTGAAAATTTACTAAAATACCCCGGGACCCGACACTGCCGTACCCGGTCCGGCTGTACTTTTCTTGAAATTTTGACATGGGCTATTCTGACATATTTTCACCCAAGGAATCAATTTCCGGACTCGGAATTATCAAATTCAATGTCAATTACAAAATTACCCTTGACAGCCCCACTTTTAGGGTTTCGAGGGCGTTTTCGTAATTATGCTTTTTCGGCCTTTTTTGAAAAAGTGACCAACTGTAACCCCACCTAATTTTGCTCCTGAACTCAATGGAATCATCAAATCATTGAAAATCCAACTCTAAGACCCATTTATAGCCCAGACCGAAATATATGGGTTTTCCAGGAAAAATCGGGGTTTTGCGATTTCGGCTCCGTAAACACGTTCTTTTCTACTCCTAACCACTTTATTGACTATTCCATTAGGTTAGAACTACCATTTAGTATCAATTTGGGCAGCATAACAGCCCCACACACCCATTTTCCATTTTTGAAACCAATGACAATCCGGCGAAATTTCACCGATTAAATTGTCCACAGCAGCCAGAATAGTCAATACACAAGAGTTTGGAAGTTACCTCAAGCTCCCACTAGCTTTTCCTTCTTGTGGCTGAAAACCCTAACTTCAAAACACCAAAAGAGGAGCTTCCAAACCTTAAAGAACATAAAGGAGTAGCTTAGGATCGGAGTTATACGCGTTAGGAGCTAGATCGTCGGAGAAATCGGCTTACCTTACGAGATTTCTTCCTCTTTCTCTCTCTAAAGATCCCATATGCTCTCTCTCTATTTCAGCTGTTCTCAGCATCAGAAATGAGGAGGAAGAAGGGAAAAAACCGTTTAATAACATATCTTATGATGATGTCATCTTTTATTGAGATGATGTCATAATTACCATTTTCGGATTTTCTGGCAGATTTTCTGCCCAAACTTTGAAAAATCATAACTAATTCTAGAAATATCGAAATGAGGTGATTCCAAAGCCTAATGAAAGGTATTTAAGTCCTCTTTATAGGAAAAATATTTACCAATACTAGAAATCACCACAAAATTCCAGAATTACACAAATGTCATCACTGCCCCAAAACAGAGTCCATTTTCGACCTCAAACTTTGGACAGTCATATCTCCTAGTTCCCAACATGAAATGGCACAAATTATATGTCCATTTTGAAGCTTTGGATGTGAACTTTAAGAATGGAAATTTTCATAATTTTCTGACATCATTTTCCTATTAAAAACGTCCACACGAGAAGACTGCCCAGACAGAATTCACACTGGACAACATTTCTAGTTTTGCAACCAATGTGTCCAATCCAATTTAAATCAATTCCAATGATTAAGTACCACAACATGACACCATTTTCATCACAATACCCCATTCAATTATTCCCTCTATTCTAAGTCAATTTGAATGTTAATCCACAATTGAACTCAAATATAGGGTTTTGGCGTTGCTCATAACACAAGCGACTACAATCCACTTTATATTCTCTAAAAAGGTTCATTAATCACTAACCACGTCCACTTTTGTAGCCATTAACTCCTAATCACAATTTGGGATCTTGCTAAACCGGGGATTAGCAATCCACTAATCTCAGGCTTATTCTCTAGCCTCGAGTCTCAAAATTCGGGGTATTACAGGAAGCTTGCCAGCGGTGAGTAAGTGGCTTGTCTGTCGGTGCCGCTATCATCGTCAGTGGTGGGATGAGATGAGACTAGTGAAGCTTGAAGGGCAAAAAGGAATTGACAGCATGGAATTACAAATCTTTAGTTTTTCGGTGGAAGCCAATTTGATGGAATTAGGGAGATTAGCTTCCACATGGAAATGATTTCCAAAGCTATTTCAGTTGTACCAAACACACTTGTGGTATGAAATTGAATTCTATTTCCAATTCCGGCAGCCTAATTCCAATGTACCAAATGTGACCTAATGTTCAAATGTCTCAATTTGATTTTCCAACACATCTTTAGGTGCAAAGATTGATAGTGTTTTCCTCAAATCATTGGTTTGTTTGGTTTGGCTTTAGGTGGGTAATACTACCTTCGGTCTTTTATATAAGATCTTACTAGATGGTGTGATACAAGGACACATTGTTTTTCCCTGAAAGAATTGGTAGAAGTTGAAGTTCAAATACTTTAGTATGATCAGTCCAAAAAGAAAAAAGAATTGATATCAATATTTAAAAGGGGGTTGATTATGATTGTAGGCCTCTACAGTTTGTTCAAATTTTAATTTTGGTCCAGCGTCCATGTAGTTTCAATTGGTCCTATAGTTTCTTAAGGACTTGGTTTGAGTTTAAGTATAAGAACGAAAACCAAAGCTTCTCAAAAGTATGGGGACTATTCATTAAATTCAGATCAAATCTTTGAGTTATGAAATTATAAAGGTTAAAATCAATGATTTGAAACTAGAAAGATTAAAATCAAAATTTAATTAAACTCTATGGACTAATAATGATATTAACTCTTTAAAAAACATTATTTTGGATCAATGGACACCCAGTTTAAACCTAAACTATTTTTATGAATAAAACTCTCTTTTATTTTTGCTGAATATACTTGTATTTAACAGGAGGAAACATGTGAGACCGTGTAGTTCAATTTTCACCCTCTCATGTTGATGGAGTCTTAACAATTTAAATTTAGAATTGAATAAAAACAGACATTGAAAGCTACAAAAAGTATTGAGTGAATCTAAAGTGAAATTGAATTATTATGCTTAATGTTGAAACCCACATATGTAGGCCGAGTTCAAAGTTAAGCTCAATTAAAATCAAAGTTGGCTAGGGAACATTTTAGGGGTGTTTAAATATTAAGATTAAACTGTTTTGAAAAATAACATTAATATTAAATTGTAGTTAATTTAAGTTCGAATTCAATTTTAATAGAGAACCTTAATTAAAGTTAGGGAAAATTCCAAAAAAAATACCTTGGAATATAGGAAAGGACAAATCAGTGCTGTGAAATTTGAAAATCCAAAGTCAGTTCGATGTCAGTATGGAGGAAGAATATGGGATTATGAAATTTGAGCAAAAAGATGCATATACCCTTCAGCTCTCCCTCTCTCTTGGTCAGAATAACAACACGGATCATTTTATTAACAACATCGGATTTTATATGAACAACTCCACTTTCTTCTTTCACAATAACAACACCGGTCTCTTTATTAACAATATCGGATTGTACATTACCAAATCGACTTTCTTGTTTCACAATAACAATACCGGTTGCTATATTAACAACACCACATTCTACATTAACAACTCGACTTTCTTGTTTAACAACTTCATAATTTAAGTTTTAGGGCCAATAACAACACATCTCTCTTTATTAACAATACCATATTTTACTTTAACAACACCATATTTGAGATATGAAGTTGTGAAAGAAGAGCTGAAGGGAAGATATGGTATTGTTAATGTAGAATGCGGTGTTATTAATAAAGATACCTATGTTGTTATTCCGATTGAGAGAGAGGGAGAGTTAAAGGACAGATGCATCTTTGCGCCGAAATTTCATAATCTCATATTCCTTCTCCGTACTGACATCGAACCGACTTGGGATTTTTGAATTTCGCAGCTCTGATTTGTCCTTTTACATATTCAAAGTTTTTTTTTTAAAAAAATTTTCCCTTAAAATTATCCAAAATATCACAAGTTGAATTAATATACAGCATAGGTCGAGTTCAATCTAGTGAGGGAGTGCCTTGTGTCACTTCCGTGGTTTCCATACTTTTATTACACATTTGGAAATGTTATGGTTTGGGTGATTTGTCAGTTAAAGCTCATAAATCAAAACTTATTTTTTTAATCTTTGGTTACTATTAATTTAATTTAACATTTCTAGTTTAACGATCCAGCTATGGAAATTCGTAACTCTTATGAGAATGCTCTAAAATAGTATCAGAAATTTCTTGAAGTTCTTTACATGAGAAAAATATCATTTTAGCCTTAGACTATTCATATTAATTGGAAGAAAAAAATAAGGAAGGGAGAGAGAACTGGCATACCGGGGCGAATCCAGGTTCGGATCCGGGTCAAAGCTCCATAATAATGCCCACACAATTATTAGACTAATAAAGCCTAGTTGTGATTTACACAGCAGATCACCAGAACAAGAAAGATGGTAGGAGAGAAAAGATTGCTAGAAACCTCAATAGCAGGGGTGAGGAATAACTAAATGATGCACCTCCTATTTATAGTGGTTTAGGATGGCCACTAATTAGGAAATGTGTTCACTCTTTCTTGCCCTCTAAGAAAGTAATTAAATTAATTGATTCTCAATTAATTTTCTAATTATGGTGACTTGTTCCTCAATTAACAAATTCATAATTATTGCTGAATTATTCCCCAATCTGTAATTAATGCTGATTTTATTCTTATTTGATTAGGCTATTTATATCCTAATCAAATAGTTGACCTATCAAGGGCGGACTTGGACCTAAAGTCCAATATCTCCCTTTCGCACTTGATGGGCCTCCCATCGTGCGTCATTTACTCTTTCCTGTTTCATACTTGGCGTCTGCCGTGACTGCATAGGCAAAAACATCTTCAAGATTTGGTGCTTGTGATACTAGAAATCCCTCATACCGGATCACCATCCAAGGACACCCTTTATATCTGTAAGCTATATATTCATTGCCTCATATGCCCCAGATTCTTCCATACATATTACTCTGGCATATCTAATCCCTCTCGAGTTAATATGTTGATTAACTTAGATTGCCTTCCATGCACATAGTATTCGCACTTACAAGTTACACATAGAGCTAGTAAGGGGTTGACCATAGACACTAGCACATCTTATGTATCTAGGAGTGAATCTTCTTTTTTGACTAAACATCAGTCCATCTCAACTTGGTCGCTTTTCTACTTTTCACTCATCTGACCGAATCGAGTATGATCATAGAACTTCAGCTAAAGTAGCTGTCACCAAACCAAGCTTTCATGATGCCGCCTAAGTCTTAAGGCCATCGTGGAAGGATTCTTCCTTCCTAGACCTCACACTGTAGTAAACTAGGGATCTTTCACCTACATCCCATATTATAGTCTAACTCTCAAGCACATGCAGTATGAATTGCATGCTACGGTGAACGGTTTGTGGTGTACGTCGATTTCATTCTCTTTCACCGAACAGACATTAGTTCCAAAATGTACTCAACATTCGAACCAAAACTTTCTTTTTCACAATATCTCTTTTACAATCTCACTTGTAAAAAAGAGTTCTTTGCCTGGCTACAGGTCTGTATTTATGCTCCGATCCATTTATGTGTATATATACACATACAGATCTCATATCAGTCTAACTGAGGTGACTCAAATGCAAAGATTCTTCTTAACCATCTCATGGTAATCATTTGCTTGTCTTACCCTCCCATACCCCCTGCAAAACATAGGAAGATGATTGTTCGTGTGAGTGAACCAACCTCTTCGGACTTGTACGACATACAAAATTGTATACCTTACATGTATTAACTCATAACATACATACTATTTCTTTTATCTTCATATAAAAGAAGTTCACGACCTTACATTTTATTCCCGCCCCAAGATTTTCACTAACTCAACGAATATCAAGCTATGGGCTTAGTAAGGGGATCTACCAATATTCCGTCAGTAGAAGGTCATTGAACTCTCGCTTTCCCTCTTTGAAAGCATATCTCTCATAGAGATATATCAAAAAGTATGTTTTGCCTTGCTGTAATTCTTAAGATCCTCATCATAAGATGCTATCGTTTGGATATTTCTATCTACTATTCATTCCTAAAATCTCATAGGAACTACTTTGGCCATGAGGCACTTTGAATGACGGTAGAACAAGCTCTGTGTTCTATTTCCATAGATAATAGGAAAAATATTTTGTATATTTCTGTACTCCTTCACCATTTGCCTAGGTCTTGTATTGGAGTATCCTTTCAAAAGAAAGTTGTTGTCTTGACAACTTAATCCATAGTTATTCTCATAATCCATTTCACAGCAGGACTAAAAAAGATAGCTTCCAAGTTTGACCAAAAACATTTGGTCTTATGTACACCAATGTGTATATTCATATTACCAACCATAGTCTCACATGGGACTCTATCCACCTTTTCTGTGTTGTATTCCTCATAGGACATGTAATCTCTTTAGGTTTATGCCTTTGACTTCAGGGGTGTCTATGGGTTTGCAGTTTGACATCCTAAGATGTCTAAGGATTACACTTTGTTTACGTCTTAGGTGGAAACGATTGTATCTTTCTTGTGCAATCTCCGTTTACCTTGTCATTCAAGATATTTGTTCAACCCATGACTTTCACTACTCATAATTTAAGGATTCTCTGATCCTTTATTCCTTTGACTCCCTTGACACTTGTTTCATATGACATTTGACAAAGGATGACTTCACAAAGAATCATCACTAGACTGTTTGGGACTCATGTAGTGTTCTTCGATTATCCTGAAGTTGGTGAGGCTTTCACCTTATGAAAACCTCATATACTACTATTTGGGTGATTGTTTCTATAAAGCCCTTAAGCTGCTTCATGTAGAGTTCATCATCCAATTTCCAAAATTCCAAATTGGAAAGCGGTTTTTACATCATCTTGATGTAATTTCAAGACTAAGCTTGTTGTCATAGCCAAAGTTTAGAGTTAAAATGCACAACGGACAACCTTCCATTGTGGTACCCCTTAGCCACTAAGTGTTTTAGGTTTTATATGCCCTCAACAGATTTGAGAACCTACTTCTTCCCAATCTCCTCTTGGCTAGGCTACAAATTGCCTAAAACATATACTGGGCTAGTTCCAAAAAGAATCCATATCCTCCTGCATAACACTTTGCAATTCTTCTTAGCAGGTCCTTCTAGTGTCTTTCATACACTTATAGGTAGTCATCATTACCTTCTAAATAATGAAGAGAGCATTTAATCCATTAGGGAATTTATCCCTTTATAGTCATTTGCTGGATGACTATTTACACCAAGGTGGATTTCATAGGATTCTTTTCCTATGTATAGGTGAGGTAATTCTCTCGTAACTTACCTCTTACCTCTTTCATTGTGAAAATGGTCTCAACCCTCCTACTCGGATAAGTGAACTTAGGAACACTTGGTTATTCCCTATTACTATAAACCTCTTAAATAGATTCAATATGATTAATGCTCATTTCCTGTTAGGAAATCTGGGTTTTATGAATGTTGCATCCCTCAGCTCTTTCACAATCACTGAGCCGCCATCATTTTCACTAATGAAGATGTGTCTTGTCAAAATCTTAGGTCATCTCATAAAAAGATACCTTGTATACCTTGGCCCCAATCCTCTTTACTCATAGGAAAAATTATGGATATGAAGTTACTGACCCTTATGGTCTTAACGAGCTTGGGCTTGATCTAAGGCCTATCCACGATTCACAGGGTAAGGTCGTGACTGACATAGAGGGCATTTGATCAAGTGTGAAGATAATAGCTGTGAGTTTACATACCAACATATGGCTAATAGCCTCACTTATGCCATTATCTACTCAACCATGTCAAGGAGAGGTCTATCTCTCTATTTCAATAACTCTATTATGTTGAAGGGTTCTAGGTATTGATAGTTGCTTAACAATACCTTTCTTGTACACAAAGTAGCTTGAACTAATCACGTGGGTGTCTTTAACACTTGTTAGTTCAAAAGGTCTTATCCTTTTAGTTTAACTGATTCCTGACTAGTTTAGCCATTATCTAACAGCTTCACACTTGCCAAAAATTAAGTAAACATTACTGTATTTTGAGTAAACGTCCACAACGTTAACGAAATACCAAGCTCTGTGTTTTTCCCTCACGTTCTTTGGTTCACTAACGTCATAATTTTCCAATTGCAATGGATTTTCTCAAAAATGTTTCTTTGTCTTTCTTGCTAGGTAGAATAAGTTCTCAACTTATTCATAAGGGTATTAACCTTTTAGCACATGTTGTTTAGCAAATACTCTTTTTCTAGTTTAATCATTTCTTTTGATCAATGTGTACATATGGCAAGAAATGAAATTTTTTATCCCTAAAAACATTAAAGTCCAATGAAGGATTTGAGATTCATAGTCTCATTGATCCTTAATTAAAGGGATAGCAAATATGCGATTCTGTCAATTGCAATTGCATAGAGTGAATCAAGGTGGTTTATCTATGCAGAGTTAACGTGCAAGTTACAATCCCTTGATTCTATCTCTTTATTGCTTTGCATTTGACATGAAGCCATATGCTTCTATGAAACATCCACAACTCATGTGGATTTGCTACTTTTACAACCCTTAAGGATTATCAGTGTAGATTTTCATCTTTGTAGAAACGATTTGACCTCCTCTAGATCAACTTTACCTCATAAGTTTCTTGCCCTTAGGCGTAGAGGATGAATCCTCCCACTCTTTAGCTAAATTCGTCTGACTAATGGATCTTGGATCCTTCAGTCTTTCACACTCAAGTTCAATGTGGAGAATCACATTGCTGAAGGTCACAATATGCATATCAGGGGCAATATTTACATTTGTATACGCCCACTCACTGGAAGACGTGGCTAACTCCCACTCACTGGGAGACATAGCTTCCTCCCACTCACTGGGAGACGTCTTATCACAACATGCACTTGTTTTTTGTTAGAAAGAACTTGGCATTGTATTTGTCTTAACTTCTTAGTTTGACATTTTCCTGAAGTGTTGCCTAAACGATATGTTAGGACTTAATACACTATGTTAAAACTTAACTTAGTTTTAACTTTATGGAAGAAGATAATCTATTTCACTATCTTCCAACACTATCTACACGGCTTGGATAAGATTACATTTCTCGTACCATCATAAGTTTGAGCAATATTGTTCTTTCTATGCTTGATAGCATAAACTTTTTGTATCCTTCGGTTGCTTCAGCCTCTAAATGTTGAAGACTAGTTGGTAGGATGTCCCTGACATCTCATTCTTCCTAAATGAAAAAGAGATTTGAGAGTTTCTAACTCCATAGTCATCTCTATTGAACTCGTCTTTGGTCATAATTGATCACTTAGACGATTATGGTATACAAATCATATTTGCTCAAATAAGACAAAGGATAATTAGATAATATGTTCACTAGTTTCATGTTCAGGAGACAACTAGGTTGACTCCTATCCCAATCATGCTAGTTAGCTCATAACCCTTTTAACCATAGTCTTCATTGAACACTTTCCCCTTTTAGATTTCTAGATGCATTCCAGAAACCCCCACTCAATCAAAGACAGTTATATTAAGAAGAAAATAGCACAATATCATCTAATCAACATGAATTTCATGGAAACAAGAAGAGAATATTCTTAATTCAATTCCAAAAACAAAGAATTTAATCATTAAATTCAATAGAAAAAGAACATAAAAAAACTTTATCTCATATTGTTGTCTCTTAACTAGGTTCTCCCCCTTATAGGCCCTTCTGATCATATGAACTCATATAGTGTCTAGCTATAATGTTCAGCTCCTCTTTGCCATGTTTACATTCACTTACTTGGATGTAATTGCAGTATACCTCCCACTTGATGAGATGATTCTCACATCTCTATCTGTCTTGTCCTTTATCACAACATTTGTGATAAAGGGTTGACTTTTAGAAGTCATTGCTTCAATCCAAGTGAATCAATGTGGTTAGAAGCATAGGAAGACTTATTATTATTCAATAATTTCAAGTTGCTGTAATTTTCAGGTTTTTATCTTTAAGAGTTTGAGTCAAGGTTGGATAGGATTTTATATTCAAAAACTCATTTGAATAATCCCTCACTTTTAAAGAATCTTTTAGCATTAACCGTATATTGAAGCTGAAATACTTTTAATAAGTAAGGCAACTTATCCCAAAAATAACAGAATCATCATTGACTCAATTTCAATGTTTTTGGGAATTTCTAAGTGTATATAAGAACCTTTGTGACTCAAAACACATTCAAACGTGCTTCAAATATATGCAAATTATATATCAAATTGAAACTTTTGAATTTAGGGATTTTTACGAATAAACCGCGTCTCAATCAGAGGTTCCATACGCCTACACACGCCCCTATAAGGTGTATGGATTGAAAAATCCTAAATAATTGGAAAATTTCAACGTTAGCCACTCTCAGCGAAGGTGTGTGCCCTCCACGTGCTGCCTTGTGGCCGTCCGCTGGTTACACGCACCAGCTCCCACGACTCCACTCGCAGTCCTCTCTCTAATGGTGCTTGCCACGTGTCAAATAGAGGCCCCAGTGGGCCCCACGCGCCATCTGTCATTTTTTTGTCAACTTTGACCATTAACCAGTCAACGTTGACTGGTCAACTTGACCCCCATTGTTGACGTGGCGCTGACATGTCTCGGTCAATGGGGCTGGTCAACGGATGATGTAGCCGCCGTTGACTGATGATGACGTAGCTCTGAACACTGACGTGGCACCCTCTCATTAGGGCCATATGGCTTCGGTTGACTAATGACGTGGCATTGACTGCCACGTCATCGTCTTCAACCTCCATCCGGGTCAACTCGACCCGATTGGAGCTCCGGCTGGTAATCACGACCCAGCAACTTTGGAAGGTCATATCTCCCTTGTTTTAGCTCTGTTTTTTACGTTCTTGGTGTCGTTGGAATCATAGTTCAGCAAACTAAAAATCCATGGCCTTTATTTGATCTTAAAACCTCTATTTCATTGATCAAATTGCGAGTAAAGTGGCGGTGATGACAAATGACCAGCCAACTTCTTTCCTTCGTTTCTCCCTTATCCGAACTCCGTTTAATGTGTTCTAAGCATCGTTGGAATTGTTTCTTAAAGCTCTACACATCCATAGCCTTACTTTGGGCAAAAACACTCAGTTTCAAACACCCAATTTTTTCTCGACGTTGATGACGCTGCGTAATTCAGCCTGGATGTGTGTCCTCTGCGTTTCAAAAGTTTTCCAACCTTTTGAAGGTTAAATTATCTTGTTTTTAGTTCCACATAGGTTGCAAAAAACTCAACCGTTAAAGGGATCGAAGAAGTAAGGAGATAAAGAAGAATTGTGAGGAACTAAAGCATTTTTATTTATATGTATAAAGTTTTAAACTTTCAAACTCATTATCATATATCCATATGCGAAACAGAGAGCATTCATGAAGTAATTTCAAGCAACAGAATCAGAGAGGAAAGCTTGAAAACACTGACGTATTATACAATCTCATGTATAGATATATGCTAGGTAGAGGGATCAATACACACGTACACAAAAGGCATAGGAGACAGATTCATGAACATGTATATATAAAACAAAACAAATATCGACAAACTTGTTCATGGTATATCTGTGTACGCATTCAAAAATAAATTGAAGCAGCATATATTCTTTCATCATATAATCTCATATATATGATTGCACAGCGGAAAATAAAAAAAAATTGTGATGACGATATAAACAAAATATATTAGTTAATTATTCACAAAGAATAAATCACACAGCCACAGGATCAACATGCTCTAATGCCAATGTAAGAAAAAATAAGGAGGGGAGAGAGAACTGGCGTACCGGGGCGAATCCATGTTTGGATATGGGTCAAAGCTTCATAATAGTGCCCACACAATTATTAGACTACTAGAGCTTAATTGTGATTTGCACAGCATATCACTAGAACAAGAAAGATGGTAGGAGAGAAGAGATTGCTAGAAAACTCAATAGCAGGGGTGATGAATAACTGAAGAAGGCACCTCCTATTTATAGTGGTTTAGAATGGCCACTAATTAGGAAATGTGTGCACTCTTTCTTGCCCTCCAAGACAGTAACTAAATTAATTGATTCTCAATTAATTCCTAATTATGGTGACTTGTTCCTCAATTAACAAATTCATAATTATTACTGAATTATTCCCCAATCTGCAATTAATGCTGATTTTATTTTTATTTGATTAGGCTACTTATATCATAATCAAATAGTCCGGCCCATCAAGGGTGGAGTTGGACCCAAAGTCCAACATTAATAAAATTTATTCATTTTCTTATTTAGATCTATTTTATGGATGGAAATTGTGCCTTAAATTCAAAAATTCATAGTTGATATTATATAAATTTAATTTCCTTAATCTAGGACTTGTTAAAAAATCTGTAAGTTTACTTTGCTCATAAAAATTATCAAGAGCATTGTATATCATTTACTATGAACGGTTCAATGAAAATGTTGTGAATGCCCAAAAACTCCTTCATTAAGGTAGTTTAATACTTGCCGTGCTTATATCAAAGCTACAAGTCATTTCTAAAGCTCCAATTCATGCTTTATCACTCAATGCATATCAAAGATGCAGAATAATATTTTAGAGTGAATGTACATAACTTATATGAATTTATATGTAATTTGGTACATATATCTGAAACTTGACATTTGTCTCTATCTCTTTGAAATTCTTTATGATTTCACTGTAACTTGCCCTTGATTGAGGGTGATAAGAAAAATTTGTAGGAAAAATTGTTGTTGAACTAGTTATAAGAATATTGGCATCTTTGTCAAAATGGTAAACTAAGGGTTTTTATGTCACTTGTACTCCAAGTTTTGTTCAAATTATAAGTTATAAGTAGGGTATTAAATAAGATTTTTGTCCATTTTACCCAAGTTGACTATATTAATAAATGAATAAAACAGAGAGATGTAAATATAAAGAGAAAAAGGGATGTGAGAGAAAATGTGCACCCCTTCATAAATAAGGGTAAATCTGGAAAAAAAAATTATCCATTTAGTGCTTTTTTTGATTTGTAAGAATAGGGTACAAGTGATTTATAAATAGGCAATAAGTGGTATATCAAAATTTTTTTAAAAAATGTTTTTTAACCAGACAAACTTTTGTTGCATTTCATGGAGAAAGTTGTGAACTCCTTACAAATTGTTTATTTTTTCATTTTTTATTTTCCAAAACAAAATTTTTTTCTACAAATAGGTAATCAACTAAGGCTCAAGATGGGAAATGAGTATCTCTACTAACTTCTCTCTTCATTTCCTCTCTACTTAATGTCTCAACCATTCGATTATGTTTTAGTGGGTGAGATTTAATGCGATGTAAAAAATATTATTATTATTATATTACATATAATAAAAATATAAAAGTATAATATTATTACATAACATTAAATATTACCCATTAAAACATAATCTAATAGTTGTGACATTAAGTGGAGACAATGCTTAGTAAAGACACTCCTCTCCTAGCCTAATATACCTTCACTACTACAAAAAATACAAGTTGTGGTGCTTAATTAAAGAACATTATGGCGCTTGGGAAGCGTCATAGCTTCCAACACCATTAAAACAAACTACTACGCTTTTTGAATATATGGAAGCGTCATAGCTTGATTATTTAATTTTTTTTAAAAAAATATAAAGCTATGGCACTTCTCTGTAGAAGTGTCGTAGGAAGCTGGCACTTCCCTAGAGAAGCACCATTGGAAGTAAGTATTTTGTTTTCCTTCCCTCTATACGTATTCAATCCACAACAATTTACAGTTTGCAAATCCATAGCAAAAGCCCGAACCAAAATCACACCAAATCATAATGAAATAACTCGAATCAAATAATTAATTCATAAAATCAATACTAACATATTTAATTACAATGTAACAAATAATATACAACTAATTTTAAGTATCTATGTATGTAGAATGTAGGCAAGAAATAATTTTAATGTGACTCTAATTCATAAACAACACAAGATCAATAGGCAAGAAACAACCTATGAATGTACCTAAATATTAGCTAATTGTTTGACCATATATTCACACTATTCTTCAATGATTTCATCTACTTGTTGATCAGTCAGTTGGGCACAACGTTGATCTTCATAATGCTGCATAAAAAGCATGCACATAACAAATTAAAATCACTAAAAATCAATTAACTTAGACACTTGTCAATTAAATTTAAAACATAGTAACTGCAAGTAAAAAGAACTTACTTACGTAGGAACAAAAATTTGATTATGAGTAATTACATCTTTCATAAATTTCATAATGTAATAACCGCAATCATTATTGTTTGGTTGGAATGGGCACTACAACAATACAATGATATTGTAACCCCCTGCCTTAAAAGCTGTAATTATAATTCAAAATTCGTAATTAAAATGAAATAGAGACCAATAATCATCAAAATTCATTTACAATCCCTTCCTTACGGAAGGGTTGTCACAAATTCTTTCAAAACTTTTTGCCTTATTCTGGTCTCAAATTCATGTTTCGAATATAATTACCCTGTACAGTTATATCACATTTATACATATCAGAGTGTACAGCAAAAATCCCCGACAACCCCCGGGTTTCATTTGTATACTAAAGGATTTAAAGCTTCCTAAATAGGGGATTACACAACTACATTCACAATATTATATACATCTCAAAAAGAATATACAGTAATCCCGTCCAAAAGTGATAACCAATGGTTCAAACTACACATCTCTACTAAGTCCTAGCCGCTCCTGGTGGTTCATTTATCCTTGGAGCCACTTGCCCTGTCTGAAATGTTAGTCAATGGAAAGAATAAGATTCAAGAGAATCCCAGTAGTAACATATCACTTATACAGTGTATAAACACATAGCATATATGATCATGTTTAGTAGCATCACCATGATACATGGCTTACGCCACATACGACAGCACTCATGGCTGTAAATACTATGCGTCATCTTTTGATGGGATCTCAATGCAACAGCTTACGCTGTAATCACTATGCCAACTTTTGCTGTAATCTCAAAGCATCACAAAGAATCACAATTTATCACAATGCATGACAAACATACATTCAATGCTTTACACATAGCATAATAGAAAAAGTCACTACCATGTTCTTTCCTGACGTTCCTCGGCAAAGTGGGCTCACAGGTCTGGCAAATGTCAAATCCTATAACCAATGCCAAGAACAATGGATTAAAACTCTATTCCAATTACTTATTTTTCAAAACACTTAGAGTTGGTTATCATTAGAACTCTTTAGGTGGCTCTTAAAAGCCTAGACATATGCTTAAAGGGTTAGAAAATACTACCCCAAAGATCCCTTTTTCGAAAGAAAACACTAGTTTTGAGCTGACACACTTGAGTGAAGATAGCCTCACTCAAGTGATAAAAGACTTGCACTCAAGTGAGAATGGTTCTCACTCGCGAGTATTTGGTAGAGAGCAACCCCAACGGCCAGAAAGTGCTCCCTGCACTCGAGTATAAGGATTTGTACTCTAGTGATGACCCCAAAATCACTCGAGTCCCAGAAAGTGAAGCACAGGAAGTGTTTGCCCGAGAACACAGCAAACTTAAGGGAGGAAGCTCACTCAAGTACTACCCTTGGCACTCTAGTGAGGATATAGCACTTGTGAGTGTCAAGACACACCCTTGGAACATGGCCCGTGAGTGTTTGCCTGAGAGCAAACCTTAAAATGAACATACCTCTACACTCGAGTGAAACCATGATCACTCGAGTGATAACCCATATCACTCACGGGCGAGGAAGTGCACTCTTGCATTCTACCTGAGAACACCACTGAAATGCTGAAGGAAAAAGGGAAATCTACTGCTACACTTGAGTAAGACCCTTCCTCACTCGAGTAAGGCTTATCAGAAGCCAAAAATGCAGTAGCTGATATAGCTTCCCATATTTGCCAAAACTGATCCTAATGTTTTCAAAACTTATACCAAAGCTCATTCTCACCTAAAATTCCATAAGGAACCTATTGGTAACCTTAAAACACTCAAAATCACATCCTAACAATGGGTCTCTACATTACACCTAAAACACTCAATCATCAAAACTTCCACTTCCAATTTCCAAACCAATCCTAGTAACTCAAAGACACAATAGGCTACCAATTCAACTATAAGACTCTATCAAATTCCTACATTCCAAATTGATACCATATTCAGGGAAAAATTCCAGAATTTACAAAACCCAAAGTCATAACAAGTATACCAAAATGTTATAAATGCTCATCTCTTCAATTTGCTAAGACCAAATCTTTAATTCTCTAACTTCCAAATTTGTTCAAACACCAAAACACCACCTTTCAAAATCATTAAACCATCAAGATGAAGCTCTCATCAGGGTGGTTGACATTAATAAAGAGACCTAGAGCATTAGAGGCTAACAAAGATGTCAAAATCTCACATTTGATTTTCTCTTTCTTCCTTCTCTTATGCAAAAATGGAGGACAAGGAGAGAGAAATGAAGAACTAATAATAATGATATAAATTTTCCCTTTTTTCCATGCTCAAACCAACTTTGGAGGGAGATTGAAGAGAAATTATGTTGAAAATTTGACTTTTAATCCAATGGTCCATATCTTGCCACGTGTCTCCATCTCATTCCCCCTACCATGGATTCACATAGACTCACACACTTAGGATTCTGCCTCTTGCTCTTTCAATCCTAGCCATTGATCTCAAGTTACCTATGAGTTTCCTCTTCGGCAACTGACTAATTGGTCGGTAATTTACTATTTTGCCCCTGATTATCACAACGTTCATTAAACCATCTTCAAACATATTCATATCACAATGCACATCATATCCTTCAAAAGTGTTTATTCATTAATAATTACATCACTTTTGAAGTAAAAGTGTTTATTCATTAATAATTACATCACTTTTGAAATCATTAACCCTTAGTTACAGTTCAGGATATTACAGAAATAGTTAAGTAAATATTTAAAGAAAAAATTTTGAATAACAAAATTTGAATAAATTCATATATAAGTACAACAATCTTTCTCCAGGTATAGCTACTGACTGGGTCTTTGCGTGTAAAATAGCTCAATCCAACGTTGCTTTGGTAAGCGGTCAATGCATTAACAAAACAAATAGTGACTAATTAATTTTGGTAATTCAATAGTGACACACGCAAATATTTACACATACACTCATGCGTTTACTTATTGATTATAATCTTCAAATAAGGCCGGTTGTTTGGATGACCAGCCTTTATAGGATCCAAATAGTATATAAAGGGCTTCCAAGTGGTGCTAGATATATAACAATCAAAATCCAATGTCCCCTAAAATATTTTAAAAATTTTACTTTGACAATCATGTTATAGTAAAAGTGAAATAATAAAAAAAAATACATTAAAATACTGTCGTAAATAACTTACCCTGGATTGTATGGCACAATAAAGAGCATATTAGGGGTTCCTCTCCTCATGAAGATGTCCTTAAGATCGTTAGATAGTGTTTCGACATATACTCTCCCCGTATGCTGGCCAAGGAGGTATGGGCTGACAAATACGAATCTATGTGCCCTATCTGTGCGCAGTAACAGATCATGGTATAAGTGCCTTTATAGAAAACAAACAATGTCATTAAAACCAAAAAAATGAATAATGAATAATAATAACAGTGATAGATGATGATGATAAAGTACCTAATCCATATGTTGACAGCCGCCGCACTAAGCCAATCACAACTAAGTACTTCGTTCAGCACACTACCATCAACATAATTAGATATATATGCATGATAGATGTCAATATCAAAACATATTGACTAACCTCCTTGGCTGATCAAAGCTGGTGCAATTGATGCCAATTGTTGATGATATGAGGGCATTTGTCAGTTGCTTTGGTTCCTGGTTAAGGGTTAGGACTTTTGTTTGGTTGATGAACACTTTGAGTTCTTCTCATGGCCTTCAATTCATTTTCCTTTTGGACGAGCAGCAACCTACAAAAATCATGAAGTTAAATCACATGGTTTTAGATAGAAGTGTATAGAAAAAGTTAAAGGAATTGTAAATTAACTACTATTTCAAATAGCTCAATCAAACCTATTGGCCATACAACATAACCACCGACAATATCTTTCACAATTGTTGCTTCATCCTAAGAAGGGATTGACAAGGGTTCATCTTCATTTATGCAAACGTCAACCCTTACTTGGAGTGTGTTCGATGGCAACTATGAATTATGCAGTATATCACTTTCGGTGTTATAGGCCACGCCGATAGCAACTGTGTGCTTAAAAGATTCATCGACATACAACTTGCACATTGATTCACCCTTATTAAAAATAGAGTTAATAGATTAAGGTACACTAATTTATAATGTAACAAAAAGTGAACTAGAGAAGAAATTAATTACCAAAGGAATGAGGACTATATACATGGAGGGGCAACTATCCCTCACAGTCAAACTATCACACACTAGACTTGGTGCTAGCCTAGACTACAACAAATCGTCAATTTGAGCCTTCAATAACCTATTTTGCTCTTGCATCAAATGCATATGATCGTTAAATTGTTCTACTTGATGCTTGTAGTCACAAATCTCCTCCTTTAGTTGTAGAAAGTCATTTTTATTGGGTCGCTTTTGGGGTCCGAAGTACAATGTTTGGGTTATTGCAAAACCAGTACCCCAAACACGACCATGATACTCAACAACTCCAAGCGCTCTCCTGAGCAAATCATCGCAACCAACATAATGCACCAAGTCTGGATGCTCCTACGTCATTGAGCGCTATCACAAAAAGAATTGCAACAATATTACTTATATAAAATAGAATCAATTAAGTAAAGTTAAATCTTTATTGTATGTATAATCCACCACTTAAACAACATTTAGCAACTTTCCTAGTTGTTCGCTGGGAATTTTACCTTTTTTGTTCGTGCAGCCAGCTAGCCACAAATCATGCCCAGGTATATGTGTGACATTATTAGAATGTGATTCTTGCATCTGTATATCAAAGTTATTTGTAGTTAAAAATTTGTCATAGAAATTATATTTATATGAAATAATAATTAGTTCTTACTAATTGTTGCCACAACGTTGCATATGATACGGGTCCTTTTATGTACTGGTATGGCATATTGGATGCATTTTCACGATTTCTCTCACTTCTTTCCTGTTTAGATACAAATGATTCATATCAGTAAATATTAATTACAACTACATTACAAGTGCTTAAAGGCTAACGTTATATTACCACAAATCCGTAGTAGTATGTGAGCTCACAAACTTATCCCACTGCTCTTGAGTTATTATTCCATCGTACAACTCTGATAGTGTACGATTGATTTTATCATTTTAGTCCCACAAGTAGAATTTCACAAGATCGCAGCAAAAATTTCTCAAAAGTTTGTCGCATTTTCACAATACGAATTTCTCTTTATCTTTGTCAATTATGAAGCAAGATTATAAGAAAAAACATACATAATTTGTTATATTGTAATTTCATGAAACTAAACAACCAGAATAATAAAGTAAATAATGTTTACCTTGACTGAACTCAAGATGATATCAGCATAAGCTTTCTTTACCCGTCGCAAATCTGAAACTTTAATTGGGACTCTTTCTCTGACTATAGTCCCAATGTAATTAGTAAAGGAGCTAGCATTCGGTTCGACTAGATTTCCCTTTTCATTCCACTGAAGCTCTAACCTAATGCCCTTACTATAACCCCCAACCTTAATAGCCATGATTATAGTTTAAAAATGTGTCATTAAGTTGAATTAGAGACCAAAGGATAATTCAAAATTTATTGAAAGTTCCAACTTTAAGACAGGATCCGGCCCTGTGATAAGTGGGTTATCAAAACTTTATCCAAAACCTGTTTAATACGGTCTCATATTCACATTTCAAATATTTAATAATATGGCATGCAAGCAAATCACAAAGCAGCAGCAGTAGCAGCAACAATTACAGTGATGCGTGTTAGATCCCAAGTTTTGATGATAACAAAAGTCAATTGTGTACAAATCATGTTTTTTATAAGTTTAAGAAATGTTTACAAAGTTACCAAATGCATATAACAATGTTATGTGGTGTCTGCTGTCAAAATGAACTGGTGTGCTCGAGCATGAGTCTAGCACTCGAGCATGGAACCCTTCTGTGCTCGAGCAGGTGCGAGAGAGCTAGAAAGTGTTTGCCCGAGAAGCATGCTACTGTCATTTTTACTGATTCTCTTGAGCACTGGAGATAGCACTCGAGCAGAGGAGCATTTCTCACTCGAGCACATACGAATGAGAGTCTGCGAGTGCTTGGCCAAGAGCAAGTTTTGTCATTCTTCCTTGATGCACTCGAACAGAGAGATCAATGCTCGAGCATGAGTGTCCTGTACTCAAGCACTAGGGAGTGAAGGTATGCGAGTGCTTGGCCGAGAGTCATAAAGATTAGAGAAGCACAAGTATGCTCGAGCATAGCTTCATATGCTCGAGTAACATATCAGCACTCGCGAGTGAAAAATTTATCCCTCTCAAATTTTGATGCGAGTGTTGGTATTAAGGGTATATTACTTGAGAATATTCTTCTCACTCGAGCAGGAGTATGTGTGCTCGAGTGAGGGCCCACATCACCTGCGAGCACAAAATCTCACTCTTGCTAAAATGATATGCGAGTGCTGTCCAGAGAAGAAACTCCCAGTGCAAAATACAAGGCCACTCGAGCAGAAGGAGTTGTGCTCGAGTGAGGCCCCACATCACTCGCGAGTGAGAATTTTGTCTCTCTGAAATCCTATGCGAGCACAAACTCAAAATTGAAGATCAAGGAGTAAAATTGCAATATCACTCGAGTAAGCCCATCCATGCTCGAGTGATACTCTGCCAGATCACCAAATACACCAAGTCTCACAACGTTCAATCCGAATATGGTTTAATGTTATTTATTTATCTTATCATTACTTATTATTATTATTTAACATCATTTTGAATGTATTATAAGTATGATACATGAGGATGAACGTTTGAAATAAACTAACACGAAGAAAGTCAAACAACGGCAGACAACATCATTACAAGCACATACTTACCTACCGCATTCAGAATATTCAAACATGCACGTGTCATTCCACAGTTGTAAGCCCCACTCCTCAACGATCATTACTCAAACGGGCAAAAACTGAACATCTTTAAATACAGAGATTCAGAGATCGTCAATAATAACGAAGCACAAGAATTCACAAGCATATACATGAGTCTCTGCTATTCATAATTTCCTCTGTATACTTATTGACCTTCAGTGTTCATTTATTTGCTCTGTAAGAAAGTCTTCATACAATTCAAATTCTATTTTTATTTGATCTCAAGGTATTGGGACCTTGAGAGGGTAGATTTCCTTATGAGAGAAGCAGTTGAGAGAATTCCTAGTTAAACCTTCCACTCATAAGACTTATAAGATACAAGCAGAAGAGAACGTTGCTACTCGTAAGACTTACAGTAGTGTAAGCAGGACAGAACGTTGCTGCTCATAATCTTGTATACATAAGCAAGTGGGAAAGGTCATAGGTTGTTTTTCTGCACGTAAGACTTGTCGTAAGGGGGAGAGAAATTTCTTAGTGAGAGAATATTTCTACTCGTAGTCCTTTCAAGGACAATTGTTGTTTTGTGGCGTTCTGAGAGCCCATTGAATCTTGGAAGAATAGCGAAAATCTCAGTAGGTCTTGATCTCTGAGGACTGGACGTAGGCCTGGTTGTTAGGCTGAACTAGTATAACTCTCTATGTTCTAATCTTTTCAACTCTCTCTATCTACTCTATTTTTCATATCACCACATCAAGCAAAAAATTTATAACATCACCCAATTCACCCCCTCTTGGGTGAAGCTTGCCTCTTTCAATGTGTGACTTTTATCACAAATGACAACTCTCACGGCTGTAACTACATGATGCGTGACTTGCGTCACAAATGACAGCTTGCGTTGTATCCACATGATGTGTGACTTGCGCCACAAACGACAGTTCTCATGGCTGTATACACAAAGCTTTCATAGCAACATACACCACAACATCTGCAATCAACACAATTCAATAATAAGACATACATACAATGCATTACACATAGTATAAGAGAAAGAGTTACTACCTTGTTCTTTCTGCTCGTGCCCTGGCACCGGTTAAAAAATCGGGTATAAGGCAAATGTAAAATCCTATAAACCATAAGCAAGGATGAAGAGTTATTCCCTTTTCCAATGCTTAACTCCAAAACACTTAAAGTTGGTTATCATTTGAGACCTTTAGGTGGCTACTAAAAGCCCAAATAGATGCCTAAAGTATTGGAAAAGACTTGACTAAAGACCATCTTTTAGAAGTGCAAAACACAAATTTTGAAGGGTTGGCCACGGCCAAGCCATCTATTGGCTGCAACCAAGGGATGGTAAGAAAGATTTGGGCTAGGGCCAAGAACCACTGGTCGTGGCCAAAATCAAGTCAGAAACTTTTGGGCCGCAACCAAGAACTGGTCAAAATATTTTGGGCCGTGGACAAAATCAAGCCATGGCCAAGGACTGGTTAGATGCTTTTGGGTCGTGGCCAAAATCCCTGGCTACAACCAACATTTGGCCTATTTCCTGGCTGATTTTCAAACGACCGTAACTTCTTGTACAGAAATCAAAATGACACAAACTTTATATCATTAGAAAGCTTGTAATGCGAACTACAAAAATGAAAAGTTTCATAATATTTTGACATAATTTGCTACTTCTTAACACTATGTAAAGTTGGTCCCCTACACAGAATTTTAACTTGATAGAATCGATACTTTCTAGTTCTCAACCTAAGTATCTAATGGTTCCAAAATTGACAACCAAATCTACTCCCACACAATTTTCCACAAGGAATACAATGGAAACCTCAAAACATCCAAATTCCCATCCCATTCACATATTCTATTTTGGGACAATATTTCAACATAAAACCCAAAGTTGCCAAACTCCTCATTCAAGAATCCAAACCAATTTCATTGTTCAAAGGACACAACAAGACACCATTTCCATCACAAAACACCATACAATTCATACAACTCTATATCACACAAAAATCAGGGTAAAATTCCAAAAACTCAGAGTCTCAACAATGGTCACAATATACATATCAAAAGGTAGCTATTACCTACCTATTTCACTTTCACAAGCTTCTTCTTGATTCTTCAACCTCTAACTTTTCTTGAGCACTCAGACACCTCCTCTTGAAAATCTAAAATCATAGGAATTAAGCCCTCATCAAGGTGGTCAAGATGAAAGAAGAGGATTTTAGCATTTGAGGCCATCTACTAAGTTAAAATGCAAGAGATTACCTTGATTTTCTTCTTTCTCTTTTCTTCTTCCTTGGACAATAATGGCTGCTTGAGAGAGAGAAAATGAGATGATGATGAAAATTAGATTTCTTATCCCTCTTAGCCCATGACTAGTTGACCGTAAGGAGAGAGGGAAGAGAAAAAGTGAGTTTGAAAAGTTTGACTTTCATCCAAGGTTTATATGATGCCATATGTCATGATCCTGACACTTCTTCCATGAGCTTGCACCCATGTAATTAATCTCTCTTATTTCACTTGGAAATTAGTCTCTCCACTTACTCTTTAAGGTATTAGTAGATTCCTTCTTCAGTTACTGACTAATTAGTTGGTAACTTTTCTTTTACCCATTTTGCCCCTGACTATGGAAATTCCTTTTGGTTCACCATTTAACATATTTTATACCTCTATTTCTTCATGCCATGTGCCCTCCCCTCACTTTTAATTCAATTTAGGTTTTAATACCACAATTGAGCTTAAATACAAGGTATGAGCACTAACTACTGCTCATTCAGACCATAACTCACATTGTATTCTCTGAAAGTGTTTGTTTTACATCAATTACATTCACTTTTGGAGTCATTAGCCCTTAATCATATTTTGGGGCATTACACCTACTCCTTAGTTTGATCAACTAGACATTATGGTCTTGACCCGGGCTACATCGGCCTTAAATACTGCCTGATCTTCATATTCACTGGGAACAGCTTCATCTCCGGTATGGGGATCCATTTTCCTACAAGTTAAATAAGCCACACAAAACATCAGAGCATGCATAGTGACAATCATGGCAATGAAAGTAAATTATGTTAAAATATATTAACACATGTAATAAAATATACAAGGCAAACAAGGAACTCATTATCATCTTTTCCTCTTTCTTATTTAATTTAGAAACCAAGTCCCCTCTTTATGATCATGTCTCATGTATAAGGGTTTATCTTTATTTTCATCTTTATCTACATTAATATATTTTGACCAAAACATCTCAAAGGAGAGTTCAGCTTTAGAAATATTCAAATATTCATTACTTTCAGTATCAATTTATTCTTGATGATTCTTGTTCAATGAAAGTACAATGGACTAATTCTTCTTAGCAGGATCCGAAATGAAAAACAGTTGTTATGCCTGTTATGCTAAAATGAAAGGATCATCTTTACACCAAAATTGAGAAAGGTTCACTTGAACAAACCCTAACTCATCTGTCCGTAATCTACTCTTGTTGGTAATCCACAAACACATGAAGACAGGGACCCTCAACATAGTGTATTCTAACTCTCATATTCATTCAATGACACCAAAATATGAGATTGTTGCGTAGATAGGGTGTACGTCTTTAGTACTGACCTATGCCAAGAATCAGCAACAAGTGTTACCTCACTATTCTGCATCGTGCTCCTTATATCATGTTCTTGTGTGTAAAATGTGTAACCATTGATTGCATAACCATTGTAAGATAATACATTCTACATCGTGCTCCTTGTATCACAAGGTTTTAGAAACTGAATCAGGATTCCTCTCCATCTTATCATTTATGCGCCTTTTTAATCACATTGGGAAATGTCAATTATGCTATTTCATTATCAAAATTTCATTCCTATCACCATGTACCAATCGAAGAGTATCCTTGTGCTCTTCAACATGCAGTTTAACCTCATCAGTGTTATGTAGCACATACAAGTGAGCTTGTTCCCATTTGGTCACTAATATCCTTATTACATCCTTCCCACTTATTCTTTTCCATGATCTTCACCTATCATGATAAGACTACATGCATCATCCGTCTCACCGTGCCTTGTCTATTGTAAATATGATTGATCAATTCCATGACACACTAAATGATCTAGCAAATCAAGTAGACTAATCTATTTTCTATAACAACAAGATAAGCAAGGACACAAGATTTTGCTAGGATCATTTGTATGCTCGCTTGCAAATCTAATAAACTCTTTCACCCTATCTATATATTCTCGTAAGCATCGATAAGATGACATCCATTTTCAATCCATCTATACCTTAAACACATTTTTAAAAGTGGTTAGTTGCTTGCCCTTGCAGTGACTAATTACTTTTATCTTCTGTTATTTATTTTTAAAAAAATTCAGCAGCATAAAGTCTTAAAATTTGAAGTTTTCCAAGTATTAAACACTCTCTTGGAGTCACAAATAAGTTCTTTCTTTTCATTACAAACTCCTATGTAAATGACATTTGTAAACTTCTTAAAGTACTTCATTTGCTATCATATCCTCTATGAGAAACAATTTGTTATGAGATATTTTGTTATTAAAATCTAAGGAATATTACATAGTTCAATTATATTTAACTCTCTGCCTGGTTCAACATTCCTTTAATGATTGGTAAATAGGACACATAAGAAATCTTCAGGCACTCAATTATTCTAAATTGATGAGAAATCTTCAGGCACCAAATTTAATAAAAAAAAAGAACAAAAAAATGTATGACACAAGTTTCTGTAAAAAAAAGGACTTACAAGTTTGGAAAATTTTGTAGGAGGTTGAGACAGAGACCAAGCTTTAGGAAGATAGTTGAAACTTCAAATAAATAGATGAAAAAAATATTATAAGCACATATATAAGATTCATGACAGTTTTTTACCAAAAAAAAAAGATCAGAAAACCTAAGGACTTAAGCTTTTGTAAAAAAAAAAGACTTACAAGCCAGGGAATTTCCTGTCAGTGGCTAAGAAAAAAAAAAAACACATGGGAGACCAAGCTTTATACTGCAATGGAAGTAGTGACCAAAACATTTTCTACAAATGTGTACAAGGAGGAGACAAGAAAGACCAAAATGTGGGGGACCAAGGAAGCTTCTAATTCCTGTTGTTAAAGAGAGAAGGGAGTGGGGGGACAATGGATAACTAAAGGTGGTGGAACAATAGAGTGGGGACCAAATGGATATAAGATGGCAGACCAATCGAGCTTTGGGAAATGAAGAGCTGGAGGGAGTGTGAGAAGACGGTAATGGCGCGGATTTGAAAAATTTTATACCGCCTTGTTTGGAACTTTCATAAAAAGTGCCATACAAGGTGTAATGAAGCTATGGCGCTTACATTAGCTTGAATAAACCTTGTATGGCGCTTTCTATGAAAGTGTCATACAAGGCATAGTCAAATCCATATATTAAAAAAAAATTTAAAATACTCATAGGCAAGCTTTTTCTTCATTTGAACGATTCTTCAAGAATGTGAGTGGGAAATGTAAATGTTATTTGATTTGGTTCCATTGTTCCTTATGATTCATAATTAATCTGAAAAATTCATAATAAGGGACATTAACTTGCTATTATGTTAAAAAATAATTTTAAAGTTCACTATGATTCCCAAGGCGTAATCAAATGGATAATCAAGAATTTGAATTTTAAATATTAACTTGCTTTCATATGCTTTGTGAATTCTTTTTTTTTTCCAACATATGCTTTGTGAATTCACTTTCAACATTTAAGTATTTAAAATGTAAACATCACATTTCTATCATGTTAAAAAATAATTTAGTTTGATCACCACCATACAATAAAAATTTGTTCTGATAGCGTGTTATCTTAGTGTTCTAAATAAAATTCACATCAATTGAACTAATGAGATCTTACAAAGAAAATAGAGCAAACAAGCACATGTAAATTAGAGTAATGGGTGGGTTTTTTTTTTTCTAATGAACCACCTTGTATGGCGCTTTCATAGAAAGGGCCATACAAGGTGACGAAGCTATGGCGTTTTCAATGCAAGGGCCATAGCTTGAATAAACTGTGTATGGCACTTTCTTTTAAAGCACCATAAAAGGCATAAATATATTTAAAAAAATAAAATAGAAGGTTTTCCTAATGAACCTACTTCCTTAATTTTAAAACTAGTAAACTACATATCTTTTTTATATTTCTCCATATTATTACTTATGATTTTAATGATCAAGACCAGACAAAGTAAATATGGAGTTAAATCAGAGCAAAGAAATAAGATGGGAGGATTACCTGTTACGAATAGATCGAGGGCCAGATCTTGCTTTCTATTCGTTTGTGCAAGAGATGAAGCTGAATGTTCTTGGTTTCTGCAGACCCTCCTTTACTTGGTGTTGAATAGGGTATGAAAGCAGGATGTGAATCAAGATCACTGTGTGGCTAAGGGAGTGAACTAAAGGCCAAGGGAGTGAATCAAAATCTGGATATCAACTATAAGAAATAGCTAGACTTGCTTTGTACAATTTAACAAGTGAATGCTACATTTTTTCATTCTCACCTATAAGCATACAAGCACAAATGGGGGAAAATCGACTCCCGAGGAATTGGCTTGCTGATGGTGGTTATGCATGAATTTCCATGTAATGACTTTGGTGACTTGCATTTGATTGACTAGGCAAAGGATAAGTTGGCTCAAACACTACCCAAACACAATTCCTAGACAGGATAAAAAACTAAACTTCACCATTGTACTCTAGTTTTCCCCCCTGCCTGGTACCAATGACTTCTCACACATGATGTAGATCTAGCCTAAGATAGGAACATAAATCAAAAGTGCATTAGAAAGTCACATGCCTTGATTGCAGGCGCCCGTCGTGGCCTTGGTATGCCTAGCCAGCTAGTAGGGCTGTCTTATCCCACTATATATGTACACTTGTATTTGTCTTCGCTTCCTTGAGTTTCCTTTTGAAAGGTTTTAGACCGTGCTAAATGGCTAGGCTCAAAATATATTTCTTTATAGATTTGCATGTATCCATCCCTTGTATTTTTTTTATGCGTTAATGGATATTTATTTTATCTTACATATTATAAAATCTTCAAAATATAACATTTGCCTTTCTCTCACTCTATTCCTTTCCTCATTTGATTTTAATAGTACTAAAAAAATTAAGTGTATTTTAAAAAAGAATATTAACCCTAGGAAGGCACTTGTTTATCAAGCACCTTCCAATGTCAAGAATTTATATAGGTACATTATTAAAACAAAATAATCTTCCACATTTTTATCATATATGCATATAAAACTTTTGTTGACTCTGTATTTTGCACCGCTTTCATATGAGACCCAAATGTTGACTTTTCTCTACTGATTCAAATAGAGTAGTAGAAATCATTTAAATATTTGATGGTACCTATTTCATGAAATTAAATAAATACAAAGGCGATATAAATGGTAGCTCTCTAAATTATTTATATATAATATTTTGCAAATAAATTAAGCTTTGACATGTGTTGGCGATGAATGTCTGCTTAATGGATTATAATAGTAGTAACATAATGTATGCAAATTTTATACACACACCAAAACCAAGCACTTGCTTCACTCTATTTCAGATAGGGAGCCAGCAAGGTATTGAGCATGCAAGGCCACTGTCGCCTTGCATATTATTTTAAAAAATGTGTGTGTGTGTGTGTTTGCGCGCACGCGCGTAGCCTTGTAAGGCACTTAATAAGAAAGCACCTTCCAAGGCACTTTCAATTTAAAAAAAATGTAAACCTTGGAATGCGCTTCACAAGAAAGCGCCTTCCAAGGTGCTTTTAATTTAACAAAAAAAAAAACTTGCTGAAGCATATCTCTTACATTTATGAAGAATATTCATAGCACAAATGAATTTCATAGTATGGGTTTTATTAATTCATTTGGATTGGACGAAATGAATAGAAAGAATTTGTTTGTGTTGTGGCCATCAAAATTGCTCCCTTTAATTTATTCTCTAAAACTTGCAATGCTCTGACATAGACACATAGTTTCCTTTTTCAATTCTTTCTTGAATTCACATATCTTCCCAAATAAGATAATCACTAGACTAAGCTACATATAGCATGGCCGCCAATCTACAATGCTGACATAGTCACCATAACTTACAAGCCAACAACTTTCTGTTAGAAAAAAAATATAGCTTTAGAAGGCGCTTGACAAGGAACTGCCATCTAAGGTGCTTTTGTTAAAACAAATTACTATACCCTTTGATGGCACTTTCTTGTCAAGCGCCTTCCAAGGTATCACATATTTTAAAGAGAAAACAACCATTAGAAGGCACTTGCTTAGCAAGCACTTTTTGTTTTTTTTAAAAAAAAGTAAGTCTAGCTGTGGCACTTGCCTATAAATCACTATAGCTGTAACTAACATTTTCTCCTATGGCACTTGTTCAGGAAAGTGCCGCACAAACCTAAAACTAGTTGTGACACTTATTATAGGAAGTATCATAGCTTCTAAACATTTTTTTTTACTAAAAAACAAGTATTATGGCAATTCTTTAAAAAAGTGTCATCAAAGGGGCGCCACTAAATTCAACTTTTGTAGTAGTGCTTATTCACACCATTTTCCTCATTTTTTTTATATTATCATCCGATAACCGGTTTGAGGTTTGTGGTTACTTCTCTCAACATAAGTGTCTCATCTAAGACTCAGACTCAAGACCCAAAAGAATCTAATGGGGCTTACACTGTTATACCAACTTTGTGTTGGTTACACCATTTTCCTCTTTATATCAAAGCAAATTCAAATGCTAAAGCTTTCATTCTCAAAAAAAAAAACAAAAATCAACGTATGATAGAAATATGAATTTAGATGTGGACGTACGTGGGCATTGACCTCGATTTACTTGTAATAATCATAATAATAAGACAATACATAGATACTCCTTTGCATTCTTTCTTCTTTTTAGACTTAAAATAAACAAAATTACATCAAATCTCCTTTCAATTGTGCTTGATAATATTTGTTTTTTATCCTTCAAAATATTACCATGAATTCTCCCAAAACTTTGACGTTGTGCAAAATCTTCCATCATTAATCAGCCTATGAATGAAAATATAACATATTTAAATATTTTGATGTGATTTCAACGTGCATGATCTAATGTTTACATATTATCTAAATGCAATTCAAAGTTTAAAAATTTATTTATAAAAAAAATCATGTCACAATGAATTATGGCTAACAAGAAGAAAACCAATTGTATAAATTTCAAAATTTAAAAAAGGTATGTCGTACTTCTGGACAAAAATCAAATGGCATATATGGGGACCATGGAACCAACAGGCACCTTCAACACAAGTTCCATTATTTTATTTGATTGAACGATAAACTCATACATCCAAAATAAAAAATATAGGGTAAATCTTTTTCATCAAAATTAGAATGAATTTTGTTTATAAATAAGGCAATTTCCTATACTTTTAAGAATTTCTCTCACTTTAAATCAAAAGGAAAATGCCTTATTCCGTGATGTACCACAATTTATAAATTTATAAATGTTGAGGTTAAAGGATGACTCAAAAGATATTCCATCCGGTCTTTTTTATAAGCAACTTTTTTTTTTTATTGTGCAAAATGAACTGCTTGTTAAGATTAGTTAAAAATAATAAATATGTCAAAAATGTTATGTCTTTTCCAAATATATCCTTATTTATGAAAAGAGTATATGAGAGAGAATGAATAAAAATATACGAGAGAATGAGTATAAAATATGATAGAGAATGAGTAATAAATGATTGAATGAAAGAGAATCAGTGGTGAGTAGAGGATAGTTAATATAAATTTATGTATTTAATAAGGGTAGAAAAGGAAAATATAGTTTAAATTTTGAGACACAAAAAGAAAGTTACTTATATTAAGAACTGGTCTCATAAGAGAAAAAATTGCTTATAAAAAGAATTGGAGGGAGTACACTTTATAAAATTAATGGATCAAAATGAAATTTTGTGTGAAATTAGAAAACTAAAAGTGCACGACTTTTGTCTTTAATATATGCAGTGGATAAGAATAATTTAAGAAAAGCAACACCACCATAAATACTTCTTTATTACTAAGTAACCCTGTAATAACTCAACCATTACGCTAGTAAAGGCAAAACTAACATAAATACTTCTTGATTACTTCAACCTAATTACAAAAATGTCACTATTGTTTTATTAGTACATTGTTTGCTTCTTCAACCGATTGTCGCAGAAAAGCGACGTGAACCTAAAATTTTAGATACATCATTGCCAGGTGGCCTTCTATTATCACATGAACATAAAATGAAGTTTTTCAACCGACAATGTCTTCCGCCTTTAAAAACAGTTTTTCAAATATAATTTACAATATACAAGATAAATATGTGAGAGGAGATTTGTCATGATTTACGTGAAGCCTCTCCTTGTTACCTTAAGCCATCAAAACAGTTTGAGTTGCTAGAAATGGAATCAAGGCAAACTACGTTAAAGCTATCCATGGACCAAGCACCAATCCTGGAGCTTAAGCCCTTACCGTCACATCTAGAGTATGTATTCTTGGGTGAATCTGAGACACTTCCTATTATCATATCTTCTTCTCTATCTAAATATCAAAAAGAAAGGTTGCTGCAAGTTCTTCAAGATCATAAAAGAGCTTTGGGTTGGACAATTGCTGACATTAAAGGTATAAGTCCTTCAATTGTGATGCATATGATACTCTTGGAGGATGATCATAGGAAATCTATTCAAAATCAGAGATGACTAAACCCTATGATGAAAGAAGTGGTCAAGAAGGAAGTCATCAAGTGGTTAGATGCTGGGATCATTTACCCCATCTCTGATAGCTCATGGGTTAGCCCGGTGCAGTATGTTCTGAAGAAGGGAGGAATGACAGTGATTGCTAATGAGCAAGATGAACTCATCCCCACTTGTACAATTACTGGTTGGCGTGTTTGCATGGATTATAGAAAGCTGAATGTTGCCACAAGGAAAGATCATTTCCCACTTCCTTTTATTGACCAGAAGTTAGACCGATTAGTAGGTAAAGAATTCTTCTGCTTCTTATATGGATATTCAGGGTATAATCAAATTGTTGTTGCTCCCGAAGATCAAGAGAAAACAACATTCACATGTCCTTATGGCACTTTTGCCTTTAGAAGAATGCCGTTTGGTTTGTGCAATGCTCCTGCCACCTTCCAGAGATGCATGATGAGTATATTCTCTGATATGATAGAAGAAATAATGGAAATTTTTATGGATGTCTCAGTATTTGGTAACTCGTACGAAGAATGCTTGATAAATCTAGATAAAGTGTTGAAGAGATGTGAGGAGACAAATTTAGTTCTTAATTGGGAGAAGTGTCATTTTATAGTAACTGAAGGAATAGTTCTAGAACACAAAGTCTCTAAAAATGGCTTGGAGGTTGATAGAGCTAAGACTTCTGTGATTGAGCAGCTTCCTCCTCCTTCTACTGTCAAAGCTGTGAGAAGCTTCTTGGGTCACGCTGGATTCTATCGTCGATTCATTAAAGATTTTTCCAAGATTTCAAAGCCACTTTCACAACTCCTTGAGAAAGACACTCCTTTCCACTTCACTGAAGAGTGTATGAAGGCTTTTGAAGAACTAAAGAGAAGGTTGATTTCAGCCCCTATCATTATAGCTCCTGATTGGTCACTCCCTTTTGAAGTAATGTGTGATGCAAGTGACTATGCTGTTGGAGCTGTGTTAGGACAAAAGCGTGACAAGATCTTCCATCCCATCTATTATGCAAGCAAAACCCTTGTGGCAGCTCAGGTAAATTACTCAACTACTGAAAAAGAAATGCTTGCTATAGTGTTTGCTTTTGAAAAATTTAGAGTGTATTTGATGGGTGCTAAGATTATAGTTCACACTGATCATGCTGCCATTAAATATTTTTAGGGAAGAAAGAGTCCAAACCTAGATTGTTTAGATGGGTTTTATTGCTACAGGAATTTGATGTGCATATAGTTGATAGGAAATGAACTGAAAATCAAGTTGCTGATCATTTGTCTAGGATTGTGAACACTTCTAATTGTGTGAATAATTCATTGATTAAAGAAAGTTTCCCTGATGAACAATTGTTTGCTGTTAATAGTTATGGTTTGCCATGGTATGCTGATATTGTGAACTATCTTGTGTGTAAAGTTTTACCCCCTGATTTGAATTTATTCCAAAAAAAGAAGTTTTTGCATGATGTTGCTTACTATATCTAGGAAGAGCCATTTCTTTTTAAGAGATGTGCTGATTCGATTATTAGAAAGTGTGTACCTGAGGTTGAACAAGAGGCCATTTTGAATACATGTCATGCATATGCATATGGGGGACATTATGGGGGGCAAAGGACTGCATCTAAAGTACTTGAATCTGGTTTTTATTGGCCTTCTTTATTTAAAGATGCTCACCAATTTGTTTCCAGTGTGATAGATGTCAAAGAACAGGTAATATTTCTAGGAGACATGAAATGCCCCAATCTGGAATACTTGAGGTAGAGTTATTTGATATATGGGGGATGGATTTCATGGGTCCTTTTCCTTTTTCAAAAGGAAACAAGTACATTCTTGTTGCTATGGAATATGTAAGTAAATAGGCTGAAGCTATTGCTTGTCAAGATAATAATGCCAACACAGTTATTCGTTTCTTGAAGAAGTATATATTCACAAGATTTGGCACTCCCAGAGCCATAATTACCGATGGAGGTACCCACTTCAACAACAAGAATTTCAAGGCCCTCTTGACAAAATATGGAGTGCACCACCGGATGTCATTGGCATACCATCCACAAACTAATGACCTATGTGAGCTGACTAATAGAGAGATTAAAAGGATTCTAGAGAAGACTGTGGGTCTAACTATAAAAGATTAGTCCGATAAGATTGAAGATACTTTATGGGCTTATCAGACAGTTTTTTGTACTCCAATTGGCGTGTCCCCTTATCATTTGGTTTTTGGAAAAGCATGTCATTTACCACTTGAATTAGGATATAAAGCTTGGTGGGCAATCAAGAAGTTGAATATAGATCACAAGCAAGCTGGAGCAAAAAGATTGCTTCAATTAAATGAGTTGGAAGAATTAAGACTTCAAGCATATGAGAGTGCAAGATTATATAAAGAAAGGACAAATAAATGGCATGACAACCACATCTTGAAGCGCTCTTTTGAGCCAGGGCAATTGGTGCTTCTCTTCAACTCAAGACTTCAGTCATTTCCAGGGAAACTTAAGTCAAGGTGGTCTGGTCCTTTTAGGGTGGTTTCTGTATCATCAAAAGGCGCGGTTGAAGTTAAAGATGAGCAAATAGGAGACTGTTTTAAAGTGAATGGGCAAACATTGAAGCATTATCACGGTGGGTAAGTGGATCGACAGAAAACGGTTCACCACTTGTCATTATCCCCATAGATGGAGGATATAGTCAGGCTGAGGACTATAAAACAAGCGCTTGTTGGGAGGTAACCCAATGGTTTGGTTTCCATTTAATATTTTTCCATTTTTTTTCTTTCTTTCATTTTTTCAGGTTTAAAGATGATCGCTTCTCTTGTGGCTGTAAATTCTTGCTTGTGCACTCTTTCCTCTCTCGCAAAAGTTGAAACATCATGGATGCTACTTGATAAAGAGCTTCATATCAGAATCAGAGACCTAAACCAGGGGAGTACTAGTTTCTTTCTCTCTTTATTAATTTTTGCAACATTGAGAGAAATGTTTGATTTAAGTGTGGGGGAGGGATATATGATTTTTTTTGTGCTTGTCCTTATGCAATTGAAAAGAATTTTTCTTGGTAAAAATTGAAATTTTTGCATTACTTAGGATTAACCTTAACTTTGAACCTTCCCCATCTTAAAGAGTGCTATTAAAAATTATTAAAATAGAAAAGAATGTTTCAAGTAAGCCTCTGAGCCTTGATTTTTTTTGTATAAATCTTGAGATGGACTATGAGAATAAGGAATAGTTTGTAATATGATCAACAAATTATTAGTTTATGAATATTTTGCTACCTGATTTCTTTAGGAAATTAGATGATGACCTTTGCTGACTAAGTAAGATTTTGTTTAAGGACATGACTCAAGTGAAAAAAATAAGAAAAAAAATTAAAAAAAAACAAGCAAAGAATAAGAAACACAACTCCAATGGCTTCTCTAGACCTAACTTAGTAACCGGGGGCACTTCATCACCAATGTTGGTACTCGCGTCAAACAGTTAAGTCAAATAGGGCTATGAGTTGGGCTAAAAGCCTCTTGAGAAATCTGTTGGAGTAACTGAGTAACCGGTGCTGCATCACCCATATGCAGGGTCGCGTCAAAAGGGGACCTATAATAGCTCAAGATGATGAAAAAAAAAGAAAAGAAAAGAAAAGGCAATTTTCTACCTGAGGATCCTTAATAAATTAAATGAAAAGCTTGGTTAAGTGGGGGCATTTGAATTTTTCTGGATGAGTTTAGTAGCATAATATTCCTTTACTAATCTTATTGTTGCACTTATTACTTGCTGATCCTTTGATCATGGGATGTTAAGAGATTATTACAATTGCTTAAGGCTGTTGGCTTAGTGACACATTCTTATAAAACATTAAACTGAATAGAATTTGATAGCATGATTTAAGTATGGTGGTGTGTTGTTCTCTATTTAGGAATTTCATAAGTAATGTACTTTTTATTCAAATAATGGTTTTTCTTTTTTTTGCTTGAGGACAAGCAAATGTTCAAGTGTGGGGGAATTTGATAAATGTATATTTTATAATTAAATAGGTATAGATTTTATAATATAATTGATTAAATTTATTAATATTTTATACCTATTTAATTATCTTTTATATATTTTCTATCTTTTAATTAAGTTCAGGATAAAAGGAAATTTTAACATAAAATATATTCATATCCTATTTTATCATATAGGAGATATTATATGAAGAGAGATATTAAAAAAAAAAGAATCAAATTAAAATATCGCAGCAAAGGGAGCTGAAGCAAACATCGATAAAGATATATATATATATATATATATTGTATTGAAAAGAGATAAGAGGTGTGGAGTTGCAATTTAATCAAAGGATAAAAGGTGTGGACCCCATAACAAATATTGTGAGCTATAGATTTCAGAAACATAGATGATATCTTTTTGAAGCGAAAAGAAAAAAAAGATTTAGATAAAGAATTCGATAAGAAGTGGTACTGCACCAGCCACTGCATGTGTTATATAAGAGAGAGTGAGCAACAGATCAGGGCAGAACAGAAGGGAGCAGAAGTCGAGCAGAGATCAAGAGAAATAGAGGGAGTCTTTCACAGATTTGCTCTCTCTCTTATTCTTTTTCTTTATTCTTTAAATATGAATTTCTTTATTTCATTATGGATTTTATTCTAGCCATGTGTGGTGTAACACCCCGATTTTCGATTAAGGACTAATGATAATTATTGAGATTAAGCCTGAGATTAGTGGACTGCTAAGCCCTGGTTTAGCAAGAGTCCAAATTGTGATTAAGAAATATGAAAATGAGTTGATGGTAATTCCAAGTGAATTTCCATAATCAGGGGCAAAACAGTAAAGTTACTGACCAGTTGATCGGTTACCGAGGAGGAAACTCATTGGTAGCTTCAAGATCAATGGCTAGGATTGATTTGTGTAGTTGAGTAAGGGGCATAATCATGTGTATGTGTGTGCATGTGAGCCCATGAGAGTTGAAGTGAGATGGTGACAAGTGGCAAAGTGTGGACCCTTGGATGTGGGATAAGTGATGTGTGACACATCATCATCATCTCCATCTCCTCTCTTCTCTCTCTCTCGGTTTCTCTCTCTTCTCTTCCTTCCTCCATTTTCGCTGAATATGCTAGGGAGAGAGAAAGAAGAATTTGGTTTTTGAGGTAAGCAAATGGCCCCTTTAGTTCAAACTCTCTTCTCTAATGTTAATCCTTGAGTTGAAGCTTCATTGTGGTGGTTGTAGTTTCTCCATTGGTGGCGATTTGAAGATCACGAAAATATGAAGTGTGGAGAATAAAAGAGTGCCTTTGAGAAAGTTGATAAGGTATGTGAAACCAATCCTTCTATCTATGTTTCATTGCCAAATGATTAAGTTGGGAATTTCTGGAATTATTGCCCTAATTGTGAAAATATGGGTAATGGGTAGTTTGGCATGTTATGGTTATAGAAATGGTATATTGGTATGAGTTTTGAATAGATAGAATGGATTTGGGATTGAAATGTGTAAGGTTAGTGATTTTGGAAAATGATGATTATGATGCCCTAGACCAAAGCATGTTAATGGAATTACATTATCAAGTATGTCAACCCTGAAGCAATCTAGAATGTCTCTAGGATACCTCAATACTTTGTTCATATTGAATATAACTTCTTCATTATTCACCCTCAACTTGATTTCTCCTTTTTCTACGTCAATCAGAGTTCGAGCTGCAGCAAGAAAAGGTCTACCCATGATAAGTGGTAGATCTCTATCTTCATCACAATCTAGAACAATAAAGTCAGCAGGGAAAATAAACTTATCAACTTTAACCAAAACATCTTCAATGATACCCTTTGGATAAGCTAAACTTCGATCAGTTAGCTGTAGTGTCACAGAAGTTGGGTGAGCTTCTCCCAGCTGCAATTTTCTGAATACAGATAGAGGCATCAAATTAACACTTGATCCTAGATCACATAATGCTCCTCCTTGAAACTTTTCTCCAATTATGCAAGGTATTGAAAAGCTACCAGGATCTTTCTGTTTAAGTAGTAGCTTGTTGAGAAGAACAGCGCTACATTCTTCAGTAAGGGTTACAGTTTCATAATCACCAAACCTCCTCTTTTTACTCAACATCTCTTTTAGAAACTTCCCATATTGAGGCATCTACTCTAAAACTTCAAGGAAAGGGATATTGATATGTAGTTGCTTGAAAATCCCCAGGAACTTCTTATATTGCTCATCCACAGCTTTCTTCTGGAATCTTTGAGGAAATGGTAAAGGTGGCACCCATTTGAGATTCTCATTAGTTGCCTTCTTCTTCTCTTCATCCTTCTTAGACATGCTATTTACTTTGTCCTCTTTGGCTTCCCCATCCATCTTTTGTGTAGCTTCTTCATCATCCTCTATAATGACCATAGGAATTGCTTGGTCATTAAGCTCTAAGGGCTTTTTCATTAGTTGTGGTATATCAGGTAGTTCTTCACCACTTTTTAGAGTAAGAGCTTTACACTCCTCTTTTCCATCTCTACGGGGATTAGGCACCGTATTACTTGGCAACTCTTTTTGTTGTAAGATATTCATGGCAGTTGCAATCTGTCCCACTTGCACCTCAAGATTTTTGATTGATGATTCTAATCTTGTATTAGTAGCAGCTTGATCTTGAGTATTCTTTAATTGAAAATTCATAAGCTGAGATATCATTGCCTCTAAATTAGTTTTGGGCTCGTGAGTAGGAATGGCTTCCTTTTCCAATTGATAGAACCCAGGAGGTAAGATTTGCTTTGCACCAGAGGTTGAGGCTTGATTAAGAGAAGCACCATATTTCCAAGAGAAGTTGGGATTGTTACACCACCCAGAATTGTAGGTGTTTGAGTATGGATTATTCTTGTTATTGCCACGGTAGTTCCTAGCATAGTTTACTGGCTCTGCCTATTGAGATATGAGGCATTGGCCATTAACATGATTATCTCCACAATAATCACAAGGAGCATAAATAGCATTTACTCCCATATGCCCACTATTAGATCGGTTTACTTGTGCTTCTAAGTGGTTAAACCTCTTATTGAGAGTCTGTAACATTGCATTAACTCTGACGAAGGGTCTTCAGTAACTTTCTTCACTGCTCTTCTTTCATTATTGTTCTGGATAAAGTCAGCTGATAAGTCATTGAAACATTTCCAGACATGATTTACTGGTTGCTTTGTAACTCCTCCATTAGTGACGGCGTTTAATTCACCTGTGTTGATATTTATCCACGTATGCCAACCCTGAAGCAATCAGTAAATCATGTCGATTTACTGATAAATGATTTGATGTCACGATTTGCTTTTTTTAAGAGTTATTGGAAAATGGGCTTAGTCCACCTTGAATAGATTTGTGCCAAATCCATTAGCTTTGGGCTTATAATGCAATATGCAATATGCAATATTGTGGCGTTCAAGTGTAATATTCCCCATATTAATTGAGGGAACAGTTACGCGACGTGGGTTGAGTGAAAATATTTGTAGGAAGACTATGGGCCCATTTGGTACAATGGAATTAATCTTGATAGAAATGGAAATGGATATGGAAATGGAAATGGATATGGATATGAATATGGAAATGAGGTGTAAAAGTATGTTTGGTATGTCATGGAAATGAGATATGATTTTTAGGTGAAAAGGCCAAAATGTCCTTCAAAATTTTTTTTCTCAAAAAAACATCATTTAGAGAAGCCCAGAACCTTCTCCTCCCAAAAACCTGCACCATTTCATTTTTTTCAAATGTTTGGTATGTCATGGAAATGAGTCCTAATTTATATGTGAAAAGACCAAAATGCCTTTATAATTAAAAAATAAAAAATTCCTCTCCTTTGAAAATTTTAGGCTTATAGTATGAAATTCTAAAGGAAAAATATAAATTTTTTTTTTAAAATTGGAACCCGGACCGAACCTGGAACCAGACCTATTCACTGGCAGGTTCGCCGGTTTCCAGGCCGGACCGGCCAGTCCAGTCCAGGTTCTGAACCTAGGTCTCATCATAGAAAGGGCAAGGTTGGAATTGAAGACATGGAATTGCAAATCTTACCTATTTGAGTGGAATTGAGTTTGATGGAATTGGCCCCATTTGGCTTCCATGTGGAATTAAATTCCATGAGCATTTCTTTATATCAAACATGCACAACTCATGGAATTGAATTCCAATTCCAATTCCATGCCTTCAATTCCACCATACCAAATAGGGCATATGGGGTGGTCTTGTAAGAAAATTCTCTCCACTCACTAGCACTTTCTTCTTTCTATTGGCGGTGGGTTGGTCTCTGCTGTTGCGCGCCTACAAGGTGCTCAGAGAGTCATTGTAATGCCCCAACATATGTATAAAGGCTCATGACTCCAAATGAGAATGTAATAAATGTTAGATGAACTCTTTCGAGAAAATAAAATGTGAATTATGACTCAAATCAGCAATAGAAAGTGCTTAAACCCAGTATTTAAGTCTAATTATGGTAATAAAGTCTAAATTGAACTAAAAGACAAGGGAAGGGCGCATGGCAAGAGGAAAAGGAATCAAATAATGCACCAAGTGGCAATCTAACTAAAATTGTCATAGTCAAGGGCAAAACGGGAAGAAAGAAATTTATCGGCCAATTAGTCAGCAACCGAAAGAGAAATTAACTATTAACTAAAAGAGTAAGATGTGTGACTAAATAGCTAATTGCATTTGTTAGAGTAACTAAATAGTTACTTGCTTTATGGTGGAGCCATAGGATTGTGACACTTGGCATCAATTTGACTTAGGCCATTAAAATGGGATAAGGTCAAACTTTTAATACTCCCTCCCTCTTCTCAATTTTGTGCAAGTGTCTAAGAGGGGCTAAAGGCAATTCATTTCATCATATTTCTCTCTCTCTCTCCAAGCTCACAAAACATCCAAGCTCAAGGAAGAAAAAAGAGAAAGAAGAAAAGGTTGAAGGTGAGATCTTTCTCTTGGATTTTGATGATCTCTAGTGCTCAAAACCTCTTCTCTAACCCTGTTCCTCTTGATGAAAGCTTCATTTGTATGGTTTTAAATTTTCAAGAGAAGGTGTTTTGTGTACTCAAGAAAAACAGGAGGTTGGAGAATCAAAGAATAAACTAGAGAAAGTGGTAAAAGTAAGTAAAAGCAACCCTTTGATATATGAATTGTGATCATTGGTTGAAAATTTTAGCTTGTGTAATTTTGCTCTATTTTCATGTATATTGGAGTTTAGAGAGTTCATGATGTTTTGATGGTAGTCTTGTGGTGTCCATTGGATATATGACATTGGTTTGAGACTTGAATGTGAAGTTTGACAATTGTGAGATTTTATGTTGAATTTTTGCCCAAAACATAACTTATAAAATGAATGGAATTTGGTTGATTTGAGGTTTCCCTTGTGTTCTATGCTAAAAATTGTGTGGGGAGTAGCTCTGGTTGTAAATTCTGAACCATTGGAAACATATGTTACAAAACTGAAAATACGGGTAGTCGATTTGCATGACAGTTTTGAATAAGTAAATGATATCCAAAAAATTATGAAACTTTCCAAGATTCAAGTAGACATACAGAGCTTTAATTTGTAGGCAATTGAAAATTTTTGGACTTGTATGCTAAGACATATGAATTTTTAAAGTCGTGCCCTGTTGCTAGACTTAATTTTAGAATAGTATGGAAATTCACTGAATTCTGTATTTTTGTGGTTGTATATGGCAGTAGTTCATATTTTTCCTGTATAGAGGATTTAAAAATTTTCAAGTAGGACTTAGAATCACTCCATTTTTATTTTTTGTAGATTTAGTTATAATTCTTAGAAGTTCAACCAAGAAACAGGAATTTTCTTGGCCACAGCCAAAAAGTGTCGGACCTTCTCTTGGCCGCAGCCCAAAAGCTTCTAACATATTTTTGGCCGCAGCCAAAGAATTTCTTGGCCGCAGAAAACCCCCAATTTTATTACTTTGAACTTTTGAAAGGTTGTTTCTGGTCTAGCTCTCTCCAACCCTTTTAGGCTTTTGTTTGAGCTTCTCAGAGCCACCTAAAAGACTCAAATAATAACCAACCCTAAGTGTTTTGGAGCTATTTAAGAACTAAAATAGATAATAACTCTTCGCCCTTAATTTTGATTTATAGGATTTGACATCTGCCCTAAGCGTAAGAAACCAGTGCCCGAACAAGAGTGGAAAGAACAAGGTAGTAACTCTTTCTCTTATATCATATATAATGCTTTATATGTATGTGCATATCATCTATGGTTACACATGTCATGAATGTTAGAATTATGATGAATGTCACGAATGTTAAGAATTGTGACAACTATGACGAATGTTACGTATGTCATGCATGTCTCGAATGTGATGAATGTTATGTGTAACCCCCTCCGTAATTATATCCGAAATACGTGATTAAAATGAAATAGAGATCAATAATAATCAAATAACATTTACTAACCCATCACATGACGGGGTTTTCACGAATACTTTTTGAAATCATTTATAAACTTGGTCTCATATTCACATTTCGAATACAATTACTACGCGAAGATAAATTACATTCATATAAATATCAAAGTGCACTACTTAATCATCCCAGCAATCTCGGGTACATACCTTCACTAAAGATACATAGGGTACAATTGCCCATTACAATTCTTCAAATGGGGATTACACAATCTCATCTCGGAGGAGTCCTAGCCGCTCCCTCCACGAGCCACTTGCCTTGTCTAAATTGTTGGTAGGGGAGAGTGAGATTTGAGAGAATCTCAGTAGGAAACAGATACCATAATCCATGCATGATAGATGCTAGGTGTATAACATGTTAGCTTTATCTAGATGCATACCCCATAATGATATTTCTGCATGCTCAATGTTTCATACAACAAGACTATGGCCACAGCGAAAACAGAAACAGAGCTTCATTTATTCGAATATGCTCTACACAATCAAGTAAAGCAATCACATACATCACTACACAAGCAAAGATATCGAATACATGCAAGTAAGGTAAGTCCCCTACCTCCAGTCTTTTCTCCTCGATTTGCGTGCCAGCAACTCGGGGCTTCACATTCGGTCCTACAATGTCAAATGTACTATTTAGACACTTCCAAAGTGTTTCTGGGGGTTATATGAGGCTATATTGAAAATTTACTAAAAATACCCCAAGGGACCCGACCCGGCCCCGTCGTACCCGGCCCAGCTGTACTTTTCTTGAAATTTTGACATGGGCTATTCTGACATATTTTCGCCCAAGGAATCCATTTCCGGACTCAGAATTATCAAATTCAATGTCAAATTACAAAATTGCCCTGGTAGCCCTACTTTTAGGGTTTTAGGGGCGTTTCTGTAATTATGCTTTCTCGGCCTTTTCCGAAAAAGTGCCCAACTGTAACCCCACCTAATTTTCCCTCCTGAACTCAATGGAATCATCAAATCATTGAAAATCCAACTCTAAGACCCATTTATAGCCCATACCGAAATATATGGGTTTTCTAGGGAAAATCAGGGTTTTTCGGTTTCGGCTCCGTAAACATGTTCCTTTCTACTCCTAACCACTTTATTGACTATTCTATTAGGTTACAACTACCATTTAGTATCAATTTGGGCAGCATAACAGCCCCACATACCCATTTCCAAAAATTAAAACCAATGGCAATCCGGCGAAATCTCACCGATTAAATTGCCCACAGCAGCCAGAATAGTCAATATACAAGAGTTTGGAAGTTACCTCAAGCTCCCAATAGCTTTTCCTTGACTTGAATGAAAACCCTAGGTGTTTTAACACCAAAAGAGGAGCTTCCAAACCTTAAAGAACATAAAGGAGTAGCTTAGGATCGGAGTTATACGCGTTAGGAGCTAGATCGACGGAGAAATCGGCTTACCTTGCGAGTTCTCTTCTCCTTTTCTCCCAAAACCCTCTCAACTCTTTTCTTTATTTTGGTTGCAGAATGGCGTCGGAATGCTGTAGGAGAAAGATGATGTTTCTTTAATAATCTTATGCTTATGTCATTGCTTATGTCATCAACAATTTTCCAAAATCAAATTAGAGTGATTCTAAAGCCAAATGAAATATATTTAAGTCCTCTTCATAGGAAAAATATTGGCCATTATTAAAAATCACCACACAATTCCAGAATTACATAAATTTCATCACTGCCCCAAAACAGAGTCCATTTTCGACCTCAAACTTTGGACAGTCATATCTCCCAGTTCCCAAAACGAAATGGCACAAATTATATGTCCATTTTGAAGCTTGGGATGTGAAATTTAATACTGGAAAGTTTCATAATTTTCTGACATCATTTGCCTAGTCAAAACATCCACACGAGAAGACTGACCATACAGAATTCACACTGGACAGCATTTCCAGTTTTGCAACCAATGTGTCCAATTCAATTTAAATCAATTCCAATGATTAAATACCACAACATGACACCATTTCCATCACAATACCCCATTCAATTCTTCCCTCTATTCTAAGTCAATTTGGATGTTGATCCACAATTGAACTCAAATACAAGGTTTTGGCGTTGCTCATAACACAAGTGACTACAATCCACTTTATATTCTCTAAAAGGGTTTATTAATCACTAACCACGTCCACTTTTGTAGTCATTAACCCCTAATCACAATTTGGGATCTTGCTAAACCGGGGCTTAGCAATCCACTAATCTCAGGCTTATTCTCTAGCCTCGAGTCTCGAAATTCGGGGTATTACATTATGACTGTCAAGAATGTTAAGAATGTGAATGCTGCATGAATGTTAATGTGATTGTTGCTGTAAATACTACTGTGAATGTTGCTATGTGATGATTGCTTACATGCTTTGTGAAATTACATATCATATAAGTAAAATGTTACTACTGAGATTCATATGAATCTCACTCTTTCCAATGACTAACCTACAGCCAGGGCAAGTGAATCAAAGGACAAGCAGGTAAACAAGGGCGGCTAGGACACGCCGATAGAAGATTAGGATTTTGTTAGTTCGTTATCAAATTTTTGGATGAATGCATATGTTGAAAATATAAGTGCAATGTAGTAAAGGTAGACGTATCTACCATAGAACTGTATATGTATGTAACCCCGATATGGAAAACTAAGAATGGGCGATCATGCCCTATAGACTCTTATAGTTCATGAATATAACCTGAAAGTCTGTCGGGGAATTTCGTTAAGTACTCTAATATTAATAAATGGAACAAAACCAAACGGGCCAAATAGATTCAAAAAGTAGAAATGAGACATTATTAAATATGTTTTGAAAATTTTTTGAAAACCCACTTTATCACAAGACCAAATCCTGTATTGAATTAGGGACTTTTTATGAGTTGAAAATTATTCTCTGGTCTCCAGTTTAAGTTTATGACATGTTTTCGAACTATATTCACGGCTTTCAAGTAAGGGAGTTACAGTCATCGCCAAAAGAAAAGTGAAGAATGAGGAAAATAATGCTAGGTTTGGAGGGAGAAGAGAGAGGGAGAGAGGTTCAAGGAAGGGTGGGGGAAGAGATTAGAGAAAGAGGGTGAAGAGTTTTTTTTATTAAAAATTAATTGGGTTAATATAATGCTTGACCATTATAGTTTACCCTCATACAACATTAGCAAAATTGACTAGGTTAGTGACATGTTAGCATTTTTAACACAGTTAACTCGGGTCTAAGTCCTTATTAAACTATAAGGACTAACAATTTTAATGAAAAGAAACTAGATGAACCAAAACCTATAGTTTAAAATTATAGGGACTAAAATCAAAATGTGGGTAAATTATAAAGACCAAAATTATATTAACCCAAATTAATCATTTTAAAAAATAGTGTGGGGCCCATGAAGTGAAAATTTTTCTTATATATAAGTTATTGAGGACAAAATTGACATTTTATAAATAATTGCTCGCGTGCAATGAGTATTATAAGCCCCCTGGGAATAGATATTATCAAAAAAAAATATGTACAATTCTCTTTTCTGATGTAATCTTTTTCATATCATCAATAAGTCCAACCAAACCATGTAAATGATAATACGGTCAGGATTATTATTACACACCTATAATAAGGTTGAACTAAATGGCAAACTTCTGTCACATACAAAATAAACGAATTTTGTCCTCTCCCTTGAAACATGTTAAATATGGCCTTTTGGAAACATGCATGTTTTAGTTTTTAAGGTGTAATAGACTTTGTTCAATCATTAGCTTTTTTTTTTTTCAAAAAAAAACTCCCCAAGTAAATATGCGTCAATACGTATTCTACATATTGATATATTTATACCATTTTATATACATTTACCCTTGTTTCTTTTTTGCCAAGTACATTTTCTCTTGTTTCATCTCTCACAATTGGGTTTATAATTAATAAGTCCCTTTTTTAATTTTTATTTTTTAAAAAGCTTCTGTAAAATGTTGTTTATGAAAGGATATTACTACATCCTATCCCTAGTCTAAGAGCTAGTTGGGGTTGGTTTTCATCTACCCAAATTAATTAAGTTGATCTTATATTAAAAACCATAGGTAGCAATTAGAAAATGCATTGAAAGAAGCATCAAGCGTTTAGGATCTTACTTGCATGTAAAAAGATTGAGAATTAAACCTAAACCAGTTCCTCTCTTTAAAAGTGGGAAAGGAGCCTTTCTATTTCCTTTACCGTCCACTTCCCTCCACTTCTTTATTTTCATCATTAGATTAACTCTAACGATTGAGATTTAATATCCTATAAAAAGTGAAAAAGAATATAGAGAATACTTTAATCAAAATATAAAGATATGAACTATTTAGGAGAGAAGATAAAAAATACCATTTGAACTTCAAAATCCTAAATTAGTGATTTCCTATTAAAATGAATTGTCAATTGATATACTCTTATAGTTAATACAAATATTCTTATAGGTGCAAGAATGATTTAGAATTTTGAAGTTTAAGTGGTATTTTCTTGTCATTTTCCCAACTATTTATGTTAAATTTTAATTTATTTATTTACATTTTTTGTTATTTAATATTATAATAATATTTTTATAGGAGGAAAGATCTCAATCATCAAAGTTAATCTAATTATATAAATAAAGAAGTGGAGGGAATTGGATAGTAAGAGAAATGGAAATGCCTCTTTTTCTTTAAAAATAAGGCCAAAATGTGTAAAAACTCCTCAATTTTATTTCAGTTGCATTTAGCCTCTCTTATCTTTAAAGGATTAAAAATCACACCTTTAATTTTCAAATTTTGACCATTACCTCTTGCCATTAAAATGGCCGTTAGATTTAACGTAAATTATGCCTCCTTAGATTATTTAAAATGTTTTAGTAGCTAGATCACATCTTTGGAAAATTAATTTAGGATAAACAAATATACAACAAATAACTTGTCACCACACATTAAGTTGGGCAAATTACATTCTTCTCAGCTTTGGTATTCAATGGCTCATCTTTTTAGTTAATAAAAATCGATGTCTGCCTTCTTTTGACTTCATTAAATGCTGAGGGCTGCAATACTATCCTCTACAAATACAAAAGTTTAAATAAGCATTACTGTTATGGAATCATCTGTTATAGGGGTATTTCTCTAAAAGAGAGAAATCAAACAATAACATGTCTTACTTTCCTGTCCAATTGTTTAAGAGCCTCATTATTTTGGTCTAGTATAAACTGATTCCAAGCCACAACTCTCTCCATTTATAGTGTCAAGAAATGCTGTAACCCCCTGCCTTAATTACAGTAATTATAATTCGAGAGTGCGTAATTAAATAGTTTGAAGACCGTCGGATAATTTAAAACTCATTTTAAACTCCCACCGTGTGGTAGGGTTTTCACAAATTTTTTTAAAACTTCATCCCTAACCTAGTCTCAAGTTTAAATATCGAATATAATTACCTGTAAAGTTAAATCACATTTATACATATCAGAGTGTATAGCCAAATTCCCGGCAACTCCCAGGTTTCATACATGTATAAACTAAGGGTTATAAGTTCCAACTAGGGGATTACATGATCAAAATCAAACATAATATTTACATCCCAAAAACAATTTACTGTAATCCTTTTCCAAAAGAGATAACCAACAATCCAAAATAACATCCCTACAAAGTCCTAACCTCTCCTGGTCATTCACTTCTCCTTGGAGCCAATCGCCCTATCTGGAATATTAGTCAATAGAAAGAATGAGATTCAAAAGAATTCCATTATTAACAAATCACTCATACAATATATAAACATATAGCATATAAGCAACCATTAACAGCAGAATCAACAGCAACACAATGTCATATGGCTTTCATCACAACGACATCACTCATGGCATTATACAGCTTTCGCTGTATAATGCCAACTCATGTTGGATAACGACAGCTTTCACTATATAACGTCAGCTCATGCTGGATAACGATAGCTATCACCAGCTGTATAGGCGGCAGCATCAGATATCATCACAAAACAATGATGCACACACATACAATACAATTACACATAGCATAAGAGAAGAGTCACTACCTTGTTCTTTCCTGACGTGTGCCGGCACAAGTTGCTTGCGATTAGGATAAATGTCGAACCCTATAAACCAAAGTCAAGGACGACAGGTTATTCTCTATTCCAAATTCTCATATTCAGAACACTTAAAGTTGGTTATTACTTGGACTCTTTAGGTGGCTACTAGAAGCCTAGACACATGCCTAAAGGGTTGGGAAGTGCTATCTCAAAGACCACCTTTTAGTGTGCCTCGTAAAACGTGCCGTTTCCAGCTTCCGACTTGTCCTAAAATAATAAATGTTCAGGAAATAAGTCATAACCTATCCAAGTATCATTTTAGACTCTTCCGTAGTGTTTCTTGTGATTACATTAGCCTATGGTGAAATTTTACCAAAATGCCTCCAGACCCCGGCTCGACCCCGTCATACTCGATCCGACTGTACTTTTCCCGAGATTTTGACATAGGCTATTCTGACATATTTTCATCCAAGGAATCCATTTTCAGACTCAAAATTACCAAATTCATTGTCAAATTATGAAAATACCCTTGACAACCCGTTTTAAAGGTTTAAAGGGCATTTTTGTAATTATGCTTTTTCGGCCTTTTCCAAAAAAGTGACCAACTATAACCCCACCTAATTTTTGCTCCTGAACCCAATGGAACCATCAAATCAATGAAAATCCAACTCTAAGACCCATTTCTAGAGATGGCCAAAATTTATGAGTTCTCAGGGAAAAATCGGGGTTCTATGATTTCAGCTGCGTAAACATGTTCCTTTCTACTCCTAACCACTTCATTGACTATTCCATTAGATTACAACTAACATTTAGTTCCAATTTGGGCAGTATAACAGCCCCCACAACCCACTTTCCATTTTTCGCACAAAGACAATCTGGCGAAATTTCACCAATTAAATTGTCCGCAACAGCCAAAATAATCAATATACAAGAGTTTGGAAGTTACCTCAAGCTCCCACTAGCTTTCCCTTGACTTGGCTGAACCCTAGCTGTTTATAACACCAAAAGAGGAGCTTCCAAACATTAAAGAACATAAAGGAGTAGCTTAGGATCGGAGTTATATGCGTTAGGAACTAGATCATAAGAGAAATCGGCTTACCTTGCGTGTTCTCTTCTCCTTCTCTCTCTAAACTCGCTCAACTATTCTCTCTCTATTTCAGCTGTTATGTGCTTCTGATATAGCTGAAGGAAGGTGAAGGATAATGTTTTATATCATATATTATATGATATTTAATTATCAAATTAATTTCCAACAATTTCGGATTTTTTAGAAATTCTGGCAGATTTCCACCCAAACTTTGAAAAATCATAACTAATTCTAGAAAAATAGAAATGGAGTGATTCCAAAGCTTATCGAACCATTATTGAGTCTAATTTTAAGGAAAAATATAGACTTTTGCTAGCTGGAATCACAAGATTCCTAGAATTTTAATCTTTGCCTACTGTTCTAGCAAATAATCAATTTCGATGGGCAAACTTCAAAAATTCATAACTCTTAGCTCACAAATCAAAATGACATAAATTATATGTCCATTTTGAAGTTTGACATGTGAAATTTAAGACTGAAAAGTTTCAGAATTTTTAGACACTATTTGCCCATTTAAAATGTCCATACAAACCGATTGCCCCGCACAGAATTACACTTAACAGTTTTTCAAATTTTAAACCAATGTGTCCAATGGCTCCAAAATCAACAATCAAACCTATTCCCACACAATTTTTCTTAAAGAAACCATTGGAATCACTAAAACAACCAAATTCCCATCACATATTCTCCAAAAGTGTTTATTCGACAATAATTATATCCAATTTTGAAATCATTAGCCCTTAATCACTTTTTAGGATATTACAAATGATGTATTTGTATATCAGTTCAATCCTTTTATTCACTGACTGTCACTTGACAAGAAATATTAGTTTTATTTTATGAATTTTCTTTCTTTGGCGTTAATTACTTTGCCCTTTTTTCTTAAGTTTTTTAGTTCTTCTATTTGTATTCTAACTGTATGCAATTTTGTAAACCTCTTATATATTTAATTTCATTTTGTCTCAGATAAAAAAAACCACATAGACAAAGGAATGAGATTACAAGAAAAATAAATTTAAAATGTGTAACCCCCTTCACGCTTAAGGTCGAGATTAATTCGTAAAAACGTATTTAATGTGGAATTAGAGACCGTAACTAATTTGGGACTTATTAAAGAAATCTTTTGCCCAAAATCGGATTTGCAAAAACTTTTCTAAACTCACTTACATTGGTCTCATATTCCCATTTTTATACAATATGGCCTGTAGAAGTTGATTTCATTTACAATTATCAGAGTGCAAAATATATTCCCGACTCACTCGGGTTCCATTCAAAATAAAAAGGGATTTACACAAGGCACAAAGCCTACAATTCATACCCTTTTTCTTGGGGATTACACAAAATCTACTATATACAATTCCAAAATATACAATGATAACCGTAATCTCCAGAATATACTCCTAAACAGGAGTTCTAACTACTCTTCGTCGCCCGCTTGCCTCTCGATCCTTCGGCCCTGTCTAAAAGGTTTAATTTTGGGAGAGTGAGATTCTAAAGAATCCCCGTAGTAACAAGTCAATCATACAATGTACAACAATAATGCATGTAATCAAATCACTATCCACACAAGCAACTACAACGGCAGTTACAACGGCAATGGTTAGTATGACACATGTCATCCCTGACGATTGCTCACGCTGAATTGCTCACGTTGTATTGCATCACAACAATCAACACAGTATAATTCACCACAGCTGGGATCCATATAAAGCATATCATATTCACAAGCCACATAGGCAAGATACACACACACAGCCCACGGCTGGTTTTCACATACGCCGCCCCCACGGGTCGGATTCACAAAGATCCATGTCGATTACGACGGCAGTCCAACGGCCGACTGGAGATGACCACCGTCACTCCCTATACGGCTCACGCTGACCTGCTCGTGCCGTAATGGACCATGGCACACATTTCACAAGTTCAATGATAAGATATGCATACCAAAACATCATACAAGATATGAGAGAAAAGTCACTACCTGAGTTCTTCCGGACGTGTCCTAGCGCCGGTCTCTCCCGCGTCGGGCAAATATCAAATCCTATGTTCACAATTAGGGACGAAGAGTTATTCTCTATTCCAAGACTTAATTCACTTTATAATGCTTAATTGGTTATCATTGTTGCTCTTTTAGAGTCACTAAATACTCCTAACAAAACTCCTAAAGGGTTGGAAGAACTATCCCAAAGATCCCCCTTTGGAAGCACAAAACTGAGATTTTTCACTGTTTCACTCGAGCACAGATGACCATGCTCGAGCACAAGTACGAACATTACTCGAGCACAAATGCTCTCACTCGAGCATTGGTACGGACAGCACTCGAGCACCAAAAGAAAGTGAACCCGCGAGTGAGCACCCGAGAGCACAAGAAAGCTTTCAAGAACTGGCTCACTCGAGCACAAAATCCTCACTCGAGCACAAGGCTATATGCCTCACTCGAGCACCCGCGAGAGAAGTCCAGGAAGTGAGGACCCGAGAGCACACAAAGCTCTCCAAGCACAAGATCACTCGAGCACAGCCATATGTGCTCGAGCACACACCTCACACCCGCGAGTGAGAAGGCACACTCGCGCACCTTACTCGCGAGTGGCAACCCGAGAGCACCACCCCTCACTTGAGGCACAAGCTCACTCGAGCAGACACCCAGTGCTCGAGTGAGAAGGCTATGCTCGCGAGTGTCAGAGCACACTCTTGGCATCCACCAGCAAGTGAAGACCCGAAGCAACCCTTCACTCTGAACTCCCACTAACACTCGAGCAGCCCCAAGCTCACCCGAGCATGATCTTCCCTCACTCGAGCACAAAGCGATGTGCTCGAGCATTGCTCATAAAAACCCCGATAAACTCGAAGCACAAAAGGGAAAAACCACTTAGCACTCGAGCAGAGTTCATCCCTGCTCGGGTGATCTTCAACCCTCACTCGAGCAGACCCCTTCTGCTCGGGTGATATTCATCCTTCACTCGAGCACACCCCTGTCTGCTCGAGTGAATACCTCAGATAGCAGAAAACGCAGAAAACAGAGGCACTCTCCTTAACCTTTGCCCAATTGATTCCTATGGATACACAACTTAACCCCAAACCCATTCCCACACAAAAACACCCAACAAACTCAATGGAATACTCAGAATCATCAAAATCCTACTCCATTATCATGCTTTGGGTTTGGGCATTAAATTCAACAAAATACCTCTTTCAACAAAACTTCATATTTCAACTTCTAATCAATCTATCTATCACATACTCATTCCAAAACACCATTCTCATGCCAAAACATACCAAATGAACAGTGGCATCCAATTTTCGGATTCAAGCCAAATTTCCAGAATTTATAAACTATTCCAAATGGTATGAAACATAGATAGATAGATTGGTTTTACTCACCTTATCAACTTCTCCAAAGAGAGTTCTTGATCCACCAACAATCAATTTTCGTGTGGCACAAATCACAACCAAATGACCAAACTACACACACCAAAATGAAGCCCATTACTCAAGGATCAACATTTGTGAATGGAGTTTGAGCAAAGGAGATCGTTTACTTACCCAAAGATCAAGCTTTTCCCTTTCTTCCTTCCTTCCTCTTCAATGGCCGAAAGAGAGAGAGAGAGAGATGAGATGGAGAGATGGGGTGAGAGAGGAGAGGAAAAAGTAACTTTTTGTCCTCTAGCAACTTCATCCAATGGCCTCCACACTACCACATGTCAACATCTCCTTCAATCCCACAATAAGCTCACCCAAGCTTAATACACTAGATTCCGACCCACGGTCAAGGAATCTCAACCCTTGATCTTAAATACCACTCACATGCACCCATATTTCCAATCTCCACTAATTATGACATTAATTATTATAGTCATAAATCACATAATACTTCCAATAAATTCATAATTATCATTAATAATCATGATTATTTCTTAATCAAAATTTGGGATATTACAAAATGCACTCACTCAATGTAGAGGAATCATTATGCCATACAATATATGAATCCAATAAAAATAGCAAAAGGAAAAGAGCATATTAGTCCCGGCGCAAAAGAAAAGAAAAGAAACAAAAAGAGAAGGGTTCTGCATCCACTAAAGCAACTAACTAAAGCCAAAGTATTAGTATGTATAAAAGAAATCAGGTGAGGGTGATCATATTCTTGAAAACCTCCCTATACACAATATTGGTGGTTGCATTAATAGATGTCTTCTATAACCCCCTACCTTATAATTCGTAATTATAATTCAAAAATGCATAATTAAGAAAAATTAGAGACTAATGGTTATTTCAAAATCTGTTAAGTCCCAAACTTCAAAGCAAGGAATCGCCCTAAGATGAAGTAGGTTTTCAAAATTTCTTTCAAAATCGGTTTAATCTGGTCTCCCATTCACATTTCAAATATAATTCACCTGTGCAGTTAAGTTGCATTCATAAATAACAGAGTGTAAACCAAAATTCTTGGCAACCCCCGGGTTTTCATATATTAACTAAAAGGTTTACAAGGCATTTTCGCCCTTTACAGTTTCACATCCAAGGGATTACATAACCATATTCAAAATATGTATCTACAACATGTACAGTATTCCCAAACAAAAAATAACAACCAACTAACAAACGAAAATAAAGAACTAGTCGTCCTTGGTTGTCTGCTTCTCCTTCAAGCCACTTGCCCAGGCTGTAGGTAAGTCAATGGAAAGAATGAAATTCAAGAGAATCCCAGTAGTAACAAATCACTCATACAATATATAATCACATAGTATGTAAGCAAATCATCAATCAGCACAGCAGCAATGATCACAGTGTACACATAGCCTTGCGGCTTACACATGTCTTCACAGCATACACATAGCCTTGCGGTTTACACATGCCTTCACAGTATACGCATAGCCTTGCGGCTTACACATAGCCTTTCGGCTTTCACATCCACAAGCTTTGCAGCATTCAAAATCATCATAATTCAATGATCAATCAAACATACAATACATCATGTAATGCCCCAAATTTTGATTAAGGACTAATAACGATTATTAAGAACGATTTTTGAATTAAAGTTTATTTGAGATCCAAATTAATTATTGGAAATGCCCAACACCCTGTATTTTAGCATAATTATTTGATAAAATAATTATTTGGGATAAAATAAGTGGGAAATGGCACATGGAGAAAGGAAAAAGAATTAGAATATGTGTTATATGGGAATTCTTGTGAATGTGCCATAATCAGGAGAAAATTTGGAAGAATGGAAAACTTACCGGTCAATTACTCAGTGATTAATGTAGAAATTAATTACTAATTAAAAGAAATGAAGAGTGTGACTAAATGGTTAATGGAGCTAATTAGAGTAACCAAGTGGTTACTTACTTTATGAGAAACAAGGAGATTATGACAAGTGGCATTGTTTGAGTGTGCATGAAGGGAGTTGGTGGAAGGAAAAGTCAAATGCATCATATTTTATCATTTTCTCTCTCTCCCTCCCTCTCTCTTATGAGTATGGGCAAGGGAATGAGGCAGAAATTCTGCCTCCACCTTCATCATCTTCATCATCACACATTCTCTCTCCCTTCAAGCTCTCACTTTTGCCATTTTTGAAGAAGAAAGAGAAAAGAAAAGCTTGAGATTAAGGTAATATCTTGACCTCAAATGCCAAAACCTCCTTATATAATCTTCTTCTCCTTATTGAGAGCTTTCATCCTATAGTTTTAGATTCTCAAGAGGAGGTGTTTTTGTGCTTGAGAAAATTTGGAAGTTAGTGAATCAAGAAACAAGTTTGAAAAAGTGAAAGAGGTGAGTGAAAGCTTCATTTTGGTATATAAGTTGTGACTATTTGTTGAGCCTATAGTTTCTGGAATTTTTGCCCTAATTTAAGTGATTTAGGGTCATAGAGAGTATAGTATGTTGTTGTCATGGAAATGGTGCCTTATTTAGTGTTTTGAATTGATAGAATTGAATTGAAGATTAAATGTAAAGTTTGGCAATTTTGAGTTTTGTGTTGAATATGTGCCAAAAATAGAACATGTTAAAGGAATGAGAATTTGGTTATTTTGATCTTTCCATTGGATTCCTTGTGGAAAATTGTGTGGGAGTAGTGTTGGAGGTGAATTTTGAACCATTGGGAGACTTAGGTTTAAAAGTTGCAAGAATTGGTTAGTGAAAACCCTGTGCTGGCAGCCAGATTGCATGGATGTTTTAAAATAGCAAATGGTGGCTAAAAATTCTGTAACTATTTAGTCTAATAGTAGACATGCCAAGCTTTAATTTGACATATTATGGAGGTCATTTTGATGTGCGTGCTGGGAGTTATGAATTTCCAAATTTTGATGTCAAAACTGGGATCAATTCTGGAATAGCAAAGAGAATTGTTGAATTATGTATTTTTGAAGCTATAGACAGCAATGATTCATATTTTTCCTATAAAGAGGACTTAAATAGCTTTCCATTGGCTTTGAAATCATCTCATTTTGATTTTTCTAGAATTATTTATCATTTTTGGAAGATCAACTCAGAAACTGAATTTTTTTTTGCCGAAGCCGAAAGTCCTTGGCCACAGCCCAAAAGCTTCTGACCTGCTTTTGAACCCAGCCAGAAGACTCTTAGCCACTGCCAAAAACTCTCGGACCTGATTTTGGCTGTATCCAAAAGTCCTTGGCCGCAGCCTAAAAGTTTCTAACCTATTTTCGTCCACAACCAAAGTTTCTTGGCCGCGACTAATACCCAAAAATTAGAATTTTTCCCCATCATAAGGTGGTCTTTGAGATAGTACTTCCCAATCTTTTAGGCATTTATTTGGGCTTCTAGTAACTGCCTAAGGGACTTTAATGATAACCAAATCTAAGTGTTTTAAAGTCATTTGAGCATTGGGATAAGTGGTAACCTGTCGTCCTTAATTATGATTATAGAATTTGATAATTGCCCGAAATGTAGAAGGCTTGCGCCTGAACAAGAACAAAAAGAGCAAGGTAGTGACACTTTTTCCTATATCATGTTTAATGCATTGATTGTTTGTATTTATTATTGAATAATTAATTGGGTAGTAGCGGGTAGCCCAACCTTGAATACTTATGAGTTCTGACTTGCAGCCACATGGGGGGATTAACCCATGTAGAGGACTATGCCTGCAGGGCAGTCAGATTATGGGGCATGATAATAAACCTTGAATCTTTGTGAGTTGTGACCTACGGCCACATGGGGGGATCAACACATGGTGGAGGACCGTGCCTGCGAGGCGGTGGGATTACAGGGCATGACAATAAACCTTGAATATTACTGATTGGGTAAGTGGCGGTTGATCGATTAGGTAGTGGTGGGTAGCCCAACCTTGAATCCTTGTGAGTTGTGACTTGCGGCCACATGGGGGGATCAACCCATGGGGAGGACCGTGCCTGCGAGACGGTGGGATTACGGGGCATGATAAAAAACCTTGAATCTTTGTGAGTTGTGACCTACGGCCACATAGGGGATCAACCTATGGTGGAGGACCGTGCCTGTAGGGCGGTGGGATTACGGGACATGACAATAAACCTTGAATATTACTGATTAGGTAAGTGGCGATTAGCCCGGCCTTGAATGAATGAGTCTTGGCCAGTAGCCTAGCTTTCAATACTGATATTGCTGCATTGTGATATGTGCTTATATGCTTTGTTTAATATGCATCATATACATGAAATGTTACTACTGGGTTTCTTTTGAATCTTACTCTTTCCAATTAACAATTTTAGACAGGGCAAGTAGATCGAGAGACAAGCAAGTGAACAAGGGCGACTAGGATTGCCGGTGGTAGTCTTAGCTTTTGGCTTTTGGTTTTTGGTTATCATTTTGGATAGTTGTATATATATATGTTGAACTTAGAATACCAATGTTGGGTAGTTATGTAATCCCCTAGAATGGGAAGCGGATTATGGGCATTTGTGCCCTATAAACCCTTAGTTGATTAATAGAACCCGAGTATGTCGGGAATTTATGTTGTACTCTGATATTTATGAATGGAATTGAACTGTAAGGCCAAATGTGTATTTGAAATTTGAACATGAGACCGTGTTGAACATGTTTTAGAAAAATTTTTGCAAACCCTATTTTGGGAAAAGAAAATTTTAACAAGTCTCAATTTATCCTGTAGTCTGTAATACCCCAAATTTTGAGATTTGAGGCAAGAGAATAAGCCTGAAATAAGTGGATTGCTAAACCCCGGTTTAGCAATATCCCAAATTGTGATTAAGAGTTAATGACTCCAAAAGTGGATGTGGTTAGTGATAAATAAACCTTATGGAGAATCTGATGTGATTTGAGATTCGGATGTGATTCATATGTGTTGTGATTTGTACCCAAACCCTGTATTTGAGTTCAATTATGGATTAACATGTAAATTGAATGAAAATAAGGGGGAGTGCATAAATGAATGATATGGTGTGTTTGATGGTGATTCAAGAGGAATTGCCATAATTAGAAGTAAAACGGTAAAGTTACTGGCCAATTGATCGGTTACCGAAGAGAAAGCTCCTTGGTAACTAAAAGATCAATGGTTGAGATTGATTGCTTTGAGATTAAAAAGAGTGGAATCCCATGTGTGTATGCCTATGTGAGCTCATGGGTGATGGATTAAGATCTTGACAAGTGTCACCATGAGAGCCATTGATTGGGTCAACATGTCAAAATTCTCTCCTCTCTCCTCTCCTCTCTATTTGGACGTCCAAGGGCCCTCTTTTTGGCAAGAAAATCAGACCCTCTTCATCATCTTCATCCTCTCTCTTCAACTCCATGGGCGCCAAGCTTGGGGAAAGAAAAAGAAATGAAAAGGTAAGTATTTAGCTTGTTTGTTGGCCTATAATGCTCTAATCAGCTTCTATAAAGTTGTTCATAGTGATGAGAGCTTCATCTCTATGGTTTTAGATTCTTGATTGTATGTGTTTGAGAGCTTGAGCAAAAGATGAAAAATTGGAGAATCAAAAAATTGGTTTGGGAAAGAGGAAGAGGTGAATATTTGATGACTTTTGACCTAACTATTGTGGTTATTAGTTGAGTATTGTGAATTTTGGTTTTTTCCCTGATTTTTGTGGAATTGTGAAATGCATGAATTTTCATGTGTTTTGTGCTAAAAATGGTGTCTTGTTGTGTAATTTGGTCATTGGAATTGGTTTGGCATTGGAAATAGAAAAGTTGCAATGTTAGAGTTTGAAATGTGAAATTGTGTGACATGTTGAGATTTCTGTAAAACATGTCAATATATTGTGAATTTGGTTGTTTTGGTGTTTCCAATGGATTCCTTATAAATATTTGTGTGGGAATGAAGTTTGGTATGAAATTGGGATCATTGGATGCAAATATGCCAAAACTGGAAATGCTGCCATTGAAAGTTTATTCTGAGCAGCCAGCTTGCACGAAAGTTTTGAATGACCAAATGATCTCTAAAAATTATGAAACTTTTCAGTCTTGAATTTCACATTCCAAACTTCAAAATGGACTTATAATTTATGTCATTTAGTTTTTTTAACTTGGAGTTATGGCTGTCCAAAGTTTGATGATGAAACTAGACTTAATTCTGGAGCAGTGTGGATATTTGTGTAATTCTGTATTTCTGTGGTTATGGACAGCCTTGATTCATATTTTTTCTATGAACAGGACTTAAATATTTTTCATTTGGCTTCAGGATCACCTCGTTTCAATTTTTTTGGAATTAATTCTGAATTTTTAAAGTTGCCTTGGCTGTAGCGCAAAAGTTTCTGTGTGCATTTTGGCCACAGCTAGAAATTCTTGGCTGCAACCAAAAACCTTCTATGCACGTTTTGGCTGCAGCCAAGAATGAAGTAGGGATGTATTAGATACTTTAAAGTTCTAGAAAATTTATCAAGTTCTTATGAATATTTCTAGATAAGTATGCTCTGTGGTTGCAACCTTGGTTGATCTTCCACATCAGAAACATGTTAATATAAAGCTAAGTTTCTGCTTAATATTATTATTATCTGATAGCACGTAAGTTAGTTGAACTTATGATAGCATATGAACTTCGTCCGTCTTTTCTAGGGCTATGGCAGTAAGTCCCGAAAGGTTAAGGTAGGTAAGTCCATATGCCTATTGTTCGAATGTTCATATGATATTAAGGTTCAACGTTTAAAGCGTTGGCTAAGTGATAATAATATTTGCATATCTTTATCTTTATGATAACATACAAAGAAATATTTATAATAACTCCATAAGTAACCCAGAAACTTCATTATATCTAGCACAACTCTATGAACCTAAAGGTAATGATATCAGTATAAAGTTTAATTATGTTTAGATCTTTCTCTTTCCGCTCCAACTCTTCTCGCTCCTCTTGTTCTTCTTCTACTCCTTCTTCATCTTCTCAAAACCCTGGTGTAACAACCAACAAAAATTTAGGAAAATCTTTCCTACAAATTAATATTTTCAACAATGGAATTCATTTTGAAGATATAGACCAAAATTTAGTGATTGGACTATTCCAATCATCAACCCAAATGATTTATACAAACCTGAGGATAAAAAATTCTTTAAATCTCATGATTACATAATCAAGACAGTTGAAGAAACAATTCCTTTAAAATTTAAACCAACTGACATGTGCCTCTTGTCAGAAATTTCAATTTTAAAATACCAAAAGAAATATAAATTCATACACATTGGATGTGTTCAAGTGGCCATTAAACCCTTGGTAAAAGCTGGTCTTGATGTCTCTACGTTAGTATGTGTTAGGGATGGTAGACAGCAAATCTTTTTCGAATCGATTTTTGGAATGATTAAAGCTGGTCTCAATGATATACCAATTTACTTCAATTGTTTCCCAAATTTGACAGCTTCGTTACATGATGATCCTATCATTGAAACTCTGAAAATAAGTTTGAAACTAAATGGATTCAACCTGAAACCTGGTGTTTCACCTATAGCTTTAATCTATAGGGTTCAGTATAAAGTCATGAATTCATGCACTTCAAATGTTAAAATGTTTGATCATGGAAAAGAAACTTGTCTATTCCTAATAGATGCTACTAGTGCAAATGTTACAATTCCAAAACTAGTAAAATGAGATAAAATCACTCTCCCTGATGATTGGGATATGGTAAAAATTACTCCTCCCATCCCAAAACATACACCTAATTCTTACAGAATTAGGCAAAATGAGAATGGAGATGTTTGAATTACTTTTGATTGGAGACGATTATTTAGTGTTTCTAGGACTCCATCAATTCAAGAAAGCTTCAAGACTGCTTTAGAACAACCTTATAGGCATTCTTGTAGTTCTTCTGTCAAAGAACCTGTAATTTCACCTTCAATAATGCAAGGCTTAAATGAATCAGCCAGTGTCGTAAGAACTGTCTACCAAAACACTGAAGATGAACAAATTGAAACCCAAACTTGCCAATCTCTAACATACTCTGACATGAATGTGATTGAGCAACAATTTGAATTAGATAAGAAACTCTTACAAAAAAATTTCTATTCTAAAAAACTTCTGAAAGACGAAAATGGTTTTTCAAAAAATATAAAACTGAAGAATTGCGAAAACCAATTCAAGAAAGGTTTTATAAAATGCTTGAAAGGTATAAATCATATTCCTTTCTTTCTTTGGTTTGAAACCTATGTGAAAGATAAGAATATAAAGGATTATACTTTTAAACCATTTGAAGGGGCTAACCCCTCTTGGATTTTGAAAAATAAAGACAGAATGGAATCTGATCTTCCTCCAAAAAATCCTACCAGGTCCCTGGTATAAAAATTGGTGAAGCAACTGTCATTACCTCCCCTTTCAAAATAAAAGATCCCAAAATAGATACAACTTCAGATGATATTAGAAATATCATGGAACAAAAAAATTATACAAATTTGTATATGCAAACTTTAGGAGAACATATTTTGAAAAAACCTGTTACTAGTGAAGCTAGTAAGGATGTTTTATTTAGCTCCACAAGTACACAGCCAATTTTTAAGCCTTATATTATTCCTGCAACCAACTCGTATAGGATAAGAAAAGGAAATTTGGAAACTAGGATTAATGAAGAATTAAAGAAGTTAATCAAAGACATTCTTGAAACTCCTTAAAAATATGAAAAATCTGTCTCTTCAATTTCAAAATTAGTAATTAATACTGTAAAAGACAATCAAACAAGTTCAAGTGAAGATTGTCCAAAAATTCAAGAAATAAAGCAAGAAGATTGGAAAAGACCAACAAAATTGTATTATCTGAGAGCCACTCCTCCAGATATAATGCTCGAAGAAAGGGATTCTGCTCTTTGACAATTTAATGCAAACAACATCTATGTTTGGAACATAGATGGCCAATCTAAAATGAATATTTTGGAAATTTGCCATCAAATGACAATGGTCAGTAATGCCTATACAATATATAACAATTGTCAAGAGGAAGACATTGTTCATATACTGCTATCTGGCTTTACTGGGCAACTCAGAGGTTGGTGGGCTTTTCATCTCACTCAAGAACAAAAAAATCTAATTCTCCAAACTAAAAAAAACACTCAAGATGGTATAATAATCACTTATAGTAATGGTGAACCAATGTCTAATGCTGTTAACTATCTCATAGTTAATATCATAGCACATTTCATTGGTGATCCATCTCTATGGAGATATAAATCAGCAAATCTTCTGTCAAACTTAAAATGTAAAACTCTATCCAACTTCAGATGGTATAAAGACAATTTTCTCTTAAGAGTAATGACCAGAGAAGATGGAAATCATCCAATCTAGAAAGAAAAATTTCTTGCTGGTCTTCCTAGATCTCTAGGAGATAAGATCAGAGAAAAATTAAGAAATCAAACTAGTGATGGTCAAATCCATTACGAAAACTTAACATATGGATAGTTAATTGCAATTGTTCAAAAAACTGCTTTAAGACTTTGTCAAGAAGATAAATTACAACATCAACTTGCCAAAGAAAAGGCTTCAAATAAGAAAGAATTAGGAACTTTTTGTGAACAATTTGGTTTTCCTACCTGTAAAAAGTCTAAAAAACTTAAACACATACATGAAGACAAAAATTACAAGGCTAAAAGATATTACAAAAAATATCGAAAACCTTGGAAGAAACTAAAAACAAACAAACCCAGAAATTTGAAAAATGAATTCAAATCAAAACCTCATATGGATCTTTCCAAAGGAAATTTTTTTTGTTTTCGATGTGGCAAAGAAGGTCACATGACAAAATATTGTAGGCTTAATAAAAGAATTAATGCCATACAACTTGAAGAACCAGTTCTTCAACAATTAAAAAATCTTTTGATTGAAGAAACCTCTTCTGAAGAAGAATATGAGGTGTCATCCTCTGAAGAAGTTAATGAACTTCAACATGATGATATTTCATCTTCATCTGAAGAAGATAATTTTCAAATAAATTGTCTTGACAAGTTCGCTGAGGGTACAAGAAATCCTATACTTGATGACCTAATCAAGGAATCGGTCTTAACTAGTTCCAGGATAGACAATTTACAAATAAATGTCATTGAAGAAGACTTGGTTTTTAAAACTATTAACTCTCTTCCAACTAATGAAGAAAAGGTTGAGTTTTTCAACAAACTTAGAGAAAGCACAGCTTCTTCTTCAAAACCAAATCAAAAATATTTGCAAAAGAATTTGCAGACAAAATATGATTTCTCTGAAATAATTAAAAGATTTCAAAATAATCCAAAACCAGTTTCAATTTCTGACCTTCAGAATGAAAAAAAAAATTAAAAGAAGAGATAAGAAACCTGAAAAATACTCAGGAATTCCATTCTCTTATTTTAAATCAAATTTAGGAAGAAAATTTTGATAAAGAGAAAAAGGAAGTTAAAGAAGATTCATCTTCATCTTCTAGTTCGTCATCTTCTTCAATTGATGAAAAAGAACCAGAAGCTTCAGAAAACTTCTTAAATCTCATATCAAGGGTTTCAATCCAAAAGTGGCATATGCCAGTCAAAATTATTGTAGCTAATACTTTTGTATTAGAAACAATAGCCTTGTTTGATACTGGTGCAGCTCTAAGCTGTATCAGGGAAGGTCTAATTCCAACAAAATTTTATGAAAAAACCACTGAAAATCTTTGTGGACCAGACAAATCTCCATTAGATATCAGCTACAAACTTTAAAATGCAGTAGTTGAAAAATAATGGTGTCAAAATCAAAAATCTTTTTATCCTAGCAAAGATTTTATCTCAAGATGTGATTCTTGGTGCTCCTTTCATCAGTAAATTAAAACCTTTTTTAACAACTGATGAAGGAATTGAATCTGATGCTTTGGGAAAAAGGATTTTTCTCAAATTTGTTGATCCACCTTATACGAAATTTGTTAATCAAATTGAATATAAGGAAAATCAGATTAATTTTCTAAAAGAAGAAGTTTCTTACAAAGCAATTGAAAAACAATTGGAGAAACCTTTTCTACAACAGAAAATTCAAAATGTTTTGAAAAACATTCAAGACACAATTTGTTCTGATTTTTTAAATGCTTTTTGCGAAAGAAAAAGACATATAATTGATTTGCCTTATGAAAAGGATTTCAATGAAAGAGCTATCCCAACAAAAGCTCGACCAATTCAAATGAACCAAGAACTCTTGGAACATTGTCAGAAAGAAATAACAGATTTACTTGCTAAAGGTTTAACCCGTAAGAGCCAAAGTCCTTGGTCTTGTGCAACTTTCTATGTCAATAAAAATGCTGAACTTGAACAAGGAACTCCGAGACTTGTAATAAACTACAAGCCTCTCAATCAAGCTCTTCAATGGATTAGATATCCAATACCTAATAAAAAAGATCTTCTAAATCGCCTTCATCAGGCCAAAATATTTTCAAAATTTGATATGAAATCTGGCTTTTGGCAAATCCAAATTTCAAAAAAAGATAGGTATAAGACTGCATTCACTATCCCATTTGGGCAATACGAATGGAATGTTATGCCTTTCGGTTTAAAAAATGCACCTTCAGAATTTCAAAAGGTTACGAATGAAATTTTCAATCCTTTTACAAAATTCATCATAGTCTACATAAATGATGTTTTAATGTTTTCAGAATCAATTGAACAATACTTTAAACATGTCAAAATCTTTGTAGATGTTGCTAGGTTCAATGGCTTAGCAGTTTCTAAAACCAAAATTAGTCTCTTTCAGACAAAAATTTGGTTTCTTGGTCATCATATATACTAAGGAACTATTGTTCCAATTGATCGTGCAATTTAGTTTGCCGATAAATTTTTGGACCAAATTCTGGACAAAACTCAACTTCAAAGATTTTTAGGTTGTTTGAACTACGTAGGTGATTTCATTCCTGACCTAAACAATATCATTAAGCCTCTTCATGAGCATCTTAAGAAAACTCCTCCTCCACGGACTGATGATCACACTAATGTGGTTATCAAAATCAAATCCTTGGTCAAAAATCTTCCATGCTTGTATCTCCCAAATCCACAAGCATTCAAAATTGTTGAAACTGATGCCTCTGACATAGGTTGTGGTGGCATTCTTAAACAAAAAATTGATGGTAAAGAGCATTGCATTGCATTTACTTCAAAACATTGGAATGGAGCTCAACAGAACTATTCCACAATCAAAAAAGAAATTTTAGCAATTGTTTTGTGCATAAACAAGTTTCAAAGTGATTTGCTAAATCAAAAGTTTTTAACCAGAGTTGATTGCAAAGCTGCAAAAGATGTTTTACAAAAAGATGTTAAAAATTTAGCATCAACACAAATTTTTGCCCATTGGCAAGTAATTTTAAATGTCTTTGATTTTGAAATTGATTTTATCAAAGGTACTTCAAATTCTCTCCCAGACTTTCTAACTAGAGAGTTATTGAGGGGAAATAAGGTGACAAAAAATGAGTGACAAAGAGAAGAAAAAGAAAAAGGGCAAAGCCCAACTCAAAATTGATCCAGAAAGGATCGCAAAAGAAGAAGCAAAGCAGCTTAAGGTTGCAATTGAACTATCAAAAGGGTCATTGACCCAAGGATCATCGATCCACCAAAAAGGATCCTCTTCAAGGTCCAAAATTTATGAACAACCCATTTAAAAAACTTCTGGAACTATAATGGATCCTTCACATTATAAGTTTCCAATTGAAACACTCTTAGCCTTACAGGCTAACCAAAATTTGGCCAAATTGTCAACCAAAAGTTGGGCTGATATAGTCGAAGAAGAAGATTCTAAGGCTCTCACCCCATTTAACTTAGACCCTGAGGCTCTTGCCCTAGCCATCAAAAAATCTTCCCAAGAGGTCACTAAGGTTAGTTCATCAAAAGATGTAGCCTTATACTCTCAACCAACACAAACCACATTTGTGTTAAAACCAGAAAAGGTCTTAAACCTTTTCCACACAGAACCAGGATTCTGTGACAAAAATCCCATGCCTTGGCAACAAAAATATTTCCAAAAGGATTTTTCTTTAAACGAAGATCTTTGGAGAAAACTCAAAAATTTTATGTATTCTTGTAGATACTGAATCTACAAAAATAAGACATTTTCCAGATCGTAACCATCCTAATGATAAAAGTATCCAAGGATATTCAACATTCAGGATATCAAAATTTTTATTACCTCAAGATTGGGGGCAAGATCTGAATAAAAGAAAAAAAAGTATCTATCAAAGACATAAATCCAATTGGTTTCAATTGCTGGGACTATTTGGATGCATGGTGGTGTACCTTTTGGTACCAAAACCCAAATTTTAGTCATACTTGGCTTTTCATGTTTACGTAATGCACAAAATACCAATTTCCATTGTGGTTTAATCAATGATAGGATTATTTTGGTCCTATCCAGGAAATTTTACCAACCACAGCAAAAATTGAGTTCGACTATTTCAAAAGTCGAATCAATCTCAGTGAAGATCCTTTCCCAGCATATCTTCATTATTTTTCAAAATTTGGTTTAGCCTGGGTATTTAAATGGAGCTTTAAATATGGCCCCTCAAAATATCAGAACTTGTTCCCCATGCTTCAAAGGACTTCTTCAGTCAAATGGTGGGCAAAGTTGCTAAATATTAAAAATGTGTCTGAAACAAATATTAAGAAATGGTTTAGGCAAAACCCCAAATTCCTTATGGCGGTAGATCACGAGTCCAGTGTATTCCTCTAAACCCAAGAAACCCAAAGTAGCATATCGGCCCAATCATCAGATGGGTCAGAAGCTGAAGATCCGGCCCAATACTTTGGCCATGATTTGGATGATGAGATCATTAACCTCGGTGAAGATTGATTCCAATACTTTAAGTAATATGGAAGTAAGGATTTGAAATTGAGATTGACCCTATGTCCTTGATTTGGTTATAGGGTTGGATATTCGCTCAGATTGTGAGTAGTCGATACTGGAGCATACGTGGAAAGAATAAGGGTAGGGAACATATCTCTCCTGCATGTATTTGATATTTGTGTTAGTGTGTTGGTGCATGTCTTACCTTTGCATGATTATGTGTAATTTGAAGCTATGTTTCAATTTATGCTATGGCCATCAGTATGTTGTTTGAAGTATTGAGCTTACAAATTTGTCATTGTATGAACATGAGTTATGTGATGCAAGCATGTCATGTATTAAACATTTATCGTACATGCATTTGATATTGTTTTCCTACTGAGATTCTCTTGAATCTCAGCCTCCTCTACTAACCTTTCAGATAGGGTAGTGGATCGAGGATGGAGCATGCAACCAAGGGCGGCAAAGACTCCTTCGAGTTGTCAATTTGGTAGTTGGTTATCATTATGTATATTTGGATATGTACATGTTTCATATGTATATGTGGTTATTTAGGATGAGTATTTGGATATGTATTTAAGATGACTTTGAGTAATCCCCGTTTGAGAAATTGTAAAGGGCGAATGTGCCCTATGAATCCTATGTAAAGTTATGAACCCAGAAGTTGCCGGGATGATATTGTTATGCACTCTGATATTTGTATAAATGTGATATTTCATGTGACGTAATCATATTCAAAATGTGAATATAAGACCAGGTGTATTAGATTTTGAAACATATTTGAGAAAACCCTATCTCAAGGATGGGATTGTAAATGAGTTTTGATTATTATTGGTCTCTATTTCATTTTAATCATGTATTTCAGATATAATTATGGAGGGGGTTACATAGTCTCTAATTCAACATAATTATGTATTTTTGAATGTAAATATCGGCCTTAATATGAAGGGGTTTACTATAGTATAAGAGAAAGCGTCACCACTTTGTTCTTTCTGGGTGTGCTTTGGCACAGGTGATCACGTTCAAGGAAAATATACAATCCTATCATTCAAAATCAAGGACAAAATGTTATTCCCTTTTCCAATTTGTTAACTTTAAAACACTTAAGGTTGGTTGTCATTTGAGTCCCTTAGGTGGCTATGATAAGATCAACGAAAGCCTAAAAGGTTTGGGAAGAATCACATCAAAACCACTTTCAAAAGTTCCAAGAAGCTAATTTTTGGGAGTTGGCTACAACCAAGAAATTCCTTGGCTGCAGCCAAAAACAGGGCAGAAGTTTCTAGGCTGTAGCCAGAGGACTGTCCAGAACCTTTTTGGCTGCGGCCATAAAAAATCATGTTTCCTGGCTGAACTTCCAAAAATCATAACTAATTCTCAAAAAATCAAAATAAAGTGATCCCAAGTCCTATAGAAATCTATTGAAGTCCTCTACACAGGAAAAATATGAATCAATGCTGTTCAGAACCATAAAAATACAAAATGACATGAAATCCTATACTACTCCAAAATAGCTTCCAGTTTCAACCCCAAACTTTAGAAAATCATCACTCCCAGCTCACAAATCAAAATAACATGAATTGTATGTCCACTTTGAAGCTTGGCATGTGAAATTTAAGAATGAAAATTTTTTGAATTTTTAGACACCATTTGCTCATTCAAAATGACCATGTAACCCAACTGCCTAGTACAGATTTCAATGGAAAGAATTTCAACTTTTCAACTAATGTATCCAATGGCTCCAAAATCAACAACCAAACCTATTCCCATACAAATTTTCACAAGGGACCCATTGGAAACACCAAAACAACACATTCACATCACATTGACATATTCCACATTGGCCACAATATATCAACTCAATAGCACCACACAAGTCTCAACATTGAAATCCTTCCATTCCAAGTTTCAAACCAATTCCATTGTTCCAATGACACAATGTGACACCAAATCCACCACAATACACTAGGCAATTAATTCATTCCAAAATCACACTAAAATCAAGGAAAAATTCACAAATTCCAAAACTCCTCCAATGATCACAATACATAAGTCAAAATACAACTATTACTCACCTCTTCCTCTTTCCAAAGCTAGCTCCTTAATTCATCCACTTTCAAATTTCTTCAAGCACTCAAACACCTTCTTTCAAAAATATAAAACCATAGAGATGAAGCTCTCATCACCATGAACAATATTATAGAAGAGCATTTGAGCTAAGGAGGTCATCAAACAAGCCAAAATCTCACCTTTTCCTTTCTCTTTCCTCTTTAGTCTTGAACAAAAATGGTAGCTGAAGTGAGAGAGAGAGAGAGAGAGAGAGATGATGAAATAAGATCATTTTTTTTACCTTTAATTGCTTCTTGGCTGACCTAAGTGGGAGAGGGAAGAGAAAAAGCAAATTTGACACTATGGCTCACATGTTGACAAATGTCATGATCTCAAACCTCCTCCCAACTCTCTCCATGCACAAGCAAACATGGGATGATTCCCTCTATAACACTTAGGTAATTGTCACACTTCTTGATCTTTATGTTACTAATGAGTTCCCTCTTCGGTTGCTGACTAATTGATCGGTAACATTTCTTTTTCCTACTTCGCCCTGATGTAATATCCCAAAATATGATTAAGGACTAAATGTACAGAATAAATGGTGAGATTAATGATAGAAATACCCATAAAAAAGGACATAAAAGTCAAATAATCATGTGATTTTAGGCAATTAAATTATATTGTTTAAAGAAATGGATGATGATATTTCAAGAGGCTCATTAGCTCTCCCAAGAGCCAACATGTCATCCAAAAAGGGAAGAAAAAGGGGAAATAAATACTTGGTCCAAATATGTCAAAAGATGAAGCAAACATGTGTTAAATTGGCAATTGAAATAATATTGATTAAGAAGGTGTAAGAGGATATATTTGAGAGCTCATTATCCTCTTCCAAGAAGCTATTTTCGTATATCATGAGGCATGAAAGAGAAACAATTAGATGACCAAGTAAATATGAAGACTTGGTCAAAAATATCATGCTAAGTCTTTTATCACTCTTCCTCTTCTTCATTTTGGTCAAGAAAATGCTAAGAGAGATAGAGTAAGCATTTAATCAATATACTCCCTCACCGTTTGCTCATTTGGTATGTTGGGATAAAGGAAGAAGTAGGAAGTTGGTCAAAGGCATACCAAAATGAAAAAGAAGATATAAGTCAAACAAACCCCTCTCTCTTTGTCAATAATTACGGCTATGAAGAAGTAAGAAGAGTGAATGGATTAAGGCTATTAATTCTTTATCAAATATGTAAGGAAAATTCAGCCAAGTGAGGAAGAGGTAGGAAAGAGAACAAAACAAACCAAACATATTAGAAATTACCATAGGATTTCACCAAGAAATAACACATATGAACCACATATTTTCCTCTCTTTTTTATCCAACTTTCAATCAGGGTTTTAAGTGATAAGGGAAGGGAAAAAACTGATTATTATTCATTCTCTCTCTCTCTCATTCTCCAAGTCTGCCAGTTGAAGCATGAAAAGAGCAAGTGAAGAAACAAGTTTTAGGTAAGGGTTTCATCTTGAATTTTCACCTCCTTAACCTCATATATGGCTCAAGTGTCCTTCAAAAACATTGTTCCTCTTAATGAGAGCTTCATTTCTATGGTTTTATAATTTTAAGGGTAGGTGTTTTGAGCCATCATCCAAGAACAAAAGCTGAAAAACCAAAGAAAGGTGCTAAGGGAAGCAAGAGGTGAGTATTGGCTTCAATTTGAGCTATTGGTTGTGTAGGTTGAAAGAGTATCTTGACATATATTATTCTACCCTGATTTTGTCCAAGTTAGGGTTTGGAGAAGTCATGGTATTTTGGTTATGTATTTGGTGTTTTATGATTATTAGAAACCATATGACACAAGTTTGATGCTCAATTTGGGAGTTTGGTAATTTCTGGAATTTTGTTTATTTTCTTGCCAAAATAGGACATGAGGAATTAGAGAGAATTTTTTCATTTTGATGTTATCATTGTATTCTACACTAAATATTGTGCAGGTATAGCCCCGGGTTATGAATTTTGGGTCATTGAAACTCGAAATGCAAAACTATATTTTCTACTGAGCAGGATTCCAGCAAGGTACCCTGATTGTGTGGTGTTTTTGGATAACCAAATGATCTCTAAAAATTTTGAAACTTTCCATTTAAATAGTAGGCATATAAAGATTTAATTTGATAGGTCATTTGCATCATTTTGATTTGTATACTGGGAGTTATGAATTTTTGAAGTTAGGTCATGAAAACTGGGTTGAATTCTGATAGTGTGCAATAAATGAAAATTCTGGGAATGTTGTGTATCCAACTAGCTGTGGGTGATATTTTTCATTGAAAATAGACTAAATAAAGGTCACATAGTCTTTGGAATCACCTCATTTCAATTTTTATAGATTTAGTTATGATTTTTCAAATTTGATGAAAAATTCTGGCTGATTTGGTCCCTTATGCGAAAATTGAAGATGTAATGGCATATTGTTGAACTCTAAGGTTAGAAATTAGTCTTTTGGGTTAATTGACCACTTTAGCTCCTTAGTTGACTCGATTAAATGACCATAGTGATAACCAACCCAAGTAGTATGAGTTATTAAAGAATTGGAATAGGTAATAACTAGGCGCCCTTGATTATGATTTATAGGATTCGACATTTGCCTTGTACATAAGAAACTGGTGTCCGAGCAGGAACAGAAAGAACAAGGTAGTGATCCTCTCTCTTATATTATGTATGATGCATTGTATGCATGTCTTATTATTGAAACATGCTGTTGTGAAACATGTCGTTGTAAAATATGATGTTGTGAAATACCTCATTGAGAAACATGCCAAAAGCGTTTGTTTATCAACAATTACATTCACTTTTGAAGTCATTAGCCCTTAATCACATTTTAGGGTATTACATCTTCTCATTACCATGCAATACAATCTTCAAATCTCCATGCTCCTCACTCTTGAAAGTGCCATATACAATTGTCCAGTGTAAAAATAGGCTTTGGTAAATATATACCCACAAATCATAATGATTGCCCCTGGCTTTTGTTGATAGTGTGGCAAATGAAATCGATATAGGGAACTGCCTCCTTCTCATTTGAACAGGAAAGTGACTATCCGATAGATTCATGTCCCTCCCATAAATCATAACTTTTTGACTTGATTTTGATCCATTCAATGTTAGTGCCTCCAACATAGATTGACCAGGTTGCGTTACACGCAAATGCTATAGCCTGATTAATATTCCTTAGCAACATAATAGGCGTCCCAACCTTAAGAGAGATCTTATGCATTGGTAAACCCAAGTAATTAATGGTATTCAAAATTTAGGTATATACAAATCTTCAACTCCATCATGATCTTGACATGTTTTGCAAACTGTCTCATAGCTAAAATTGTCAACTAACTCATCAGGCAACAATGAACACATATACTCGTTCACCTTTTTCACAACTTCAATCATGGGAGCAAGTATAGCCCTACCATTGAAATAATCAGTGTTTCCAAGATTAGCAAGCATATTTGGATAAGTAGAAGATGCAATTGCATGTATATAATCTGAGTAATCACAAATCAACAACTTCTTAGGGATTTCAATTTCTATTATACCTTCATGTGGCAACCTTAGCTTCCCAACACCAACACCTAAAAGCTACTGACAAAACCTTCTCAATTCATCAAGGTGTTCCTTTGCCAATGATGAAGACAAACATATATTTGTGTCAACTAAATATTTTTTAGTAATCCCATAGAAATGATGAACTAATACAGGTATTGACAATGTCTGCCCTCATTTCTTTGGGTATGATAGGAAGTATTTGACCCACCAATTGGAAAATTGCATTGCATAACATCCTTCAAACTACAATCAAAGGCTTCAATGCAATGCCGCTAAACTAGAGACACTTCATCCTAGATAATCAATTTTGTACTTTGTAATAAATTTACTAATGGTGAATTTTGCTTGAAGTTGCAAATAGATTCATCTGTAACCTAAATGGGAATCACAAACCTCAAGTGAGTAGTTCAACCAGATGGTAACAAAGTACTTGTAATCCTGTTAAAAGTGATGACAAGAACTATGCCTCCCCTTGCACAAAGAGTCTATATCAATGCATTCCATAGGAATTTCTTGCCTATTCCTCCATAGCCATGTACAAAGTAAAATGCTTCTAATACAGAAGACAGTGAAGCTAACACAACAAAAACTTCCTTTTGCTCCGCATTAAGTAAAGAGACAAGTCTCCTTGATTCCTCTAGTAAAGAACAATGGTCATAACTTAGCTCTTGTAGAATGATATTATTCGAAACATCACATGAAGTTGATGAAGGTGGATAAGAAAGTAAAGGATAGTTTGCAGACTCTTCCCATTTTCTTTAAGTAACATGTCAATCTCCCATAAGGTGGCATGCTCTTTCTCTGTATTTGTTATTGAGACATATGTACAATATATATAAAGGTAAATAAACAATATACATGCAATAACTTAAAATCCATTCACAATATTACTTATGTTAAAGAATCATAAAAGACGTATAATACAATTACATTCAGAACAAAAATTCATGAAAAACTTTCTTTTTGATAAAGGATTGCTTCAAGGAATTATAGTCAGCCTTCATACAAAATTTTTAAAGTCTCCTTCCACAAAAAGTTTGGACGGCTCAAGTAGGAACATAAAAGCATGGTGACAAACATCCTTCGTAATGCCACCCTAGACGCCCAAACAGAAGCCTCTTTTATGGCTCAAATATACTCATTATCATTATCTAGCAATCCCATTGCATAACATGCATCCCTAAAAGGGAGATGCACAACACTATTAATTGTTCTAATGTCCTCAAAAGATTTAAGGTCTCTAACCTTATTGATACTTATCCGAATGAAATACAACTCCCTAGATAAAGATGTTGTATGAGTTAGCCTGCTAATAACAAACCATTTCTCCATGCGTTTCCAAGTTCCTTTACTATATTGATAAACATAGTGTTATGGTAACTCAAAATATGTAAGTATCTTGATAAATTTGTCAACATCATTCTTCTTTATCCATACAAGAAACATTGACTCACATACTCTTTGCTTGCCAGCAATTCTCCCATATCATATGGTGTATGTCAAAAGAAAGATATGTCATGCAGCTTCACATGCAAAAATGTCCTTGAAATTGTAATACTATTGAATCTCATCAAATAACTTTTCATAACTATCACCATTAGCAGTATCATACATTGAAGCAACAATCGTATCATTTTCCTTGCTTATATACTTGAATCAGTATTTAATTGCAGTCTAGTAATTACACTTCTCAACATTTATATGGGCCTAAAATATGGACAACAATGCAGAGTTATATGAGACAACAAATCTATTCTATAAATGGGACACCTTTTAATTTGTATTGTTCTACTATCATCCCCTCTTTTATATGTTGGATAACCATCCTCATCAACCCTTATAGAGCCAACAAATTTCTTGGGAAAATACTTAGTATACTTTCCATCTTTCATGCAAGGAGCTTTAGGCTTCAAGTGACCAGAGGGACCATGTATCATAAATCTCTAAACAAGATCATACAAATTAAGAGAAGATAGTCTATCAGGTATCTCTGCATAAATGATCTTGTCTACATCGAAAGGATCTTTGAACCACTCACAATCATCAACCCACAAAAGAATATGTACATGAAGAAGCCCGTTTTTGAAACTATAGTGTAAACATCTACAAGCATATTAGAATTAGTCAAACAAAAATGTCAAAGTAAAAACTAAATTAAAAAAGAAAAGTGAACACTCTGATGCGCTCCGCAAGTATATGGGTCGTGCCAAGTAATAAAGTGATAAGTAGAGTATCGTCCCACGAGGAATCAATCAATTAATTTTTAAATATTAAAATCTCAATTTCTTTTAAGTTAAACGAATCTATTTATGAGTAAATTTAAAGGAAATTAATTAAAGAAAATTATCAATATCAAACACAACCTAGAGTCACTAATCCCTCACTAGCTCACCAAATCTCAAATCCATTACTTAGTTAATCTCAAATGTTAATTTTGTTAATCTCGAGTATAAATAGTTATAAGAACCTGTCGGTTCACTCACAATTCTCTCTTAAGTGTAATTGTTATGTCTAACCAAATGACTCAAAAGGCAAGATAATTCAAACACACTCTTCAACGATTATATGGGGCTATTAGGTATATGTCTATCCTAATCGCAAATTAAATAATAATTTAATCCCATATTACTTAATCTCAGAGCCTAATTAAAATCCCCTCTTTTACATCTAATGGTAAATTCTAATACTCAAATTTACATCTAATGGTGGCCAATCATCAAACGGACATAATAAAACAAGATTAAGTAACCAAAATTAACATAAATCATAACTAAATAATCATAGAAATAAAATGTAGTTCACTAGTGAGTTCATAGTTTCCCTAGGTCTAAAAAGAAAATTAGCCACATGTAACCCCCCCTGCCGTAATTAATATCCGGGTTATGCAATTAACGTGAAATAGAGACCAATGAGACAAAACATCATTTATAAACCCATCCACCAGACGGGGTTTTCACAATTACATTTCGAAATCATTTAAAACACGGTCTCCTATTTACACTCCGAATATAATTACTATGCGAAGATAAATTACATTTATACAATTATCAGAGTACGCAATATAAATTCCCGACAATTCCGGGATCATATCTTCGCTTAATACTCATAAGGCATAATAGCCCATACAACTCATTCAATAGGGATTACACAAATCTCTTTCGAATACATACTCCAAATATTGGTCCAAACATACACATACCTAATCCCAATTACGTCTTGATAACCAACTAATAAGCTCTCACCCAGAAACGAGTCCTCTTCGTCCTTGGATGCTTGCTTCATCCTCAATCTTCCTTCCCTGTCTAAAATGTTGATAGGGGAGGGGTGAGATTCTGGGGATCTCAGTAGGAAACAGATACCAATATGCATGCAAGATAAGTATTTAATGCATGACATGCTTGCATCACAATAACACATGTTCACATAATGATATATCCGCATGCTCAATGTTCACACAACATACTCATGGCCATAGTATAAATAGAACAGAGCTACAATCATTCTCATATGTCTCACATAATCACGCAAAGCAATAACATGCATCAATACACAAATACAATTATCAATACATGCAGAAGAGGTAAGTTCCCTACCCTCTTTCCACGTAAGCTCCAGATCCGGCTGCTCACGCTCAGGAAATCATCAAATCCTATAACCAAGATCAAGGACATAGGATTAATCCCTTTTCCAATTCTTTAACTTTTAGACATTCGAGTTGGTTATCATTATTGCCCTTTAAGTGCCCTCAAACACCTCAATCCATAGCTCTAAAGGGTTGGAAGACTATCCCCAAAGATCCCCTTTTGAACACTCAAACTTGATATTTTTCACTGCCTCACTCGAGCACAGAAGCTCTCACTCGAGCACAAGTACGGACATCACTCGAGCACAAATGCTCTCATTCGAGCATTGGTACGGACAACACCCGAGCACAAGAGAAAGTGAGACAGAAAGCACATGCCCGAGAGCACAACCCTCACCTGAGGCACAAGCTCACTCGAGCACAGATCCTCACTCGAGCATAAGGCCAAAAGCCTCACTCGAGCACCCGCGAGAGAAATCCAGGAAGTGAGGACCCGAGAGCCCCCAACGCTCTCCCAGCACTGGATCACTCGAGCACACCACTCTCACCCGCGAGCACACCACTCTCACCCGCAAGCACACCCGCGAGCATACACCTCTCACCCGCAAGCACACACGGCTCACTCGAGCAGATGCCCCCCACCCGCGAGTGAGAAGGCACACTTCTTGCACCTTGCCCGCGAGTGAAGACCAGAAAGCAACCCTTCACTCTGGACTCCCACTATCACTCGAGCAGACCATGCTCACTCGAGCATGTTCTTCGCTCACTCGAGCACAAAGCGATGTGCTCGAGCAGCGCTCATGAACACCCAGGCGCACTCGCAGCAAAACCAGGGAAAACTCACATATCACTCGAGCAGGATCTCCCTCACTCGAGCAATGTTCCTTCCTCACTCGAGCACACCCATGTCTGCTCGAGTGAATCTATCAGATTCCAGGAAAACGCAGCAAACATACCACATTCTCCTAACTCTTGCCCAATTGATCCAAATGGACCCAAAACCTCTACCAAAGCTACTCCCACACAAAATCACTCACTGAATTCAATGGAATCAACAGAATTACCCAATTCCCATTCCATTAACATGCTTTGGTCTAGGGCATCATAATCATCATTTTCCAAAATCACTAACCTTACACATTTCAATCCCAAATCCATTCTATCTATTCAAAACTCATACCAATATACCATTTCTATAACCATAACATGCCAAACTACCCATTACCCATATTTTCACAATTAGGGCAATAATTCCAGAAATTCCCAACTTAATCATTTGGCAATGAAACATAGATAGAAGGATTGGTTTCACATACCTTATCAACTTTCTCAAAGGCACTCTTTGATTCTCCACACTTCATATTTTCGTGATCTTCAAATCGCCACCAATGGAGAAACTACAACCACCACAATGAAGTTCTCAACTCAAGGATTAACATTAGAGAAGAGAGTTTGAACTAAAGGGGCCATTTGCTTACCTCAAAAACCAAATTCTTCTTTCTCTCTCCCTAGCATATTCAGCGAAAATGGAGGAAGGAAGAGAAGAGAGAGAAACCGAGAGAGAGAGAAGAGAGGAGATGGAGATGATGATGATGTGTCACACATCACTTATCCCACATCCAAGGGTCCACACTTTGCCACTTGTCACCATCTCACTTCAACTCTCATGGGCTCACATGCACACACATACACATGATTATGCCCCTTACTCAACTACACAAATCAATCCTAGCCATTGATCTTGAAGCTACCAATGAGTTTCCTCCTCGATAACCGATCAACTGGTCAGTAACTTTACTGTTTTGCCCCTGATTATGAAAATTCAATTGGAATTACCATCAACTCATTTTCATATTTCTTAATCACAATTTGGACTCTTGCTAAACCAGGGCTTAGCAGTCCACTAATCTCAGGCTTAATCTCAATAATTATCATTAGTCCTTAATCGAAAATCGGGGTGTTACACCACACATGGCTAGAATAAAATCCATAATGAAATAAAGAAATTCATATTTAAAGAATAAAGAAAAAGAATAAGAGAGAGAGAAAATCTGTGAAAGACTCCCTCTATTTCTCTTGATCTCTGCTCGACTTCTGCTCCCTTCTGTTCTGCCCTGATCTGTTGCTCGCTCTCTCTTATATAACATATGCAGTGGCTGGTGCAGTACCACTTCTTATCCAATTCTTTATCTAAATCTTTTTTTTCTTTTCGCTTCAAAAAGATATCATCTATGTTTCTGAAATCTATAGCTCACAATATTTGTTATGGGGTCCACACCTTTTATCCTTTGATTAAATTGCAGCTCCACGCCTCTTATCTCTTTTCAATACAATATATATATATATATATATCTTTATCGATGTTTGCTTCAGCTCCCTTTGCAGCGATATTTTAATTTGATTCTTTTTTTTTTAATATCTCTCTTCATATAATATCTCCTATATGATAAAATAGGATATGAATATATTTTATGTTAAAATTTCCTTTTATCCTGAACTTAATTAAAAGATAGAAAATATATAAAAGATAATTAAATAGGTATAAAATATTAATAAATTTAATAAATTATATTATAAAATCTATACCTATTTAATTATAAAATATACATTTATCAAATTCCCCCACACTTGAACATTTGCTTGTCCTCAAGCAAAAAAAAGAAAAACCATTATTTGAATAAAAAGTACATTACTTATGAAATTCCTAAATAGAGAACAACACACCACCATACTTAAATCATGCTATCAAATTCTATTCAGTTTAATGTTTTATAAGAATGTGTCACTAAGCCAACAGCCTTAAGCAATTGTAATAATCTCTTAACATCCCATGATCAAAGGATCAGCAAGTAATAAGTGCAACAATAAGATTAGTAAAGGAATATTATGCTACTAAACTCATCCAGAAAAATTCAAATGCCCCACTTAACCAAGCTTTTCATTTAATTTATTAAGGATCCTCAGGTAGAAAATTACCTTTTCTTTTCTTTTCTTTTTTTTTCATCATCTTGAGCTATTATAGGTCCCCTTTTGACGCGACCCTGCATATGGGTGATGCAGCATCGGTTACTCAGTTACTCCAACAGATTTCTCAAGAGGCTTTTAGCCCAACTCATAGCCCTATTTGACTTAACTGTTTGACGCGAGTACCAACATTGGTGATGAAGTGCCCCCGGTTACTAAGTTAGGTCTAGAGAAGCCATTGGAGTTGTGTTTCTTATTCTTTGCTTGTTTTTTTTTAATTTTTTTTCTTATTTTTTTCACTTGAGTCATGTCCTTAAACAAAATCTTACTTAGTCAGCAAAGGTCATCATCTAATTTCCTAAAGAAATCAGGTAGCAAAATATTCATAAACTAATAATTTGTTGATCATATTACAAACTATTCCTTATTCTCATAGTCCATCTCAAGATTTATACAAAAAAAATCAAGGCTCAGAGGCTTACTTGAAACATTCTTTTCTATTTTAATAATTTTTAATAGCACTCTTTAAGATGGGGAAGGTTCAAAGTTAAGGTTAATCCTAAGTAATGCAAAAATTTCAATTTTTACCAAGAAAAATTCTTTTCAATTGCATAAGGACAAGCACAAAAAAAATCATATATCCCTCCCCCACACTTAAATCAAACATTGCCCTCAATGTTGCAAAAATTAATAAAGAGAGAAAGAAACTAGTACTCCCCTGGTTTAGGTCTCTGATTCTGATATGAAGCTCTTTATCAAGTAGCATCCATGATGTTTCAACTTTTGCGAGAGAGGAAAGAGTGCACAAGCAAGAATTTACAGCCACAAGAGAAGCGATCATCTTTAAACCTGAAAAAATGAAAGAAAGAAAAAAAATGGAAAAATATTAAATGGAAACCAAACCATTGGGTTGCCTCCCAACAAGCGCTTGTTTTATAGTCCTCAGCCTGACTATATCCTCCATCTATGGGGATAATGACAAGTGGTGAACCGTTTTCTGTCGATCCACTTACCCACCGTGATAATGCTTCAATGTTTGCCCATTCACTTTAAAACAGTCTCCTGTTTGCTCATCTTTAACTTCAACCGAGCCTTTTGATGATACAGAAACCACCCTAAAAGGACCAGACCACCTTGACTTAAGTTTCCCTGGAAATGACTGAAGTCTTGAGTTGAAGAGAAGCACCAATTGCCCTGGCTCGAAAGAGCGCTTCAAGATGTGGTTGTCATGCCATTTATTTGTCCTTTCTTTATATAATCTTGCACTCTCATATGCTTGAAGTCTTAATTCTTCCAACTCATTTAATTGAAGCAATCTTTTTGCTCCAGCTTGCTTGTGATCTATATTCAACTTCTTGATTGCCCACCAAGCTTTATATCCTAATTCAAGTGGTAAATGACATGCTTTTCCAAAAACCAAATGATAAGGGGACACGCCAATTGGAGTACAAAAAACTGTCTGATAAGCCCATAAAGTATCTTCAATCTTATCGGACTAATCTTTTATAGTTAGACCCACAGTCTTCTCTAGAATCCTTTTAATCTCTCTATTAGTCAGCTCACATAGGTCATTAGTTTGTGGATGGTATGCCAATGACATCCGGTGGTGCACTCCATATTTTGTCAAGAGGGCCTTGAAATTCTTGTTGTTGAAGTGGGTACCTCCATCGGTAATTATGGCTCTGGGAGTGCCAAATCTTGTGAATATATACTTCTTCAAGAAACGAATAACTGTGTTGGCATTATTATCTTGACAAGCAATAGCTTCAGCCTATTTACTTACATATTCCATAGCAACAAGAATGTACTTGTTTCCTTTTGAAAAAGGAAAAGGACCCATGAAATCCATCCCCCATATATCAAATAACTCTACCTCAAGTATTCCAGATTGGGGCATTTCATGTCTCCTAGAAATATTACCTGTTCTTTGACATCTATCACACTGGAAACAAATTGGTGAGCATCTTTAAATAAAGAAGGCCAATAAAAACCAGATTCAAGTACTTTAGATGCAGTCCTTTGCCCCCCATAATGTCCCCCATATGCATATGCATGACATGTATTCAAAATGGCCTCTTGTTCAACCTTAGGTACACACTTTCTAATAATCGAATCAGCACATCTCTTAAAGAGAAATGGCTCTTCCTAGATATAGTAAGCAACATCATGCAAAAACTTCTTTTTTTGGTATAAATTCAAATCAGGGGGTAAAACTTTACACACAAGATAGTTCACAATATCAGCATACCATGGCAAACCATAACTATTAACAGCAAACAATTGTTCATCAGGGAAACTTTCTTTAATCAATGAATTATTCACGCAATTAGAAGTGTTCACAATCCTAGACAAATGATCAGCAACTTGATTTTCAGTTCCTTTCCTATCAACTATATGCACATCAAATTCCTGTAGCAATAAAACCCATCTAAACAATCTAGGTTTGGACTCTTTCTTCCCTAATAAATATTTAATGGCAGCATGATCAGTGTGAACTATAATCTTAGCACCCATCAAATACACTCTAAATTTTTCAAAAGCAAACACTATAGCAAGCATTTCTTTTTCAGTAGTTGAGTAATTTACCTGAGCTGCCACAAGGGTTTTGCTTGCATAATAGATGGGATGGAAGATCTTGTCACGCTTTTGTCCTAACACAGCTCCAACAGCATAGTCACTTGCATCACACATTACTTCAAAAGGGAGTGACCAATCAGGAGCTATAATGATAGGGGCTGAAATCAACCTTCTCTTTAGTTCTTCAAAAGCCTTCATACACTCTTCAGTGAAGTGGAAAGGAGTGTCTTTCTCAAGGAGTTGTGAAAGTGGCTTTGAAATCTTGGAAAAATCTTTAATGAATCGACGATAGAATCCAGCGTGACCCAAGAAGCTTCTCACAGCTTTGACAGTAGAAGGAGGAGGAAGCTGCTCAATCACAGAAGTCTTAGCTCTATCAACCTCCAAGCCATTTTTAGAGACTTTGTGTTCTAGAACTATTCCTTCAGTTACTATAAAATGACACTTCTCCCAATTAAGAACTAAATTTGTCTCCTCACATCTCTTCAACACTTTATCTAGATTTATCAAGCATTCTTCGTACGAGTTACCAAATACTGAGACATCCATAAAAATTTCCATTATTTCTTCTATCATATCAGAGAATATACTCATCATGCATCTCTGGAAGGTGGCAGGAGCATTGCACAAACCAAACGGCATTCTTCTAAAGGCAAAAGTGCCATAAGGACATGTGAATGTTGTTTTCTCTTGATCTTCGGGAGCAACAACAATTTGATTATACCCTGAATATCCATATAAGAAGCAGAAGAATTCTTTACCTACTAATCGGTCTAACTTCTGGTCAATAAAAGGAAGTGGGAAATGATCTTTCCTTGTGGCAACATTCAGCTTTCTATAATCCATGCAAACACGCCAACCAGTAATTGTACAAGTGGGGATGAGTTCATCTTGCTCATTAGCAATCACTGTCATTCCTCCCTTCTTCAGAACATACTGCACCGGGCTAACCCATGAGCTATCAGAGATGGGGTAAATGATCCCAGCATCTAACCACTTGATGACTTCCTTCTTGACCACTTCTTTCATCATAGGGTTTAGTCATCTCTGATTTTGAATAGATTTCCTATGATCATCCTCCAAGAGTATCATATGCATCACAATTGAAGGACTTATACCTTTAATGTCAGCAATTGTCCAACCCAAAGCTCTTTTATGATCTTGAAGAACTTGCAGCAACCTTTCTTTTTGATATTTAGATAGAGAAGAAGATATGATAATAGGAAATGTCTCAGATTCACCCAAGAATACATACTCTAGATGTGACGGTAAGGGCTTAAGATCCAGGATTGGTGCTTGGTCCATGGATAGCTTTAACGTAGTTTGCCTTGATTCCATTTCTAGCAACTCAAATTGTTTTGATGGCTTAAGGTAACAAGGAGAGGCTTCAAGTAACTTCTTACATTCAACTGTCTTCCCTTTCTCAACTTTATCAATCCCAAGTAACACAGCTTTTAATGGTTCTTTTATAGCACAAAACTCCAAAGTTTCTTGAATTACATTATCAAGTATGTCAACCCTGAAGCAATCTAGAATGTCTCTAGGATACCTCAATACTTTGTTCATATTGAATATAACTTCTTCATTATTCACCCTCAACTTGATTTCTCCTTTTTCTACGTCAATCAGAGTTCGAGCTGTAGCAAGAAAAGGTCTACCCACGATAAGTGGTAGATCTCTATCTTCATCACAATCTAGAACAATAAAGTCAGTAGGGAAAATAAACTTATCAACTTTAACCAAAACATCTTCAATGATACCCTTTGGATAAGCTAAACTTCGATCAGTTAGCTGTAGTGTCACAGAAGTTGGGTGAGCTTCTCCCAGCTGTAATTTTCTGAATACAGATAGAGGCATCAAATTAACACTTGATCCTAGATCACATAATGCTCCTCCTTGAAACTTTTCTCCAATTATGCAAGGTATTGAAAAGCTACCAGGATCTTTCTGTTTAAGTAGTAGCTTGTTGAGAAGAACAGCGCTACATTCTTCAGTAAGGGTTACAGTTTCATAATCACCAAACCTCCTCTTTTTACTCAACATCTCTTTTAGAAACTTCCCATATTGAGGCATCTACTCTAAAACTTCAAGGAAAGGGATATTGATATGTAGTTGCTTGAAAATCCCCAGGAACTTCTTATATTGCTCATCCACAGCTTTCTTCTGGAATCTTTGAGGAAATGGTAAAGGTGGCACCCATTTGAGATTCTCATTAGTTGCCTTCTTCTTCTCTTCATCCTTCTTAGACATGCTATTTACTTTGTCCTCTTTGGCTTCCCCATCCATCTTTTGTGTAGCTTCTTCATCATCCTCTATAATGACCATAGGAATTGCTTGGTCATTAAGCTCTAAGGGCTTTTTTATTGGTTGTGGTATCTCAGGTAGTTCTTCACCACTTTTTAGAGTAAGAGCTTTACACTCCTCTTTTCCATCTCTACGGGGATTAGGCACCGTATTACTTGGCAACTCTTTTTGTTGTAAGATATTCATGGCAGTTGCAATCTGTCCCACTTGCACCTCAAGATTTTTTATTGATGATTCTAATCTTGTATTAGTAGCAGCTTGATCTTGAGTATTCTTTAATTGAAAATTCATAAGCTGAGATATCATTGCCTCTAAATTAGTTTTGGGCTCGTGAGTAGGAATGGCTTCCTTTTCCAATTGATAGAACACAGGAGGTAAGATTTGCTTTGCACCAGAGGTTGAGGCTTGATTAAGAGTAGCACCATATTTCCAAGAGAAGTTGGGATTGTTACACCACCCAGAATTGTAGGTGTTTGAGTATGGATTATTCTTGTTATTGCCACGGTAGTTCCCAGCATAGTTTACTGGCTCTGCCTATTGAGATATGAGGCATTGGCCATTAACATGATTATCTCCACAATAATCACAAGGAGCATAAATAGCATTTACTCCCATATGCCCACTATTAGATCGGTTTACTTGTGCTTCTAAGTGGTCAAACTTCTTATTGAGAGTCTGTAACATTGCATTAACTCTGACGAAGGGTCTTCAGTAACTTTCTTCACTGCTCTTCTTTCATTATTGTTCTGGATAAAGTCAGCTGATAAGTCATTGAAACATTTCCAGACATGATTTACTGGTTGCTTTGTAACTCCTCCATTAGTGACGGCGTTTAATTCATATTTAGATTCAGGAGTCAAACGAGTACAAAAGATTTGAAGCAATACCCATTTTTCTAGATTATGGCCTGGACTCTGCCTGACAAGCAACTTAAATCTCTCCCACGCTTTATACAAATGTTCACCGAACTGTTGACAAAAGTTAGTAAGAGCCACTCTTGCATCCACCATCTTGTTGTGTGGAAAGAATCTTGATCTAAACTTTTCTTCCAATGTCTCCCAAGAGGTTATGCTGCCCTCTTCTAAACCATTGAGCCATTCTTTAGCTTTTCCTTGTATAGAGTATGGAAATAGCCGAAGACGGATCACATCACTAGGAACTCCATTCTGCTTGAAACAGTCACAAACATCAAGAAATTGTATGAGATGTCGATTTAGATCGCCTGTGTTGTTTCCTGCATACTAACCCTGTAGTTCAAGCATCTTAAGCATAGCTTGCTTGATTTCAAAATTGTTGGCTTGAAATGCAGGTACTTTGATTCCGGACTGATAACCTCGAGATTGCCTTCCTAGAAAATCATTAACACCCAATGTATCATTCTTATCCTCAGCCATCTCTTTGCTTATGGTTTCTTCTTCCTCGTGATCTGAATGTTGAGGTGGTGTCGTCTCTAAAAGTTCGCTAACCTTCCTTATCTTCTTAGATCTTTTCTTTGCTGTCCCTAACATATATGTAAAGCACTACAAAGACATAAACAAAGATCAAATATAAAGCTGGAAAAGAAATAAAAAGGGAAAAAAATTGCTTAAGCTTAAAATACTAAAAGTCCTCTAATACTAAAAATTAGTTGCCTTAATTCCCCAGCAACGGCGCCAAAAACTTGATGCGCTCCGCAAGTATACGGGTCGTGCTAAGTAATAAAGTGATAAGTAGAGTATCGTCCCACGAAGAATCAATCAATTAATTTTTAAATATTAAAATCTCAATTTCTTTTAAGTTAAATGAATCAATTTATGAGTAAATTTAAAGGAAATTAATTAAAGAAAATTATCAATATCAAACACAACCTAGAGTCACTAATCCCTCACTAGCTCTCCAAATCTCAAATCCATTTACTTAGTTAATCTCAAATGTTAATTTTGTTAATTTCGAGTATAAATAGTTATAAGAACCTGTCGGTTCACTCACAACCCTCTCTTAAGTGTAATTGTTATGTCTAACCAAATGACTCAAAAGGCAAGATAATTCAAACACACTCTTCAACAATTATATGGGGCTATTAGGTATATGTCTATCCTAATCGCAAATTAAATAATAATTTAATCCCATATTACTTAATCTCAGAGCCTAATTAAAATCCCTTTCATCAAGGTAAATTCTAATACTCAAATTTACATCTAATGGTGGCCAATCATCAAACAGACATAATAAAACAAGATTAAGTAACCAAAATTAACATAAATCATAACTAAATAATCATAGAAATAAAATGTAGTTCACTAGTGAGTTCATAGTTTCCCTAGGTCTAAAAAGAAAATTAGCCACACATGGCTAGAATAAAATCCATAATGAAATAAAGAAATTCATATTTAAAGAATAAAGAAAAAGAATAAGAGAGAGAGCAAATCTGTGAAAGACTCCCTCTATTTCTCTTGATCTCTGCTCGACTTCTGCTCCCTTCTGTTCTGCCCTGATCTGTTGCTCGCTCTCTCTTATATAACACATGCAGTGGCTGGTGCGGTACCACTTCTTATCCAATTCTTTATCTAAATCTTTTTTTTCTTTTCGCTTCAAAAAGATATCATCTACGTTTCCGAAATCTATAGCTCACAATATTTGTTATAGGGTCCACACCTTTTATCCTTTGATTAAATTGCAGCTCCACGCCTCTTATCTCTTTTCAATACAATATATATATATATATATATCTTTATCGATGTTTGCTTCAGCTCCCTTTGCTGCGATATTTTAATTTGATTCTTTTTTTTTAATCTCTCTCTTCATATAATATCTCCTATATGATAAAATAGGATATGAATATATTATATGCTAAATTTTCCTTTTATCCTGAACTTAATTAAAAGATAGAAAATATATCAAAGATAATTAAATAGGTATAAAATATTAATAAATTTAATCATTTATATTATAAAATCTATACCTATTTAATTATAAAATATACATTTATCATACTCAAAGACAGAACTATATTTCTATCTAAGGTGATAACATATGTAAATAATCCTAAACCACAAATATATAAGCTGACAAGCCATTTATTTTAAATGATTACAAAAAATAATTTACATGATAACAAAATCAACTCAACCTCACAACATTAGCTTGGGGCCATCTAACCTTTTTGTGTGTGGTGTAGATAAATATCTTCACCTAATGATCATTCCCTTTAACCAATGAAAAAATGATTGCAAAAAAATGAACTCTTACCTTACGGAAAGTGAAGAAACCCAACGGTCAAACAGCTCATAAATTGGATAACAAATCCCATTCACATTCTGCCATTATAGATCTTAAAATTTATATATGAAAACAAAATGATATGCTACTTCCCATCATATCTTATTGTCACACATGACAAGAGCCCATAGAAGAACGAAAAATAGTTATTTAATAATGAAATCCATTACCTATAAGACAAACAACTAAGAAAAGCATATTCAAAAAATCCTCACTTCATACATGTCATATCTTAATTATCATTTATTCTAAAAAGTTGAGCTATGTGCCTTCCTTAATCAAATCAATACAAGTCTCGAGTTACCCCACAGTAGCCAAATCTTCCAAAAGAACAAAAGGACAACCCATTCCTCTTCAAAGCCTCGAAAACTTGTTCTCATACTAATTATATTCCTTAAAAGGCCAAAAAAACTAACTTTGGTCCAAGCTTCTTTTATGGTTTTATGTTTCAAATATAAATAAAAGATGACAAAATCAACCATTCAAGGTGAAGAACACAATAAAATGGCCACCTTTTATCTGAAACCTGACATCACATCAATAGCACATCTGTTTGACCCTTCTATGCATGGGGAATATAGAGATCTTCACTAAAAGATCATTACCTTGACTCCATGAAAAAAATGACTGGAAAATGAAGAAAACCAATGGTAAAAAAGCTTACAAATTTGATAACAACTCCCTTTCACATCAACCATTACAAATATGATAATATATATATGGAAAAAAATGATATGATGCTCCCCTTTATATCCGGTTGTCACTTCTAGCAAGATCCATTAGGAGCACAAAAAAGAAGTTATTTTATGTCGAAATTAGATACCCAATGGACAAACAGGTTAGGAAAATCAAAACCCATCGCATCATATATGTCATATCTTAAAAGTCTTTAATCCTAAAATGGTGAAACCAGTACATACCTCAAGTATACCTATTGTAATATCCCGAATTGTGATTAAGGGACTTTGACTCCGAAAGTAAAGGTAATTAATGTTAAACCAACATTTTTGGAGGACATGACAAGAATTATGATCGAAATATGTTACAGCCAGAACTCAAACCCTGTATTTAAGTTCAATATCGGATTAATATCTAAATTGAATGAAAATAGAGGGGAGGGCGTGTGAATAGTATAAAGGAAGGAGAAGAATGTGTTTAGTGGTGATTTGATAAGTGTTGTGATACTTAGGGGTAAAATGGTAATTTACCGCTTAATTGGTCAGTTATCGAAGAGGAAACTCATTGGTAACTTTAAGATCAATGGTTAGGATTCATGAGTATGAGAGGAGTTGTGTGTGTGCATGTGTTATGTGAGTTTAGGAAAGGAGGGCCAAGATGTTGACAAGTGTCAATATGTGCACCCTTGATCATGGTCAAAAAGTCCACATGTATTTTTTATTCATTTCCCATCCTTCTCTCTCTTTCCATTTCGTTTTGTGTGTGTAAGGAGGCAAAACAAATATGCTTCTCATCTTCATCATCATCATCTCATATTTTCCCTCTCTCTCTAAGTTCTTGTGCGCCATTTTTGAAGAGGAAAGAGAAAAGAAAGCCTTGTGATTTAGGTAAGGTTTTGACTTCAAATGCCAAAATCACCTACTCTAAAGTTGTTCCTCTTGCTAAGAGCTTTCTTTCTATGGTCTTAGAATCTTAAGGGGAGGTGTTTTTGTGGTTGAGAAAACTTGAAGGTTGAGGAATCAAGAAATTAGTTTGGGAAAGTGAAAAAGGTGAGTAAGAGCTTTCTTTTGACCAAAGTATTGTGACTTTTGGTTGAGTATTGTGGTTTGTGAAATTTGCCCTGATTTTAGTGTAATTTCAAAATGAATGAATTGGATGGTGTTTTGGGTAGCAATTGGTGTCATGTTATGCCTTTGTGCCATTGGAATAAGTTTGGAATTTGAAATGGAAAGCAATTGCAATGTGGAGTCTTGTATGTGGTTTTGTGTTGCAATGTGCTCAAGAACTAAATATGTGTAAATGTGATGTGAATTTGGTGGTTCTAGTGTTTCCAATGGATTTCTTGTGAAAATTTATGTGGGAATGGTATTTGATGTGAAATTGGAACCATTGGAAGTTATTGTGAAAAAAAATTGGAAATCTGTCTATTGAAAGTCTGTGCTGGGCAGTCTTTTTGTGTTGGCTTTTTGAATAGGCATATGATGTTAGAAAATTATGAAAATTTCCAGTTATAAATTTCACATCCCAAGCCTCAAAATGAACATATAATTTGTGCCATTTCATTTTGGGAACTGGGAGTTATAGCTGTCCAAAGTTTGAGGTCGAAAATGGATTCTGTTTTGGGGCAGTGATGAAATGTGTGTAATTCTGTATTTGTATGGTGATTTCCAGTAATGGCCAATATTTTTCCTGTGTAGAGGACTTGAATAGCTTTCATTTGGCTTTGGAATCACCTCATTTCAATTTTTTTGGAATTAGTTATGATTTTTGGAAGTTCAGCCAAAAAACTGGATTTTCTTGGCCGCGGCCAGCGGATTCTGGGCCGCGGCCCAAATGTTTCTGGGCAGTTTATGGCCGTGGCCGGTGGATTTGTGGGCCGCGGCCAATCCCCAAAAATCAGTATTTTGCACTTTTGAAAGGTGGTTTTTGGTATAGTATCTCCCAACCCTTTAGGCATATGTCTAGGCTTCTAGTAGACACCTATAGAGTTCAAATGATAACCAACTTAAAGTATTATGGAATTAAGAACTTGGAAAAGAGATTGATTGGTTGTCCCTAATTTGGTTTATAGGGATCGACATTTACCCTACTCGTGAACCAATGGTACCAGAGAACGTCCAGAAAGAACAAGGTAGTGACACTTCCCTTATACTTTGTGTAAATGTATTGTATGTATGTTGGTCATGTGCTGTGATGAGTTGTGATGAAGTTGTGATGTTGCTGCTTATACAGCTAATGATAGCTGGTGACTTCATTATACAGCGAAAGCTGGTGACTATATTATACAGCGAAAGCTGGTGACTTCATTATACAGCGAAAGCTGGTGACTATATTATACAGTGAAAGCTGGTGACTTGTGTATACAGTGAAAGCTAGTGACTTTATTATATAGCCATGAGTGCTGTCGCTTGTGGTGAAAAGCATGTTCTATTGTTGTTGTTGGTTGTGATTTACTTACCTGCTATATGTTTACATATTGTATGAGTGAATTTGTTACTACTGGGATTCTTTTGAATCTCATTCTTTCCAATCACTAACATTTCAGATAGGGCAAGTGGCTTAAGAGGGAAGCGGCCAACCAAGAGTGGTTAGGGATTTTGGGAAATATGGGATTGTTGGTTATTTACTTGGATTTTGGATTACTGTATATTGTGGGATGTAAATACTATGCTTGATTATGGTTATGTAATCCCCTAGTTGGGACTTGTAAACTTTTAGTATATGTATGAAACCCGGGGTTTGCCGGGATTTTGTTGTACACTCTGATATATGAATGTGATATAACTGCTCAAGTAATTATATTCGATATTTGAGCATGAGACCAGGATAGAAAAGAAGCTTTGGAAAAAAAACAATAAACTTGTGAAAAATCCTACCCCAATGTGGGAGATTATCATGAATTCTAAACTATTCATTGGTCTCTAATCCATTTAATCACATATTATCGAATCATAATTACATTTAATAAGGCAGGGGGTTACACCTATAGTAGCCAAAACTTAACCCATAAATGTGGGATATCCTTAAAAAATGGTAAACTCTACTATGACCTATGTAAAGGATTACTAAAGGACAACCCACTCATTTTCAAAGATCTAAAAACTTGTTCCAATACCGATTACAACCTTAAAAGGCAAAAAACCTAACTTGGATCCATGCTTCTTTAATGACTGAAACATAAAAACAAACATCAATTAAGATAGAGAAAAACATTATTTTTAAATGAGTCCAAGTTACTTTAGAAGTTTAAGGTCAAAATTGAAACTCCCTCACCAATTCTATTAAATATAACATAAATGCACATAAACAAAAAATTGACACCAACTAATTCATGCTTTTATCATGTCTTTCCCCAATGATAATACCCATTGTACATATTAATTTTTACTTTGTTATCTTTTAGGTTACAATGGCCGAAATGATGGCAAAACATCAACCCATCATCACCAAATGAATAAGGTTGGGACATATGCTTTTAGTACTTCATTACTATGTTATAGCCATTAGTTAGTTAACTGAACAATACTGAGAGTGACTAAATTACTTAACATTGCATTAGCTTGGTCACATAATAAGTAATAATACATTTACTACGACCTTTCTCAGATGAACATGTATTTTGATAAGCATATAGGAAAACATAACAAATACATGTTAAGTAAAAATTATTGGTGTGTCTAAATTACTTGAAATCTTCTTGCTCTATTTGAATTACTTGAGATAGCATTTCCCATTAGTTCCTTCACTTCCAAATTGTTTAGACCCTCTCGGATGTGTGGTGTGGATCACCATACATGTTTCAATCATATATACTAGCTACTTCATTTAAATAAAGGGACAAACCAATATAGGACATTACTATTTTTGTCAACCACTGAGGGGAGCTTACATTATACACTCTAACCATCAATGAGTAACTAGTCAGTACATATCCAGAATGATCACCAATACTATCAACAAGCACCTACAAGAAACAAAAAAAAAAGAATAACCCTACTGAAAATAAATTACAGGAAGCAGATAAACTAAAAGTCCATACTGAATGCACTGATTATCTTAAAATAAGATATCCAATGCATATACAACAAAAGGACAAGGGGCCTTAACTGACTAACAACCTCAGCATTCGAACCCACCCAGCTCTTGCTAGCAATTCCCTCCTGATAGGTGCAATGTCATTGAACATTGGGTTCCCAAAAACCCCTATTTGCATAGTTGTAGCAGCCAATTGAAACCCTATCTAGCTAAGGAATTAATAGAATGAATCATCAGGTCATTCATTCAAGCATACATGTTGTGACAATGTGCAAATGTATATTAGCCATATTTCCTTCCTTTTTCAGCAAACGATACTGCACAATCAGTACTAGGTTGTTCATATTCATACAACAAGAATAATCCAACCATACATGTAACACACAGTCACCTTACAAGCAAACAAAAATCATGTTAGTACTGAGAAAAGGAAAATAAAAATTATGACCTTCGCATGAGTAAAACATTAGTAAAAGCAAAAGACTTTAAGAACTCAATTGTCTGTCCTCTAGCTCAAAAGGTAGCTCTTGGGTAATGAGGCCATGGATTCGCTTCTAACCAAAATGAACAAGAGAAGACAAAATGCCACAAAAGTATAAGATCATCAAAGAATAAGTTCAAAATCATATGGGACAAACAAAAAAGAACCCTAACGACTTCTTAGAAATATAGAGAATGAAATAGACTAAACAAAACCTATAACACATGATGGAGCGTCTATAGGTGGCTTTTTAAGTTCGCCGTCAAATCCTAAGGCTCAACCATGGACAGGCGGTGGAAACTACCAAGCTGGAGTATGATAGGGGCAGAGGGAATTTACGGTGGAGTGGTGAAATGCGTAGAGATTGGAAAGAACATTATTGTGGTAGAGGGTGATGAAGACATTCACGACAAAGACCATATTGTGGCCCTTCCAAATACAACAGTTCAAGAGTACATTATTGATACTCCTGATCATAAGTTCAAATTGATAGACATTGTTAACATTCAAAGGGACTGGAGGCCTCCATCATGTGTTACACCCTGCATGGCCTTATAATGTTGGCAAATCAATCAATCACCTCATCAGACCAAGGCACATAATCATGAATGGACCCTACGTTAGGCCGGAGTAAGAAAAGATCATAAAGTCAAAAGAACAAAATATACACATATCAGTTAGAAACCCAATATTCTCTAAGAGCTAGACCCTAGGGAGATGCTTTCTAGGTGATAGTAAGACCCAACCATTTTAGAAAGGCAGTAGATTATCAAAACGCAAAGAATATGAACAACATAGAGCAAATGGGTCAGAGAGCACTAGTGAGGTATTTAACTCATACCTCATAAATAAGCCCCCTAACTAAACAATAAATAATAAATAACCACATAAATACACCAACCAAACTGGTTAGAATCTTGATAGATACAACATCATGCAAATGAGAAATGCATTCAAATATGACAATCCTAAACATAACTACAACCAATGGACCTAAAAAGTCTCAAAACAAAGCAAAACTTGTAAAAGAAGAATACATTGTACCAAGGGACATCAACCACCTTAATGGATGTGTAAACTTCCTAAGAAAACAATATGGAAACTGACTATTTATATCAACATGTACCTTTGATCCTTTCATTTATGAGGGATTGGCTGAACCATAATGAGAAACTAAATTTGAATGATACCTCACTTGTTCTTTAACACCAACCCTTCCCAACTAAATAATAACAAAACAAAAAATCATGTGTGTGCTGGTGGCAATAAATAAACCAAACTCGGAGCCTAAGAAAGTTATGAAGCTATGACAGGGAGCCCAATGCACATAGGCACTGTTCATTTGAATAGTGAAATTAGAGAGGAGCCACATAATCAATTGGCTTGGCTCGGCTTCTTAATAATACATATTTATATTATTCAGAGAGGTCATGTAACATATGCTATAGTTAAATAATTTATTTAACTTCTTTAATCTTCAAAATGAATCAACAAGCTCTGAAAAAGAAGGCTTTTTTACCTATGGCCTATAAACAGGCAAAATAATTACTCAAATGATACATGTTGAAAATTATTTCCCAAAATGCTATAGTTGAAATTCATCTTAGACTGAACAATTTTGAAACTTCATCACACCTTGAACAACTTCGTTAAAACCTTTCATCTTTAGGCATAAGTTTTAAGATTGTCATGTCTAAAAAGTGAAATTGTTCAGAGCGTGAATGATTTCAATTTTGTCCTCTAGTATTCCATTCTCCCAAACACAATTTACTCCTTCTAGTCTACAATATAAGTTACTCCCTCTATCCCTATATATAATTTCTCTCTCTTTTTTAATGGGCTTATCCATTTTGATCTCTCTTTTTTTAATAGGCTTGTCTATTTTTATAAGGTCCCATATGACTTTGTCTGGATAATAAATACACTTTTACCCATTTTACCTTCATTCTCTCACATCATTTATTTATCATGTATTCTCTTTCTTCATTTTCTCATCATTACTCTTACTCATTCATAAATAGGGGCATATTTGGAAAAAAATTATATTTTCTACATATTTATTATTTTTAACTAATTTTAATTGTTTTTTAGAATTCTGCGATTCTGATTAAATGACCTTTTATATAGGGATAGTGGGAGCATTTTTAAGTTTCAACCACTTTGACAGAAACAAAGAAGAACCAAAGAGTTTGTTATTGGGAATTTTTGGTAATTAAGTCTATTCTTCATGACCTCATAGTAATCATCCAAATTCTTCTAGGTAGTGGCTTATATTGTGAATGGAGTATTCCCGCATGTTGCATCAATATATCATCCGAGACACTAAAAAGCTTATGAAAAGTTGTATTTATTTTTCTAATATTTGTGGTTTATTGATATAGAGGAAATGAGTACAAAAATGAGGGAATAACAACAACAACAACAACAACAACAACAAAGTCTTATCCTATTAGACGGAGTTGACTACATGGATTGTCTAATGTTATTGTGCTCTATCGAAAATTAGACCTCTGGATAGGTTATTAACTAAAAGATTCCGTTCTATAATCTCATTGAGTGTTCACTTCGGTCTTCTTCTACCTCTTTTTAGATGACTCTATGGCTCTTCAATGGTTTTGTCGAAGTAGTTAAAACTTGGAGATAACTTATATTATAGACCGGAAGGAATAAATTGTGTTTGGGAGTATGAGACACTAAAGGACAAAATTGAAATCTTTCACACTATGAACGATTTCACTTTTTACACATGACAGTCTTGAAACTTGTGCATGAAGATGAAAGGTTTTAACAAAGTTTTTCAATGTGTGATGAAGTTTCAGGTTTTGTTTGGTTTGAGAAGAGGGTAGGGGAGGGAGGGGATGGGAGGGGGGAAAATTATAATATTAGATAAAAGAAATTTAAAATTTATCCTCTCACTTTTTTAAATTTTGAGTTCCCACCCAAAATTTATCCTCTTTCTTTTAAATTTTGGGTTCCCGCCCAAAATTTAAATACCTTTAACATAAAAAAGTAATTTAACCCCTCTATCTTCCCCTACCCTTCCCTCAAATCAAACACACCCTCAAAGTTGTTCAGATGAAGTTTTTTTTTCTTTTACCTGTGTTTAGATGAATTTCAGCTATAGCATTTTGGGAAATAACTTTCAATATGTAGCACTTGAGCAACTATGCCACTGTTTGGAGACACATTGGTGCGGTCAAATCCACGAATAAAAGGTACTACTTTCGGTCCTAAATATAAGACATATTTTATAATGTAATTTACACTATAAATTATGTCCTATATTTAAGACAGGAGGAAGTAATTCGTACGATTGAGGGGATGATGTTAAATTGAGTGTTTAATTGAAGATAATTTTATTTCGTGCGTTTTTCAAATTCGTGTGATTATCAATAAGCTCACAGGGGAGCTTTTTGCAATTCATTTGTGTGATATGCGTAAAATATTTTTTTAATAGTATTCAATATGTTATTAGGCTGATTGTAATTTTATCTTTAATATATTTTTTTAGCTTCAAAAATTACTTTAAAATATTTTCAAATAGCATCTAATATTTTAAAGTAATTTTTAAATATTTACTTGATTTTTTTAAATTTTTTTTACTCACTCTCTCTTACCATGATCAAAAAAATCATTTATACTTAAGTTAATCCAAACAAGTTTTATTTTTACAAAAATTATTTATACAATCATTAATTTAAACATAAATCACATTACACAACCTATCTTTAACTAAAAATAAGAATACAAAAAATCAAATAAGAAAAGGCCTTTTTCCATTGTTCCAAACACACAGTATTTTTGCTCCTTATAGGCCATATAGGTAAAAAGGCTGAAACATAAGGCTAGGAGGGAACTGGAAGTATTCATGAGGCTCTGACCAAAAAAAAAAACAAAACAAAACAAAAGAAGCGTTCATGAAAGGCAAGTGCAGAGGACGGATCATGTGTGGGTCTCCAATCGTCCTTTACCATATAAAGGATGAACAAATATCCTAACTCCGAACGCAGGTGCTAGTGTAAAGCCTGTAAAAAGGTGTGAATGGCGTGTTTTATAAATTCCGCTCGCATTTCATTTCACTATTTAACTTAAATTAGCGCTTAAAAGCTTAACGTCTCTCGCCTAATGCTTAGCTCAGTTTGCGCTTTACAATCACAGTTTACGGACATGCAAGTTTTCGCCCTCGGTTCTGTATCTGCATCAGCAATGCCTCCTAGTTGCGGAATGCTAATGCGTTTCCGGGTTGTGGCTGATGGGTTCCCTTCGTTTCTTCCGAAAGTGGTGGAGAAAATCAAAGACCCATTTGCTCGAAACTTCGCCAAGAGGATTCAGAGACTACCTGTTCCTGTAATTTCCACATTTCCCTTCGTATTGCACCTTTTCTGTGGAAATTTCGTGTGTTAAAGAGCTTATGAAATTCCTCATTAGGTGTGGGGCTTTGTCCCGCTTGAGCACCCTCTTGGGCTTCTTTTAAGTCTGCTGCTATTTTATGAAAATTTCCCTTTGTTTTTGGTATCTATCATTGTCCTATAATGTCAAGCCTAATGCTATTTAATTTGGTGTAGAATAATAGCTGCCTGGCTGGACCTAGAAATTCTAAACCCACTAGAAGGACTGTGCATTATGGTGATGTACAAATAGTTACTTTTGAACTTGAAGCATAACCATTAAAATGGTTTATTATTGCTTCGTGTCTTGAAGTAGCAAGGGGAGTCATTGAAAGCTGGTCTTATGGCTCCCATAAACTTTATGGGTTTATTCAGAACTTGATTCTACTATGGGTTACTTGTAGTATGTGTAGCGAATAGTAACATTTTTTTCCTGGAGAAAGGACGTACTTATTTCAGTTGCTAGGATCTCTAGGCTGCCTCTATTTATCTTCATGTGAGATTTTGAGATAAGATTGTATAGCTTGTCCTAACTCACTTTCATAATCTGATGCCCTGAAATATAATTTAACTGCCACATATCTTTGGTTTGCATACATTTTGCCAAAGTGGTTTCACTTGGAAATGTTTTATATTTACGATAAATAGTATATATGTGTAATTCCCGGTTCTCCCCATTCCCCAATGTAATATGACAATCATCCTCTTCTGCTTTTAAACTTCTGATCTAATTCATATGGCCAAAGCAGGTAAAGTTCTCAGAAAATCTCATAATGAGTAGTTGTGTGAAGCCACTGAAGCAGAACAAGGAAAACCCAGTAGTTTTTCTACATGGTTTTGACAGGTCCTTAAACTAAGAGACAGAACTAATTGATATACTTTATGCTTAAATTGCTCCGGAATTTCACACTTTCTTAATATTCAGCTCATGTTTGGAATGGAGATATGCATATCCATTGCTTGAGGAAGCTGGTTTTGAGGCTTGGGCTGTTGACATTCTTGGTTGGGGTTTCTCTGATTTAGGTTTGCTTTGTTGCTTTACCTTTCTTTTTCTCCATCTTTCTTTGAAAGATCTTAGTGATATTTTCATCATTTTTTTTCATTCTTTATCTATCAGAAAAACTTCCACCATGTGATGTGGCATCAAAGCGCAATCACCTCTATCAGGTACCAATATGTGGTTTATGCATTCTAAAGGAACATTACAGCTTAGTTGCTAGTTGTTACAGTGTAGTCAATATGAAGTATTATATAATTTCGAAGGTTAACTTTTTAAAATTGCTTACCTTTGTTTCTAAATCATGTGAAATGAAATTTTACCCCAAAAAATAAAAAATTATGTGAAATTAAATAATGAATCAGTAACATTATAGGTTTGGGCTTGTTTATCAACATTTATGTTTTTGGAAGAAACGGTTGCTATAGAGAACCAATAAGAGAAAATGTATCATATGTGAAACAATATGATGTATAAATAGGAAAATTTTCTGAAGTTTTAGGTTAAACTAGGGTATATATAGTGGTAGTACTGACATAAAAAAAGACAATGTTAACCATCACAAACCTTGATTTTAAAAGCACAATCATCACTCATTGTGTATGGTACATCAATTTCTACTAGAGATAGGTATGCTTGCAGGAAAGTCACATCGGTGCTTCTTAAAATGGTTGTTCACTGATTGTCAATTAATTTTGTTCTTCTCTTTTGATTTCCTTCCAATTGTTACTCATTGTGTTGAAGTTGATCTGTCAAACAGTTTTGGAACTCGTACATTAGAAGGCCTATGATATTAGTTGGACCAAGCCTTGGCTCTGCTGTTGCCATTGACTTTGCAGTCAATTATCCAGAAGCTGTATGTGTCACCCAATAGTTTAACTTCTGAATATCCTCCATAAACCCAATTTGGGAAAAATTGCATAGGTGAAAAGGTTCTTCACTTAGTGACAATGGCATGCACTGAGCATTTGGTTGTAGTTCCTCTTTTCAGGTGGAAAAGCTTGTTTTGATTGATGCTAGTGTATATGCAGAGGGAACAGGAAACCTAGCAACGTTACCTAGAGCTGCAGCTTATGCTGGGGTAATTATCTGTTGAATACTATATTACTAAAGCCTCAACGGCTTAGCGCCAGTGATTATCCGGAAACTTATCTCAGAAAGTTTACTGCCTAAACTTTTTTTTTTATTTATATAGTTTTTAAAATTTTTTCTGTGCTCTTTTAATTTTAATTTCATATTACAGTATTCTTTTTTCCTTCCTATTCAATTTATTACGGTCAGAATTGATAAGAATCTTAAACTATTTGTTGTTATACTGATTACTGGCATTCTTTTGCTGCAGGCATATTTGTTGAAGAGCCTTCCAATACGCTTATATGCAACCTATTTGGCCTTTTCTGACATATCATTCAATACTAGCCTTGATTGGACAAATGTAAGTTACACAATTTTTATTCATCATTCATGTTAGATGATGCCGTGTTTAGATCTTTGAATCATTTGAGTTTCATAACTGGGCCATTTTGTCACATGAACTGATATATGTCCTAGCATTTCATATGCTCGGAACCCAAAAATATTATGTATAGAATAGTTGAGAATCCAAATTTCCTATGTGTGGTGTAACAACTGTTATCCTAGACTGTTTGTGGTGCCTTCGTACTGATCAGTTATCATATACTTGGACACTTTAAGTGTAGCAAAAATGAAGTTTGATCACTGTTCATAAAATGTTTTATAGGTGGGCCGCTTGCATTGTTTATTACCTTGGTGGGAGGATGCTACAGTAGATTTTATGATTAGTGGTGGTTATAACGTTGCTTCCCAGATAGGAAAGGTAACTTTAGTAGGACAGATTAATAAGCTTTTTTCTTATTTTACACACACACACACACACACACACGAAAACGAGAAGCATGTTGACACTGATGAATGGGTCAAAATTTGAGTACTCAGCACTGCCCATGAAGTGTGCACCTTATCCTAATTGATGATTTCACGTTTAACAATTCATCTTATTTAAGCTCATTCATCCACAACTGCTCTTATATAGCCTGTGTTAACATTTTAGCTATCCCTGAAAAACCCTTTCATGTGTGTGATTCAACGTAGTGTCTTTACTGTACAGCATTATATTTATCAGTCAACGTTATGTTGTGCTCAATTTCGCTGTACTACAGGAAATTCTCTTGTCACTCAGAATGAAGCAATTATTCACATTTCACACTTTTGAAGGGGGATTCAGCTATATATTATTATTTCCTATTGTAGTTGTTTACCTTGTACGACAATTTATACAAATTACCATAACTAAATTCCAAATGGGGTATGAAGGAACTTTATTTCATGATGTCTTTTCTGTCCATTTTCATGCTTGGAGAAAAAGTTTTGCGGCCAGCTACTTACACACCATACCAAAAGCATTGGATTTTGCTCAAAAAACAATTATAAGTATGTTTATTTTTAAATTAAGGAAGAATAGAAGGTATTCATTTCCCAGAAAGTTGATCAATAAGGAGTTGGTAAATGTCATAAAAATGTTTAAATATGCGGTTGGGCATATATATATATATATATATATATTCATCCAGACTGATCAAAAGTCCCTATTCTTGAGTAAAGTTTGCTGTACTCATTTCTCTACATGATATTACAATTTGTGTTTAACAGGTAAAGCAAAAAACACTAATCATTTGGGGTGAGAATGACCGTATCATCAGCAATAAGCTTGCCGTGGTTAGTTTCCATATTGCACACTTTAGTGTTTCTCAATCATGTGATGAACTAGATATAAGATTGTTTAGTGCATGGAAGTCATGTTTCTGAAGCTAATAATTTAATTTCTCCTTTTGGGTTTATTTGACTAGTAATGTAAGGGGATATGATGCTATTTCTGTGCCAACGCTGTAATTGAAGTTCATCATGAACTTTTTACTTTTGCAGAGACTGCACTGTGAATTACCTGATGCGATTATACGCCAAATATCAAATTGTGGCCACCTTCCTCATGTAGAAAAGCCAGATTCTGTTGTCAAATTGATAGTTGAGTTTGTTCAGAGAGATTCCAGCAAGGTAAATCAGTTTGTTTCACAAATGTGAATGTTAAACTCCTACTAGCCATTCACTTACAGAGAAAATAGCGTAGCAGTAAGGTCTATTAAATATCGATTGTAGTTATTACCATTTATATTTGTATCCAGAATCTGAATTTAAAGATGTGATATATAGTGTTCAGTGATCATATTTCTCACTTTGTGGGACTGGAATCGTTCATTCTTTGTTCCATGAGGACAATGTACATGTCTCCCAGCATTGAACAAGGATCAAAACTTAAAAGGGTTAAATAGCATCCAGTACCTTGAAGTATTTTTCTAGTAGCACTTGGTATTCTAAACTAATTTTTGGAGAATCCGGCACTTTAAAGTAATTTTCTGTGCATCTAGCATCCTAATGTCTTTTTTCAATAGCACTCAGTATTAGAAGTTTTGGATGCTCGTTACCAATACTTCAAGGGCAAAGTTGTACCAAAAAATACTTTAGGATTTTGGGTGCTACTAGGGATATACTTTAGGGTGTTGGATGTACAAAAAAATTAATTAGGGGAATTACTATGAGGCCCCAAGGAAAGGGTGTAATTACCAAGAAGTCCCAATGACAACTTAAGAATGTACAATGACGAGTTATAGAGTAAGAAATGACAATACCTTATTTGTCATTGGGACTTTTCGGTAATTAAGTCCCTCCCTTGGGCCTTATTAATTCTCCCAAATCAGTTTATAACACTTAAGATTACTGGAAAAATATTTTAGGATCATGATGCTATTTAACCCAACTTAGAATGACACTAACGCCTTGAAGTTCATTTACAAAATGAAATATAGAGGGTACTTTTGAATAGAGATAAAAAGAAAAGTAGAATAATGAGCCTCATACTTAATTATGAGATGTGAGTTTCATACCTGATTGTCTACAGTCATTGTGCAAATAGAGCCGATGCAAACGTGTTTTCTCAAGAACATGTTCTTCATTAGGCTGGCTTTTGAAGGATCTGTTATGAGATTGCTTACTTTGGACAATAATCAAAGCTTTAGGTTATATAATTAAGCTGTGAGATTCTCTAACCAAACAAGCATATATTTGTAATACCCTTTAAAGTAATCCCTCGAATATACGGTGGTTGGTTAGGTTTGTAGTCTCCCGTTCGATTATTCTCCTTCCCTTTGGATCTCTCTGCTGTCCTTGTATATAAGATGCAAATTTTTGAATCCCTTTTTATAAGATCCACTTTGGGTTGTCCGAGGATTAAATGCATTTTTACTAATTTCACTTCTAATTAAATTTCTTTGATCATTCTCTTTCGTCACTTTTCTCATCATTACTCTCTCATTTACCCACTTATCAATAAGGGAAGATTTCACCGCATTCCCTCTATAGCCATTTAATATCAAATAGTCCCCAAAATTTTCTAAAATTTCATTGCACCCTCTAGGACTAAACTGAAAAAACAATTGTGTCTTTACTTTATAAGTCAAATATGATTATTTATAAGACATATGTGAAAATTTACAAGTCAAATATGCTTATTTACAAGATAAATAAGTGAAATTACAAGATCATCTCAGTCATATATAAGACAAGGAGCATACTCATAAGAATATATACTATTTAGTTAAATATACGTATTTACATAACATGTGGGAGTATACAAGACCATTTCGGCCATATACAAAACAAGTGCATATATATCTTTTTAGCCAAAACAAAACTTAATTTAAGTTTAGTCTCAGGTGCAAAGTGAAGTTTCAAAAAAGTTTTGCAAGCGCTTTGATATCATATGGCTACATAAGGGTGCAGTGAAATTTTCTCTATCAATAATGATATATTTGGGGGAAAAAAGTATATTTTCTATATATTTATTAATTTTAATTAATTTTAACATTTTTTTTTAACTTTAGTTATTTAGATTTTATAACGAGGGATGGAGAGAGCAAAAGGAGGGATGGAGGGAGCATATTGCAAGCTTTTGCTAGTTTTTCCCCATTTCGTATAAGGTCATTTATGTGAGGCATCAGAGCAGTGTGGAAGAGGGGAAAATAAAAAAGGGAAAATTCTTGAAAAAGAACTTTTAAAATGCTAAAAGATAAAAAGATATTTTAAATATTCATAATAGCAGAGAGGTTTGAGGGTCTGATTTGTCCTTTTTAAAATTAAATGGAAATGATAAAAATATGCCTCTGAATTTAAAAAACAGAACAGAGAAGGCATTATATAGTGGGTAACTTTGCACACACTGTGTCCCCAATATCTACACTTGAAAAGATTCATCATTATATGTAGGGGTGGAAATAGGTTAAGCTAAGTTAGGCTAGGCTTTACCTAAATAGGCCTGAGCCTACAATGAAAATTTAAAACCTGAGCCTGTGTGTAAGCTTTTTTTATGCCCAAGCATGGGCCTTCAAAAGGTTTGATAAGGCCTGAAGTCTGTTTAAAAACCTACTTAAAATATAGGCCTTTAAATAGCCTTTAAAACCTATACATCTAAATTTATATATAACCGCCTTCATGCTTATTTAAAATATTATATTATGTCTTAAAAGTTTAACATTCATTCTCGTTGTAATATAAAGGCTTAGTAAGGAAAAGAAAACAATATCTAGTAACAACAATTGTTCGAGCAAATAGGAATAAGAAAAATTAATGTATGCTAACTAATGAGATGTATTTTCTAAAATTAACCAAGCATAACAAGTAACATATAAAACTAGATTTTATCTCTTTTACTATTTCCACATAAATTGAGACACACTCCTCATACTAAGATTATAATATTTCATTTGGCATTAAAATAAACTCATAAATTATTATGCTTTAGTGGACGGCGCAAATCAAGGGAGAGGGAGTGAATTAGCATTGCCATCTTGAGCGATTGGAGAGAAGTGAGGTGGGGGTTAATAATTGATGTGAAAGTAAGGGTTGAGGTAATAACGATGAAATGTAAAACTTAGAATTAAAGTTAAGTTTGTAAATTTATAATAATTTATACAATTATTTAGATAACATTATATATTCTTATATTATAGTATAGATTAAAAAGTTAAAGAGGCCAGATCTGTAGACTTGTAGGCTAGGCCTTATGAAAATAGGTCTGACCTATTTATCTAAATAGGCTTGATAATAGAACTAAGCATGAGCCTAACCTATTTACTAAATTGGCTTAGCTTGGCTTTATGTAGGCTCGGGCGTAGGGCCCTGTTAGGGGGCCTAACTGTTTCCATTCCTAGTTATATGGTAGCTCGCATTGACAAAGGAAATTGGGTGTGAAGGTGGTATTGTGGAACTAAGGAAGAGAAAAGGCATCGACCGCACATATTGATTGGGAAGTTAGTATAATGGCAAAATATTGATTCCTACTTCTAATAAGGGTTTCACAAGTTCAGATAAGATTTTACAAGTTTTGATAAGATTTTCACAAATTCCAATTCAAAATTCACCACTTGCTATAATGACAAGGTATTGATTCTCACTTTTGATACGGGTTTTCACAAGTTCAAATAAGCACTTGGCGCTTTTCAACTTAGGCATTACTTAAATAGCAGCAATAACTAATGTAATATCCCAAAAAATGATTGAGGGCTAATGACTTCAAAAGTGGATGTAATTATTGTCGAATAAACACTTTTGGAGAATGTGTGATGGGAATTTGGTGGTTTAAGTGATTCCAAAGGTTTCCTTGTGAAAAATTGTGTGGGAACATGTTTGATTGTTGATTTTGGAGCCATTGGACACATTAGTTGAAATTTTGAAAAAATGTTGAGTGTAATTTTGTGCAGGGCAGTCAGTTTGTATGGACATTTTGAATAAGCAAATGGTGTCTAAAAATTCTGAAACTTTCCAGTCTTAAATTTCACATGTCAAGCTACAAAATGTATAATTTGTGTCATTTCGATTTGTGACCTAAGAGTTATGAATTTTTGAAGTTTGCCTAGTGAAATTGATTATTTTCTGGAACAGCAGGCAAAGATTAAAAGTCTGGGAATTTTGTGATTCCAGCTAGCAAAAGTCTATATTTTTCCTTAAAATTAGACTCAATAAGGGTTCTATAGGCTTTAGAATCACTCCATTTCGATTGTTCTAGAATTAGTTATGATTTTTCAAAGTTTAGGCAGAAATCTGCCAGAATTTCTGAAAAATCCAAAATTGTTGGAAATTAATTTAATAATTAAATATCATATGATATATGATATAAAACATTATCCTTCACCTTTGTTCAGCCATATCAGACGCACATAACAGCTGAAATAGAGAGAGAATAGTTGAGAGAGTTTAAAGAAAGAAGGAGAAGAGAACTCGCAAGGTAAGCAGATTTCTCCAACTATCTAGTTCCTAATGCGTTAACTCCGATCCTAAGCTACTCCTTTATGTTCTTTAAGGTTTGGAAACTCCTCTTTTGGTGTTATAAACAGCTAGGGTTCAGCCAAGTTAAGGGAAAGCTAGTGGGAGCTTGAGATAACTTCCAAACTCTTGTATATTGACTATTCTGGCTGTTGTGGACAATTTAATCGGTGAAATTTTGCCGGATTGTCTTTGTGCGTAAAAATGGAAAATGGGTTGTGAGGGCTGTTATGCTACCCAAATTGGTCCTAAATGTTTGTTGTAACCTAATGGAATAGTAAATAAAGTGGTTAGGAGTATAAAGGAACGTGTTTACGCAGCCGAAAACGCAGAACCCCAATTTTTCCCGGAGAACTCATAAATTTTGGCCAGCTCTAGAAATGGGTCTTAGAGTTGGATTTTCAATGATTTGATGGTTCCATTGGATTCAAGAGTGAAAATTAGGTGGGGTTACAGTTGGTCACTTTTTCAAAAAAGGCCGAAAAAGCATAATTACGACAATGCTCCTGAAACCTTTAAAGCAGGCTGTCAAGGGTATTTTCATAATTTGACAATGAATTTGGTAATTTCGAGTCTGAAAATGGATTCCTTGGATAAAAATATGTCAGAATAGTCTATGTCAAAATTTCGGGAAAAGTACAGCCAGACCGGGTACTAGGGCCGAGGGCATTTTGGTAAATTTTCACCATAGGCTAATATAATCACAAGAAACACTATGGAAGATTCTAAAATGATACTTGGATAGGTTATGACCTATTTTTTGAACATTTAATATTTTAGGACCAAGTCGGAAGCCAAAAACGGCACGTTTTATGAGGCACACTAAAAGGTGGTCTTTGAGATAGTACTTCCCAACCCTTTAGGCATGTGTCTAGGCTTCTAGTAGCCACCTAAAGAGTCCAAGTGATAACCAACTTTAAGTGTTCTGAAGGTGAGAATTTGGAATAGAGAATAACCTGTCGTCCTTGACTTTGGTTTATAAGGTTCGACATTTGTCCTAATCGCAAGCAACCTGTGCCGACGCACGTCAGGAAAGAACAAGGTAGTGACTCTTCTCTTATGCTATGTGTAAATGTATTGTATGTGTGTATATCATTGTTTTGTGATGATATCTGATGTTGTTGCCTATAAAGCTGGTGATAGCTGTCGTTATCCAGCATAAGCTGGCGTTATACAGCGAAAGCTGTCGTTATCCAGCATGAGCTGGCGTTATACAGCGAAAGTTGTCATGATTATGTATACAGCCATGAGTGCTGTCGTTGTGATAAAACCCATGTGACATTGTGTTGCTGTTGATGTTGCTGTTAATGGTTGCTTACATGCTATATGTTTATATATTGTATGAGTAATTTGTTACTACTGGAATTCTTTTGAATCTCATTCTTTCCATTGACTAACATTCCAGACAGGGCAAATGGCTCCAAGGAGAAGCGAACAACCAGGAGTGGTTAGGACTTTGTAGGGATGTTATTTTGGATTGTTGGTTATCTCTTTTGGAAAGGGATCACAGTAAATTGTTTTTGGGATGTAAATATTATGTTTGATTTTGATCATGTAATCCCTTAGTTGGAACTTATAACCTTTAGTTTACACATGAATGAAACCCGGGAGTTGCCGAGAATTTGGCTATACACTTTGATATATATAAATGCGATTTAACTGTACATGTAATTATATTTGAAATTTGCACTTGAGACCAGGATAGGGATGAAGTTTTGAAAAAAAATTGTGAAAACCCTACCACAGGGTGGGAGTTTAAAATGAGTTTTAAATTATCCGACGGTTTCCAAACCATTTAATTACACACTCTCGAATTATGATTACTATAATTAAGGCAGGGGGTTACAACCAACTTCCGACCAATGTGCGCCGATTGACGCCTTCCCTCCTCCTCAGTTCCACAATACCAACTTCTGACCCAGTCTCATCTCTCATTGCGAGCTACCACCCCGGTCATAATGAATCTTTTCAACCACAATAACTAGCAACTCAGAGAGGAAATGTGAGCACGACATTGGGGGCACAAAAGTGTGTGAAGTTACCCATTATATCGCACCTTCTTCTCTATTTTGTTTTTGAAACTCACGGGGATATTTCTATTATTTCCATTTAGTTTTGAGAAGGACGAATCATGCCCTCACACATCTCTGGTCTTATGAATATTTGGAAAACCTTTTTGTCTTTTAGCATTTTTAAAATTCTTTTTGAGATATTTTCACAATAAAAAAATGCCAATGATCACACAAGTTAAAAGGAACTTGGCTGGCCCTACTTTTCAATCAAAGGAAGTTTTAGAAAACTAACACAAATTAAGTGCTTTTAAGACACCACTAATGAGTTGTGACTGAACTTGTATCCAAGATCATTAGAAATATTCAGATTTATTTTTTCAAAAAAAAAATGTATACTTAGTTATCTTAACAAATTAATAAGGGGCTGTGCCAAAAAAAAAATTAATAAGGGATTAAGAAACCATTGTTAGTCTTTATAATTTAATCAAATTTTAGTTTGAATCCATGTAATTTCAAATAGATGATTTTTGTCTCTATAATTTCATAAAAAGCTAGTCTAATAGTCTATATAATTTTAATGATTTTTAATTTTGGTTTTTATATTTAAAGTTAGATTAAATCCTTATAAAGTTATAGCAACCAAAACCAACAATTTGAAATTATAGGGATCAAAATCAAAATTTGACCCGACTGTAAGGACCAATAATGCCATTAATCCAAGTAATAAATATACTATACTTTTGTTTTTTTTTTTGAAGTAATTGAAAAATCCTTTTAGATTCAAAGAGGAATTACTATGAGGAGTAGTCGCACATAATGGTGGGTAATGAAAGGGTATTTGATTCTCGTGCTGATCAATAAAAAATAAAGAAGCACAAAGTAACCATTTCTTCTGACTCTTTTT